>JAHLJT010002406.1:141515732-141763232 GCA_031308135.1 Acheta domesticus | reverse complement strand
AAATTTTGATTTTACAGTAGCGCTTGAACGCCATTTTCTTAAAAGTGGTTCAAATTTTTTCAAAGCGAATAGGCATTTAGGATGAGGTTTTACTGTTCTTTAATATTCTTAAATAATATTTCCATTCTACTATTATAAAACTGGCAAATTAAGAAATTCTCAAAAAAGAAAAAGTACTTGGTTGGCGATAGATGGCAGCTGGAGAGAAAATGTGGCAAGTCCAAATACCTAGCCGGGACCAAAGGAAATAGTAAACTAATACACGAAAGTCTGTGCTGTTCTGTAGCATCACTAGTTTTAAATTTCTTCTGCATTTCAAATCTCAATTAATGAATATTGACATTTTCACATGCAAGCATCAGGCAACCAAAAATGTAAAGAGTACGAGACTGCAATTTTTAAAACTAACAATTTTTTAAACCAGTTGTTCATCATATTTGTTGCTTCAATTTACATTAAATATGTATAACTGTTATGTTACAAACTTACTAAGTATGTTTAAATTAGTATTAAGTGCCTAAAGACTTCAAGAAGGTACTTCAGAGCTTCCTGACATCTGAAGAAGACTACATCATCTTGAAAAAGGCAAAAGATATGCTCAGTGAAGTTCAGATGGGTGAAAAAGTCTGTTTACCTAAGGAGTCATCATAGCGCTTGAAGAAGGCAAGAAGGAGCTGGTACATGAAGCTGTGTCAGACCCTGAAGGGCGTCAGTGCTGGGCTGACTGCGTAAGATCCTTGTTTGTTCTGGGTGGGTTCAGGGGAAGATGTGATCTTGCTAGCTGTCTATGTTAATGATACCTTGGTTGCCTCCAGGAATCAGAACACAATCTTCAAACTTAGAAACTTGAGCAGAAGTTTTGAGGTCAAAGACTTAGGACCAGCCAAATACTTTCTGGGAATCGAGTTTCTTCAAGATGATGGGCTATTTACTGTGCACCAGAAAGGGTACATTTCGGTATGATTTACAGCAATCCAGTAGTCACTCCTTTATATCCTAGTAGCAAGCTGACCAAGGACAAGAACTGAAGCAAAGAAGAGTTGAGCTTACGATATCATAAACTGGTGGGTTGGTTTATCTGGTTGTCGACAACTCCCCTGAACATATCCTTGGCAGCATATTATCTAGGACAGTTCAATGATTTCTATGGGCATGAACATTGGAAGGCAGCAAAGCAAGTGCTACACTACTTAAAGGGCACAATTAATGTTACCAAGATGACAGAGAACTGGTCGTTAGGTTTCGTTTATGCGGACTGGGGAGTCTGTCAGATGAATAGAAGAGTTTACACCAGCTATGTGTAATTACTTGCTAGATGGTTGCCTCATATCTTGGGAATCTAATAAGCAAAAAACAGTAGCCTTAAGTGCCACAGAGGCCAAGTACATGGCCTTGTCAGACTGTGCCAGAGAAGTTGTATACTTGCAGAAGTTCCTACAAGAGTCAGGTTTTGAGAATGTGACAAGTTTAGTTATTTTTTCTGACAATCAGAGTACCACCAATTTGGCTAATATTATGCTGTGTATGACAGCAGCAGAATTAAACAAATGGATGTATGATATAATTTTGTTTCCGATATGTTGGAGAGAAAAACATTTATTTTAAAACATGTGTCAACAAATAAACATGTTGCTGACTTTATGACAAAATGGTTAAGTAGGGTCAAACGCAAACTTTGTGTGAGAGATGCTGGCTTAGAGCAAATACAGCTTTTGTGAACCGAGGGGAAGTGTTGGGAATTTCATATTTCTAAACTATTTATGAGTCTTTTGTTCAAATAGTAGTTGTTCAGTGCCACCTCCTTGAATGAGCTGGAAATTCTTAGTCTTAGTCTTACCCGTTGTTCAGTACGATGTGCGTCATGTAATACACATATGTGGTTCACTGGTCTTGTCATTAAATACTGTTCATAGAATCTACCTCTGAGTTTTTTCACTTGTGTACCATTTGCTCTAACAAATAATATATATTCTAAATATATATTAGAATAATAGATGATTCAATGAAATGTAAAGAGAAAAATTGTCCAAATTATTTACAAAAAGTTCTGTAAAGTAGTAAATCAGATGCATAAGTAAACTGCGTACATACCTTGCAGCATCTAGGCGGAAAATGTTTTTTCTTTTCTTTTCTTTTCTTTTTTTCATTTTCCAATTTATATTTTATACATTCTCTTACACATTTTCAGATAGCTGTAATGATGATCGCTATGCATTCAGAAAGTCTTTAGAATATATTTTATACTTGACAACACCTTTTCTCAACTTTTTAGAGGGTATGAACCTCACCAACAATATTATTGTTTTAAAATTCTTTGCATATCATTCATATTGTTTCTTTTATTTCTGGGTATTAAAATACCTGTTGAAATTAAGTTTTCCTCTCATAAAGGCTCTAGCCAGATAAAATGGTAAAAAGAGACCCAGCTTGAAATTGAAAATAAAATGTTTCCTAAGATTTGCGACCACGAAAAACTTTTTCATGGACTTTTAGATTCCTCCACCCCTCGCATTCTTTGTAGTAACAAAAAAGCGTGTTTTTTTTAATTTAATTTTTCTTACGTAAATTAGAGTCAATTCTTTAAAATTGATAATTTTTCCAACCTCTCAAGTAATTAATAATAACTAAAAAAAGTTTTACCATGTGTTGCGGTTATATCTCAAGGTCAAAATATTATTGACAAAATTATTTATTGATATTAGACTTTTAATATTGCAAATAATGTCACTAGAAAATAAATAATATGGTAAATATCTAATATAAAATATATAGAGGTATGTATTTACATATCTCTATACAGTTGTATATGTATGAAAATACGCAAAATGGACAAAAATTTGTATTTTAATGTTTTTTTACATGGCACACCAAGCAGAAAAATATGAAATATTTCAGAGAATAGCTGATATTTACAGCAACATTTAAGAATTTTCTTGTGCTCCTGGCAGAATAAAAACTTTCTTTAAAAAAATTCCAAAATTTTCAAATTAATTTTAAAGTTTGAATTTTGCAACCAATAGCATTTTAAAAATTATCTTTGAAAACTTTCGTACATTTCACATAAAGAAATCATATTTTCCATGGAAATTCATGCAGCCAATTTAGTGAAAAAACAACAACAAACAAACATGTTTTTCGTTATTATGAAGGATATGAGGGGCAAGGAATCTAAAAGTCAATGAAATGTTTTTCGTGGTCACAAACTTTATGAGAAAATTTATTTTCAATTTCAATCTGGGGCACTTTTTACTATCTTATCCGGATAGAACCTTTAAACAATATTTAGATCAAACTGATTAGTTGTATAGTTTCTTTTTCTAAAACATGAAAATATCTAGTGAGCAAGACATGGATTCAAAATGAATTTATTACATTCAGGTTGTTGCCTCTGCCCAACCTTTTTCCTCCAAAGGTCGTCAGGATTTTGCGATATGTGTGATTTTGCGATTTGAAGGGGTACTTCTTCTAAACCAATAAACCTATATTTTACATGAAGTGTAAATATTTATGTTTACATTAATAAATTAATAGATTTTTTATATAAATTGCGCAAAAAATGGAGTTCATAAAACGTTTTAACATGTTTATTACAATTACATTATTAAAAATTTGGTTATATTTAAACATTATATACAGCATTACATTAGTATCTATTGCAATAATGAATGAAACGTTACTTTTTATTCTCGCTTTGATTTGGTAATTTTGAACAACCCTCCTTAGGGGTCTCTGCAGATGGCTTGCGTCTCAGTGAATTACGAAGCTATTAATTATCAATTCAATGGCAGCAAATAAAATCTTGCATTGTATTTAGGTACCTTATTTCTGTAGAAACTTCTGTGAATAATCAGCAAACAGAAAAATGGCATGATTTAAAAAAATAAACAGTAAGAATTGCGCACTCATAGATTTGCCAGAAATTGTGAATGAAGGCAATGTCAGCAACTGTATTTTGTATGGGCTGCGACCTGGATGTGTTAATAAGTTTGAAGTGCTTTTAATATTTTCTCTGCCTGAATAAAATTGTAAATAATTCTAAATAAAGATGTTCTGTGTTCATATTACGAATCACATTGTTTTCTCATTTGTAGATTGATCCAGAATTGGTGCTTCCAACAATGAGATCTGCTGTGGAAGAGCAGCTTAATTTAATAGCTAGAGGAGAAGCTAATTTCAATGCAGTTCTACAACATACAGTGGAAATTTTTAGACAGAAGTTTTTATATTTTGTTAAAAACATAGAGGGCATGGATCAGTTATTTGAAGTTACATTTTCAACACTTTCTGCATCAGGCAAATCTCATTCCAGGTGTGAGAAATGAAAAGTATAATCTTCAAACTCTTTCCTTAATGTTGTGCTGTGTGCAGGTTTTTGTTCATTTAGTATTTGTTAGTGTCAAAATGTTTTCCATAGTCTCTGATCATTTTTTTCTACCATTATATCTCATTAGATCTTCAAAATATATTTCGTATACAAAAACAAATCTTATTTGTTTACCATGGTTAATTTCCTTTGATGTTCTTAGTGAAGTGAAGTTATATATTTTGTAGAAAATTACCCATATATTTTTGGATTTTATCAGAACCTATTCTGAATTTAGGGTTTTGGTGGTATTTTATTAGTTTATTTTTTCTATTGCTAGCAATTGCTTTACTTCAAAGTGAAAGGATACTAATGCAAAGTGTTTCATCTTAAGGGAAAGTGAAATTAATAATGAAAAGTTATTTGATGTAAAAAGAAGAAAAATGTTATCTGTGAGGAATTAGTGGTATTAAACAAGTAATTTTTGTCTCTTATTTTCTATTTCATAGGTGTGGTAAATGCCGGCGATATATGAAGTATATACAGGCAAAACCTTCTAGATTGCACTGTGCTCATTGTGATGAAACCTACAACTTACCTCAAAATGGTAACATCCGTATCTATAAAGAATTGAAGTGCCCTTTGGATGACTTTGAATTATTATCATGGTCTGCTGGTGCGAAAGGGAAAAGTTTTCCATTCTGTCCATATTGTTTCAATAATCCCCCATTCAGGTAGGTAAATAGATAGTTGTTATACTGCTGTCATCAAGTAAAGATTAAATAGCTTTCGAGCAGTAAACATGCAAGGTGAACCAGAAAGGAAATTTTAGTGTAATAAATGGAACCATATTGTTAAGACATCAAAATAAGTAATTGAGCATTTGAGAGAGCACATTATTTGGGAAATGTCTGGTGTTCCCTGATGAGTTGAAAATCATTTAACAATTCTGGCATCTGAAAATTGAACAATTGGGCTGACAACACATGCCAGCGTTAGAATAAATACACACGCACACACACAGATATAATATATAAAAATTCCAGCATTATAAACAACCTTTTTTGATACAAGAAATTGTTCATAAAAGGGCATCTTACAGCACAGATGATGTCATATTTGCCATTTATGGCACAAATAATTGTGTCATCACACTTTCAGCCAACCACAGCAACACAATCATGGGGAGGTAGCGGTAAACGGAACAGCCGACCACAGTTATCTTGCACGGATGTCATAGTAAAGTTGTTTCCTCAAATTAAATTTGATTCTTTTTTGAATTTATAATAATGTTATACAAAAAGGTATGCATCTCGTTTATAATGTTGCTTTTTGCATTTGTACAAAAGGCTGTAACTGGAAGAGATTGTAAAAAGTGTCCCTGCTTGAGAATCCTTAGGAAAATAAATCTTTCTTAAGGATTGTGGCCACAAAAAACAATTTTTCTGGGGATTTTAGATTCCTGCCCCCTCACATCCTTAGTAATAATGAAAGACGTGTTTTTTGATTTTTATTATTTTCACAGAATTGGCTGTTTTCATTTTCATGGTAAATTTCTTTATGTGAAATTTACTCAATTTTTCAAAAATGATTTTAAAAATTTTCTTTGCCACAAAATTCAAATTTTTAAATGGATTTGAAAATTTGGGATTTTTTCTAATGGAAGATTTTAATCCACCAAGAGCAACGAGCAAATTCTCAAATGTTGCCCTAAAAGTCAGCTATTTTCTGGATGTTTTCAGATTTTTCTGATTGATGCGCCATGTTGAGGAAAAAAAACACATAATTTTGTCTCGTTTTGCATATTTTCGTATGTGGGTCATTCCATATCAAATCACAAATTTAAGGAAAATTTGACTTTGATGTCTCTGATTTTTAAACTTTGTTTCCTCTGAAGAGTGCAAACAAAAATTTAAAACCCAAATATTATTTTTGAAGTTTATATTAATTTTCAAATTTTTCAAAAAAATGCTTGCATTGCTAAAGGTAATCATTTTTAACTTGTGTTGTAATTGTTACTGAAATGTTGTCGTGTTGTAATTGTGTAATATTTTGCGACATTCATGAGCAAGAGATGCTCTTTCATTTTACGTATATGTAGCACTAGCAAAATACCTGGCATTGCCCAAGTTTTTCATAGTCATTGTGATAAAGAAAACATCTCCGAGTCTCCCTCTATCTGTTTATCTCTATCTGCCTCTCTCTGTCTATCTGTTTCTCTTTCTGCCTCTCTGTCTCTCTTTCCATCTGTCTCTTTCTCTTTCTGTCTCTGTCCCTCTTTGTCTATCTGTGTGTCTGCCTCTCTGTGTCTCCGTCTGTCTGCCTTTGTCAGTGTCTGTCTACCTCTGTCTCTCTCCATCTGTCTTTCTCTCTCTCTCCCTCTCTCTCCCTCTCTCTCTCTTTCTCTCTCTCCATATATCTCTTTCTCCGTATGTCTCTCTGTCTCTGTGTGTGTCACTCTATCTCTTTACATGTCTGTCTCTCCGTGCCTCTCTCTGTCTCTATCTCTCTCTCTAGGCATATTGCACAACGATTATTTATTCATATATGTATTAATACAACAAATTATCATTAATTAATACATTTATCATTGCATTTTAATAAATATATACAGATTTTATCTTAAGGAATTAACCGTTAACTCATTCTGTTCAAGTTATTTAACAATCTTATTTGCTCTATCACAGTCCGCCAGTCCGCCAGCGGCCGCGGCACTTCGCCGATCCTAGCGAACGCTAGACGCTAGCGAACGGACGAAGTTTCACATTGTGGCCACTGGAGCGCTGGTCGCCGACCATTCGTCAGACCTTCGGGCCGTTTTAATGCATAGGGAAATGCCCGCATTTCGGACGATTTTGGTCACTTACTGTGATATGAGGCATTGCAAACTCGTGTTGGTGGTAATATTAAACAATACTGAAATTATATTTCACTGTGCAGTTTGCTTAAAGGAAATTGTGGAGTGAATGTTTCAAATTAACCCTCAAATACATATGCGTGAAATCTACTTGGTTAGTGAGCCAGTAGTGATTCTTCTTGACTTATAAAATACAATATTTATTCTTAATTATTTCTGATATTTACTTGTATATTTAGGTGTTGAAAGAAAACTATAATGCACATAATGTCTTTAAGGTTTTTTAAAGACAATGGATGAAAACGAAAAAAATAGAAAACTATTGTTTTATCAGTTTCATACTATCTTTTTTTATATTTTCAAACTGTATTTTTTCTTTATTCTATATTACACGCTCAAAAAAGTAAAATTCAAAATAGAAGTATTCGGGAAAAAATAACCGCTAAATAACTGGAAGAAACTAGTTCTAAAACGGACGACGGGCGCTGTTATAAATAAATGCTGACGCTGTTGTAAATAATACT
Organism: Acheta domesticus; assembly: GCA_031308135.1. Lineage (NCBI taxonomy): Eukaryota > Metazoa > Arthropoda > Insecta > Orthoptera > Gryllidae > Acheta > Acheta domesticus. Next base: position 141,755,548 of record JAHLJT010002406.1, on the reverse strand, counting down.
CAGGAAAGTTCACTCAAAAAAAAGTACTTCAAATCACTATTGCCATGGTAAAAACGTTCTCACCTAGAGATAGGTCATAAAATTACTTTCGACTAGCGAAATTCATACTGGCGCTTTAATGGAGGTACAAGCAAAAACTATAGAGATTTTCAATAAGAGCAACTAAAGTACAATGTAGACATTATTTCTAATTCTTTGCGTACTCCGCTTGCAAATTCCACAACAATGATAGAACAAGAAATTAAACGTCAGAAATAAAAATCAACAAACAGACATCTCGTGATATCCAATGACGTTAGTGAGAAAATGTGTCACTTTTTGATTGACAAGTATTACAATACGAGAAATATCCAAAGCTGTCTCAAACGATCATTCCCAGGACATGGAGCTAGTATGTTTTTATTGAAGTAAACAAAAATTGTTTGTGCTATTTGTGAGTGTTTTTTAAGATTTGTATCGAATTTTGAGAATAAACTGAATTGTTAGGTTGCCGAAGTAAGGGTTACATATTCTATTAACGTTCAGAAATATCAAGAATGTATGTAAAAATTTATTTACAATGTGAAGATAATTAACATGGGTGGTTATTAAATAAACAAATCATTCTCATCTTTAAATAATCCTGAAGGTTATATGTGGTAGAGCAATTTATTGTGAAAGCTATACCACAACTTTCAAGGTTTGTTGTGAAAAGAGACCTTCAAAAATGTATTAAGCCAGCTTTGCAAAGAAACAGTTTCCTTGCATGTGACGAGAGCGCAGATTTAATAACGATCATTGCCATAATTTGTGAACATTTTTTTAATCAGAGGTCGTGAAGAACATTGCTGCTGTTACTAAAGAAGTAATGGAGATGCCTAAATACTTAAATTCAAAGCCTGTAAATCGAAAAGTTCTGTGTTTGTAATGCGTATCTCCGTATATTTGAGTGCAGCAGCAGATCAAGGAATGGTCGGCGAGCAGCGCGCCAGCGGACAGTAGCTGAACTTTTAGCTGTAACAAGGAGGTGGGCAAAGCGCCGAGGCTTTTAAAGCATACTAGCGGGCTATGGCTCTATATATAGAGCAAATGTATTCGTCGAGGGCACTGATGAAGTAATTTGAAACATTAAAGTCAAATTAAAGAGTGCAATTTGCACTTTCCGTTTGAAGAAAAAATTAGAATCCATCAATGAGAAAATGGCGTTTGAGCATTTCTGAAAATGTGGAATTTCGAACTAGTTTTCACAGAAAATGGATGAGGTTTCGAGAAACTTTACCTGATATAATTTAAAGCATATGTACTCGTAAATACAATAATGTAAACAAATCTCTGTTAATGTAAATATTAATTACATGAGAGTAAAGTAAAAAAAATTACTGCATTTTTCTAATTTTTAAAAAAGCAAAGAGTAGACAAACTGATGTTTATGCAATGATTATATAAATACCACTAGATGGCTGACTCCGCGCTTTCTCAATAGGCGGAGGTGAGGCCGTGCAGGGAGCCATGTTGCACGGCAAAAGCTTCGAATGTCAAATGCAGCCCATGAGAATTCGGTAGATTTTCACGAGTGTAACACGTATACATTGTATTTATTAACACGGTTCTGTTCCATCATAAGAAAGTAAAGCTGTAGGCAACAATAAATTGTCAAAATTTTGAATTGTCAGAATTCTCAAAAATATATTTATATATTTTATAATTTACATAAAACTACGTACAGCATTGACATAGTGTTACCGGAGACTTGCAAAAATTGTTTTTTATTATGACTTACAGGTACAGACTTCTTATACTACTTCAGAAGAGATCAATTTATATGTTAATACTGCATGTGACAGTAAATCATTATTACTACGGCAGCTTTATTATTAAGGATTCTTTCTCTGTTTCAATATTCCGTTTTCAAATATAAGAATAAGACGTACTTATTGTTCATGTGATTAGAAAAACTGTGTTTCACTCCAAATATCCCTTTTTTTCTCTCTTAATGGAAGGTTGTAAATAACTACTGGATTTGGGAGGTTGCAGAAAGACTTAAAATGCAAACACACAGAGAAATATAATACATATGTACTTTTTTATGGGTAGACATTTTTATTTACATATGAATACAAAACGTTTTGCAGGAGCAAACATTCAAATGATATCTTTCACCATTGAAAGAAAATATTCAAACAATAAATAATGTTTCTTTTGATTTTACATAACAGGAAATAGAACAAAACATACATTTACAGAATAAATGAATAGATTAAAATACATGTTCAAAACATGAACACGTAAGAATTCCACTACACGATATTGTTGTGAAACCCACCTTATAGTGGTAAAACATGAGAACAGAGGAAAAAAATAATTGAATTCCTGGGCCAATTTTTAAAATAACAATTACATTAAGTCAAGATCAAAATGAAAACATTTAAAAAATCAAAACAAAAAATGTTTCACAAATCACTCAAGAGAAAACTTACTACAACACACCGCTTTCAGCAATACAAACAAGGTTTTTGCCTTGCAAAATGGCGCCTTGGGTGACCTCACCGCCAAGGTGAGAGTCATCTAGTTAGTGTGTGTATGTGTGTGTGTCTATATATATATATATATATATATATATATATATATATATATATATATAACATTGTGTTTGTCATCTCATAGAGTGCATTTAGCACTATCCCTAACAAAAGTTTAAAGAAATAATTAGAAGGCGTTTTTGAGAAAACTTTTATTTTTTTATTTATTTTTAAAAAATGCACGAATGGAACGCTGTACTGCAAGAAAAATATTAAAATTTTCGAAAAAATGCACACAACATTAAAGAAAGACCTCACTATAGAGAGCATACTTCATTTGAACGAGAAATTTTTGTCTTCAATTTTGTTGTAGGAAGTTGCCGGAAAAAATTCAAACTTTTGAAATTTTCGAAAATTAAGGCTAAATGTACCGACACTAGTTCAATTTGTCGCCACCACGTGGCAGCACCAAATATATTAAAATTTACTTTACCAATAACGTCTGAACAAATGGTCCGATTTTCGATCTGTAAACGGCATTTGACTCCTTTTTGTAATAGAATTTACGCTACGAAGCCCTTTTTCCAAAAAAAAACTTGCAGAAACTCGATTTTGAAATTTTTTCTCGTACTTCCGGGAACAATTTCAAAAATGTGGGCTTATAGCGCGATGGCGACAAGCTTCCAGAATCCAACGCCGTATCAAACATGCAAATCGGATAAATAGGAGCGACGTAAAGTCAAATTTCGAAAAACACCTCACCCCACTCCGCCTTCCACACCGCCCCCCTCATCCGCCTAGTGGGGGAGGGGCCGCTGACTCAACGCGGAGACCACCGGCACTGCTAATCCCGAGGGCCTGCGGCGGACGGGCAGGCAAGACCGGCACTCCGTTATGCTTTCGTCACTTCGCATCTCAATGTATTTTTGCCCCGCAAATGAAACTAGATCAAACGCAATTTGAGAAAACGGCGTTTAAGCATTTTTGCAAATTCGGAATTTTCAGTTCGTTTTCACAGAAAACATCTGTTGTTGAGGAATTTTTAAGACATAATGTAAAGCACATATACTCCTAAATGTAATAATGTGAACAAAACGCCGTTAATGAAAATATTTACGAAATGAAAGGCTAGTCAAAGAATTACATTTTTGTAATTTTTGAAAAAACAAAAGAATAGAGCAATATGGCGTTTATGTCATCTCATAGAGTACATTAGTCAAAAGGAAAAAATTGGAGCAGTTTTTGAGAAAATCTTGTTTTTGTATTTTTTTAAAAATTGCACATATGCACGCAATATTGCGCGAAAACTAAAAGTTTAAAAAAATGTACATGACCTTACTGAAAGAACTAAGTATGGAGAACAAATATCATTTTAAGGAAAAATTTCTATCTTCAAATTTGCAGTTGTAGGAAGAAGCCGAAAAAAATTCGGATTTTTGCAATTTTCCAAAAATTAGAGTCAATAATGAAAATGAGATCTATGCCACCTTTATGAGTATATTTTAGTTTATTTTTACAATTAATTTAAAGAAAACATTTGGAGTCATTTTTGATTGATTGGTAGTGACTTCAGGCACGTCAACTACGGAGGTCTTTAGTACCGCAAGTGTAGGGCGTGTTTATTTAATTGGGAGGTGGAGGTGATGTTCCCCCTGGAGAGCGAGATCCGGCGCTGACCTTCCGTCTACTAGTTTTCCCCAACCAGGTATCTGCCACCAGCGGGGCACCACCCCAGCCGGAGCAAGCTCTAAATCACCGACCTATCTACCTGTCGGCTTGCGGGGTTCTTTCCCAACCAGGTATCTCCCACCAGCAACTCGGAATATTCCTGTAAAAAAGAGCTTCAATTTTCGCATTTACAGTAACGCTTACACGCCATTTTCTTAACGGCGGCTCCAAGTTTATTAATAAAAAGTGCCATATAGGAGGATGTTTTACTCTTCATTAATATTCTAAAAGTAATATTAAGAATCTACTACTAGGAAACCGAATAATGAGAAAACTTTAAGAAATGTATTGTGGGTGGCGATATATAATAGCTGGGAAGAAGATGGGGCAAGATGGTAAAGCTGGCATAGAACAAGGAAATTAGAATACTTTACTACGAGTAAGTCGGTGAAATTCTGTTGCACCACTTTTTCAAATTTGTCCGAAAGTACGAAAATATTTTTAAAAATTATCTTCAGCTACTTTACTTGGAAAATGGGATTAACCAGGTGAATTCTATCAAGGAGACAAGCCGTTTTGAGATCAACTAGTGGTGCGACAGAATGGCACAGACTTTCCCATAAAAGGTTTCTACTTCCTTGGGTTTGGGCTAGCTATTCGGAATTGCTACACTGTCGTACCAGCTGCCATCTATCGTCGCCCAAAGTACATTTTTTGATATTTTCTTAAGTTTTCGAATTCCTGATGGTAGAACGGAAATATCAATTTTAGAATATTAAAGAACAGTAAAACCTCGATCTGAATGGGAATTTTCTTTGAAAAATTAGGAGCCGTTTTTAAGAAAATGGCGTTTAAGTGCTACTAAAAATGCGAAATTTGAAGCTCTTTTTCACAGAAAATTTTTTAGTTTCCGAAAAACTCCCTTTGAAGTCATTTGAAACACATTAACTCACAAATACAATAGTGTTTACAAATTGCTGGTAATGTGCATATTAGAGGTGTGAGAGATCTTTCACAAAAATTACATTTGTGAAACTTTTGAAAAACAAAAAAAATACCCCAAAATAAAATTCACGCCATATTAAAGAGTGCAATTTGCACTATACGTTCGAAAAGCATGAAGAAAAAATTGAGAGCCCTTTATATTTTTTTATTTAATAGGTAATTATAACACATTGATATAAAATTTTATTTTAACTATGTGGCTAGGCTGAAGGCCTTTAAACCTACATCCTACCGCATTCTAAACTTTCGAATTCTGGCATTCACCCCTAATGGTCTCTTCATCGCATCAAAGCCGCGGAAAGGAGACCATAAGGTACGGCTGAGGAAAAAACCCCTGAACCTGCTGTCAGAAGACGAGTACATGCTAAACTACTAGTTTTTTTTTGTTCTAAACTATTTATTTATTTCCTGGCGTGAGCATCTTCTCCATCCAATCTTTGGCCTCCTCAGCCCCTGAAATCAAACACCGCCACAGAAGATTGCCCGCACCACTGCCTCTCCGAACAATTTACTACTAATTAACTTAATTATCGCTTACTGACTAATTTAATTATTACTAACTTACTACTTAATATTAATGATTAGCATTACTGATTACCTTTCTAGTTAACTTAATTATCTCTTGCTTATTGAATTAATTATTTCATCTCCAGTCTAGGCTCCGCTCGTACTACTAACCAGTGCTGTTTTCCCATTCCCTGATTACCGTTTCCCTGACAGTTCGAACCTTTCCTAAAAATGTTCCTAATTCTTTCATGAAGTGAGATCTATTATCAACTAATATGTTTTAAGCGAGCGTTATGTTTCTGAATTGGAAGCAATAGTTCCCCATTCCCATCCATTTTCCTCTCCAAGATTCTTAGCGCAGCAATTTAACAGGATGTGGATCCAATCTTCTCTATCACCGCAAAGTACACAGATTCCATTGTCATTCGAATCCTTCTTTCTACGTTGCATCCACCCTCCTACCCTAAACCAAGCGTATCCCCCTCTTGCGTCCCTTTTAAGTGTGTGTACGTAACTTTCGCATCCCCATACAGGACTCGTGTGAATTTGTACCACTAACGAACATTTTTCTGCCGATGCCCTTTATAAGAAAGATGGAGCCCTTTATAAGAAAATGGTGTTTGAGCGTTTCTGAAAATGCCGAATTTTGAGCTAGTTTTCATAGAAAATGGTTGAATATTCGAGAAACTTTGTATGACATTATTTAAAACACATTTACTCATAAATGTAATAATATAAGCAAATCGCCGCCAATGTAAATATTACCTACGTGAGAGACAAGTTAAACAAATATTTTTGTAAATTTTGCAAATAAAAAGAATAGAGCAATATGGCGTTTATGTAATATCATAGACTACATTATGCACTATCCCTACCAAAAGTTCAAAGAAAAAATTTGGAGCAATTTTTGAGAAAATCTGTTTTTTATAATTTTTTTCAGATTGCACATGTTGCAAGCAATATTGCGTGAAAAATACTAAAATTTTCAAAAAAGTGTACATGATCGTAATGAAAGAACTCGCTTTGGAGAACAAATTTTATTTGAAGGAAAAATCTCTATCTGCAATTTTGTAGTTGTAGGAAGAGGCCGAAAAAGTTGAAACTTTTAGAATTTTCGAAAATTCAGACTTAACCGTGAAATTATGACCGATTCCACCTTAATATGTGTGTTTTACTATATTCTTACAAGAAATTTAAAGAAAAAATTTGGAGCCGTTTTTGAGAAAATTTCGAAAATGTTCGGGGGGTTTCATGTAAAGTACCGCTAAGTTTGATAGATTCCTTTTCAAAATCTCAAAGCATTGACTCGAGTCAGATCGATAGGGGCTTATTCATTTTGAAAAAAACACCAACAAAAAACATACATATGGTTTAGGCGCTAGTAGTGTTCACAGACGGACAGACAGACAGACAAACGTTTTGCTTTCAATTGGTTTTTCGGTATCAAGGACCCACAAAAGAGGGATTCTGGCTACACCACGTGTTAGGGGATTTTTTCTTAATTTAGCAACTAGATTTATTTCCTTTTCGTTATCAGGGCCCTGCAATAATTTTTTTTTCTTCCGAAAATCCGCCGTTTTTTTCGCGCAGCATTACATAACTTTACCTATACTACGTAAACAAGTCCATATATACGTACGTATACGGGAAAGTGAAAATCGAGTCGTAGGATAAAAGACCTCGTGCGTAATCTCTGCTCATTCTTTCAATAGTGGAATGATAACGGAAGATCTTAGAAGTAACAGATATCTAAAATAAAATGTGAGGAGATGGAATTAATTGTGTGAATATCACTAATATTCCATTTTCTTTTTGAAATCGGTTCCAAACGGTAATCGATATTTTGAGTAATACTTCAAACAATTTTTTGATCATATTTGAAGGAAGACGGGAGTATGTGAACAAGATAGTGTTATACTACTATTCAAATTATCTATCTATACTACTATCAAAATGAAATAAGAACTAATTGCTATTAAATATGATATGAGGCCGTTTACCTCTGTTACAACATCACTAGTTTCATTTATGGGGAAAAAATATATTGAGATGGAAAATGACGAAAGCATGACTGCCTGACTTGCCAGCCTCGCGCGCGGCAGCCGCGCGCAAGCAACCAAGCCTGGCGTGCCCAGAGACTCACTGCCGGTGGCCGCGCAGGGAGCGCGTGGGCGCACGGGCGGATGGCGCGACGGCGCGGCGTGGAAGGGGGAGGGGTGTGAGGTGTTTTTCCAAATTTGACTTTACGACGCTCCTATTCATCCGATTTGCATGATTGACACGGCGTTGGATTCTGGAAGCTTGTCGCCATCGCGCTATAAGCCCACATTTTTGAAATTGTTCCCGGAAGTACGAGAAAAAAATCAAGTTTCAAAATCGAGTTTCTGCAAGTTTGTTGGAAAAAGGGCTTCGTAGCGTAAATTCTATTTTAAAAAGGAGTCAAATGCAGTTTACAGATCGAAAATCGGACAATTTGTTCAGACGTAATCGGTAAAGTAAATTCCCTACGATAGTGCTGCGATCTAGCGAATTTTCCTACAAGTTTTTTTCGGTACATTTAGCCTTAAGAGTTAACTGTGAAAATAGGACGTGTGCCACCTTTATAAGTGCTCTTTACCCTATACTTACAAGAAATTTAAAGAAAAAATTTGGAGCCGTTTTTTAGAAAATTTTGAAAATGTCGGTGTCTTCATTTAAAGTACCTCAAAAATTAATGAATGGTTGTCAAATTTCAGAGCTTCGACTCAGACCAGATAAACAGGGGTTTCTTCAATTTGGAAAAAATCCTACACATGGAGTTAGTGTAGTTCGTATAAACTGGACAGACTTTTTGCTGTCAATTCGTTTTTCGGTGTCAAGGATCCACAAAACAAGGATTCTGGCTACACCACGTGTTAGAGTATTTTATTTTCTTAATTTAGCAACAGTATCCACTTTTTCGTTATGAGGGCCCGACAATGAATTTTTCCTGCCAAAAATCCGCCGTTTTTTTCGGGCTGCATTACATAACTTTCCCTGTAATAAGTATGTACTCTGTATACATGTATGTAAATGGGAAAGTAAAAATGAAAAGAATCTTTGACAATTTTTTGTAAAATACTCTGCACCCGTATGGGTGAAATGTGAACCTATACAGTTAGGTTTATATATTAATCCAATTTATATTTTTCTTTTACAAATACAAAAAATTCTTAACCCAGAGTCTTGAATTATTTTTTTGTTGGAAATTGATTATGTGATATTAGAAATCTGTAATGTGGTTGTATGGAAGAGAGTAAAAACAATTTTGAGTCTGTACTGTTATTAGTATTGATATAAACGAGCGTCCTTCCAGAAAGGTGTCGGGGCAATAGGGCAACTTTTTGTGAAGGTAAGGAACTTATTTGGGTACCGGTATTTTCAAATAAACATGAAGAAAAGTGAGTTTTGGGATTACACCACAAATAACAATTAGTTTGTTGCAATAAAGTATCTTATAAACTTGTTTTATGCTACTGTATGTACAGGCAACAAAAACGAAGGGGGAACAATTTTGATATTTCAGTTCTTTGTGTTTTCTCGTCCATTGGTAATTCACTGGCATAATGTTCCCTTCCATCAAATCGAGAATCTTGTTGTGTTCTCAATTTAGTAGTCATACTTTTGTCACTTTCTCGTCTTGCAGTGGCAATTTGACAACGAAATGTCGGAGGATGTAGGCTATTGCGTCTTCATTTTGCTTGTAAAGATCCCAGGTATTTTGCTCTACATTGGTTATGAAATTTACCACTTTTTTCACCTTGTGGAGGATAAAGCATTACATTTTGATCATGTTAATCTATACCCCCCACATGAGCTTTGTAGGAATGCAGTAGTTTAGGTTCAGGCGCGCTAATCCATTTCTTTTTTCGCTGGAAAATCTTTCTACAAAACACAATGTCCGGCTGTGACAAATTTGGTGAATATATACTTCGGTTTTTCTTTCTTGACGCTCGGGGGTGTATCAATAAAATTGAATATCTCACGGTATTTCGCGTTGTTCTCATTTTTGCCGCTAGGAGTCGAATGATCGCGACTGTTTTGAGCAGCGCTCGCGATCATGCGACCCCTAGCGGCACAACGGAGAACGACGCATTGGTTTAAATTATATTAACAGTTTCAGTTATTGATACCATACACACTTAAGTCAAATTGTCCATTGTATAATTGCACTTAGTTTCAAAATAATTCCTCAATTACTGTAAACTATAGCATCAAAATAACTATGGCAGTGCATTTCTGACTTAGTGTATTTTGTATAAATATGTGTCACTGTCCGTTGCAACTCACGAAAATACATTATTTCAACAATGAGCGATAATGTCCTTCCAAAAGGACATCAGAATTATCTGGGTTAGCAATTTTTATTTCCAATTTTTTCCGTCTGTCTGGCCGCCCGCCCGCCCGCCTGTCTGTCCGCCCGCCCGCCTGCCTGTCTGTCCGCCCGCCCGCCTGCCTGTCTGTCCGCCCGCCCGTCTGTCTGTCCGCCCGCCCGTCTGTCTGTCCGCCCGCCCGCCCGCCCGCCCGCACGTCTGTCTGTACGCCCGCCCGCCCGTCCTGTCTGTCCGCCCGCCCGCACGCCCGCCCGCCCGCCCGCCCGTCTGTCCGCCCGCCCGCCCGTCTGTCTGTCTGTCCGCCCGCCCGTCTGTCTGTCCGCCCGCCCGCCCGTCTGTCTGTCCGCCCGCCCGTCTGTCTGTCCGCCGCCCGTCTGTCTGTCCGCCCGCCCGCCCGCCCGTCTGTCTGTCCGCCCGCCCGCCCGCTGTCCGCCCGCCCGCCCGTCTGTCTGTCTGTCCGCCCGCCCGCCCGCACGCCCGCCCGCCCGCCCGCCCGCCTGTCTGTCTGTCCGCCCGCCCGCCCGCCTGTCTGTCCGCCCGCCCGCCCGTCTGTCTGTCTGTCTGTCCCGCCCGCCCGTCTGTCCGCCCGCCCGCCCGCCCGCCCGCCCGCCCGCCCGTCTGTCTGTCCGCCCGCCCGCCCGCCCGCCCGCCCGTCTGTCTGTCCGCCCGCCCGCCCGCCCGTCTGTCTGTCCGCCCGCCCGTCTGTCTGTCCGCCCGCCCGTCTGTCTGTCCGCCCGCCCGCCCTGTCCGCCCGCCCGCCCGTCTGTCCGCCCGCCCGTCTGTCTCTCCGCCACCAATCTGTCCGCCCGTCTGTCTGTCCGCCCACCAATCGTGTCCGCCCGTCTGTCTGTCCGCCCCTGTCAGCCCGCCAGCCCGACTGTCTTCCGTCCGCCCGCCCGCCCGTCCGTCCGTCCTGTCCGCCTGCCCGTCGTCTGTCCGCCCGTCCGTCTGTTCGCCCGCCGTCCGTCCGTCCGCCCGCCCGCCCGCCCCGTCCGTCTGTCCGCTCGCCCGTCCGTTTGTCCGCTCGCCCGTCCGTTGTACCGCCCGCCCGTCGTCTGACCGCCCGCCCCGTCGTCTGACCGCCCGCCCGTCCGTCTGAACGCCCGCCCCGTCCGTCTGACCGCCCGCCCGTCTGTCCGCCCGCCCCGTCCGTCTGTCCGACTGCCCGTACCGTCTGTGCCGCCCGCCCGTCCGTCTGTCCGCGCGCCCGTCCGTCTGTCCGTCCGCCCGCCCGTCCGTCTGTTCGCCCGCACGTCCGTCCGTCCGCCCGCACGTCCGTCCGTCCGCCCGCCCGTCCGTCTGTTCGCCCGCACGTCCGTCCGTCCGCCCGCCCGTCCGTCTGTCCGCCCGCCCGTCCGTCTGTCCGCCCGCCCGTCCGTCTGTCCGCCCGTCCGTCCGTTTGTCCGCCCGCCCGCCCGTCCGTCTGACCGCCCGCCCGTCCGTCTGTCCGCCCGCCCGTCTGTCCGCCCGTCCGTCTGTCCGACCGCCCGTCCGTCTGTCCGCGCGCCCGTCCGTCTGTCCGCCCGCCCGTCTGTCCGCCCGTCCGTCTGTCCGCCCGCCCGTCTGTCCGCCCGTCCGTCTGTCCGCCCGCCTGTCCGTCTTTCCCCCGCCCGTCCGTGTGTCCGCCCGTCCGTCTGTCCGCCCGCCCGTCGGTATGTCCGCCAGCCCGTCCGTCTGTCCGCCCGCCCGTCCGCCCGTCCGTCTGTCCGCCCGCCTGTCCGTCTTTCCCCCGCCCGTCCGTGTGTCCGCCCGCCCGTCCGTGTGTCCGCCCGCCCGTCCGTCTGTCCCCCCGCCCGTCTGTCTGTCCGCCCGCCCGTCTGTCTGTCCGCCCGCCCGTCTGTCTGTCCGCCCGCCCGTCTGTCTGTCCGCCCGCCCGTCTGTCTGTCCGCCCGCCCGTCTGTCTGTCCGCCCACCCGTCTGTCTGTCCGCCCGCCTGTCTGTCTGTCCGCCCGCCCGCCCGTCTGTCCGCCCGCCCGTCTGTCAGCCCGCCCGCCCGCCCGTCCGTCTGTCTGTCCGCCCGTCTTTCTGTCTCCGCCCGCCCGTCTGTCTGTCCGCCCGCCCGCCCGTCTGTCCGCTCGTCTGTCTGTCTCTCCGCCCGCCCGTCTGTCTCTCCGCCCGCCCGTCTGTCTGTCCTCCCGCCTGTCTGTTTGTCCGCCCGCCCGTCTGTTTGTCCGCCCGCCCGTCTGTTTGTCCGCCCGCCCGTCTGTTTGTCCGCCCGCCCGTCTGTTTGTCCGCCCGCCCGTCTGTCTGTCCGCCCGCCCGTCTGTCTGTCCCCCCCGCCCGTCTGTCTGTCCGCCCGCCCGTCTGTCTGTCCGCCCGCCCGTCTGTCTGTTCCGCCCGCCCGTCTGTCTGTCCGCCCGCCCGTCCTGTCTGTTTTCCCGGCCCGTCTGTCTGCCCGCCCGCCCGCCCGCCCGCCCGTCTGTCCGCCCGCCCGCCCGTCTGTCCGCCCGGCCGTCTGTCTGTCCGCCCGGCCGTCTGTCTGTCCGCCCGGCCGTCTGTCTGTCCGCCCGGCCGTCTGTCTGTCCGCCCGGCCGTCTGTCTGTCCGCCCGGCCGTCTGTCTGTCCGCCCGGCCGTCTGTCTGTCCGCCCGGCCGTCTGTCTGTCCGCCCGGCCGTCTGTCTGTCCGCCCGGCCGTCTGTCTGTCCGCCCGGCCGTCTGTCTGTCCGCCCGGCCGTCTGTCTGTCCGCCCGGCCGTCCTGTCTGTCCGCCCGCCCGTCTGTCTGTCCGCCCGCCCGTCTGTCTGTCCGCCCGCCCGTCTGTCTGTCCGCCCGCCCGTCTGTCTGTCCGCCCGCCCGCCCGTCTGTCTGTCCGCCCGCCCGTCTGTCTGTCCGCCCGCCCGTCTGTCTGTCCGCTCGCCGTCTGTCTGTCCGCCCGCCCGTCTGTCTGTCCGCCCGCCCGTCTGTCTGTCCGCCCGCCCGTCTGTCTGTCCGCCCGCCCGTCTGTCTGTCCGCTCGCCCGTCTGTCTGTCCGCCCGCCCGTCTGTCTGTCCGCCCGCCCGTCTGTCTGTCCGCCCGCCCGTCTGTCTGTCCGCCCGCCCGTCTGTCTGTCCGCCCGCCCGTCTGTCTGTCCGCCCGCCCGTCTGTCTGTCCGCCCGCCCGTCTGTCTGTCCGCCCGCCCGTCTGTCTGTCCGCCCGTCTGTCTGTCCGCCCGGCCGTCTGTCTGCCCGCCCGCCCGCCCGTCTGTCTGCCCGCCCGCCCGTCCGTCCGTCCGTCCGTCCGTCCGTCTGTCCGCCTGCCCGTCCGTCTGTCCGCCCGTCCGTCCGCCCGTCCGTCCGCCCGCCCGTCTGTCCGCTCGCCCGTCTGTCTGTCCGCCCGCCCGTCTGTCTGTCCGCCCGCCCGTCTGTCTGTCCGCCCGCCCGTCTGTCTGTCCGCCCGCCCGTCTGTCTGTCCGCCCGCCCGTCTGTCTGTCCGCCCGCCCGTCTGTCTGTCCGCCCGCCCGTCTGTCTGTCCGCTCGCCCGCCCGTCTGTCTGTCCGCCCATCTGTCTGTCTGCCCGCCCGCCCGTCTGTCTGTCCGCCCGTCTGTCTGTCCGCCCGCCCGTCTGTCTGTCCGCCCGCCCGTCTGTCTGTCCGCCCGCCCGTCTGTCCTGTCTGCCCGCCCGTCTGTCTGTCCGCCCGTCTGTCTGCCGTCCGCCCGTCTGTCTGACCGTCCGCCGGTCTGTCTGTCCGTCCGCCCGCCCGCCTGCCCGCCCGTCTGTCCGCCCGCCCGTCTGTCCGCCCGCCCGTCTGTCCGCCCGCCCGTCTGTCCGCCCGCCCGTCTGTCCGCCCGCCCGTCTGTCCGTCCGCCCGTCTGTCCGTCCGCCCGTCTGTCCGTCCGCCCGTCTGTCCGTCCGCCCGTCTGTCCGTCCGCCCGTCTGTCCGTCCGCCCGTCTGTCCGTCCGTCTGTCCGTCCGCCCGTCTGTCCGTCAGCCCGTCTGTCCGTCCGCCCGTCTGTCCGTCCGCCCGTTTGTCCGCCCGTCCGCCCGTCTGTCCGCCCGTCTGTTTGCCCGTCCGCCCGTCTGTTTGCCCGTCCGCCCGTCTGTCCGCCCGTCTGTCCGCCCGTCTGTCCGCCCGTCTGTCCGCCCGTCTGTCCGTCCGTCCGTCCGTCCGTCTGTCCGTCCGTCTGTCCGTCCGTCCGTCCGTCCGTCTGTCCGTCCGTCTGTCCGTCCGCCCGTCCGTCCGTCCGCCCGTCTGTCCGTCCGTCCGCCCGTCTGTCCGTCCGTCCGTTCGTCCTGTCCGTCTGTCCGCCCGTCCGTTTTTCTGTCCGCCCGTGTGTGCGTGTGTCCGCCCGTGTGTGCGTGCGTCCGCCCGTGTGTCCGTCTGTCCGCCCGTCTGTCCGTCTGTCCGCCCGTCTGTCCGTCTGTCCGCCCGTCTGTTCGTCTGTCAGCCCGTCTCTCTCTTTCCGCCCGTCTGTCCGTCTGTCCGCCCGTCCGCCCGTCTGTCCGCCCGTCTGTCCGCCTCTCTGTCCGCCCGTCGGCCTGGCTATATTAGTGTTTGAAATGAAGTGTTTCGAAAACTCGAAAATTTTCCGTGAAATAGAGCTTCAAATTTCGCGATTTTAATAGTGTTTCAACTCCTTCTTCTTAAAAGCTGCTCCAAATTTTGAAACAATATGGCAATAAGGTATTTATGTTCTTTAATATTCTAAAATTAATATTTACCTTCTTCGTTTAGGAAGCCAAAAAATTAAGAAAATGCCAAAAAAATGTACTTTGATGGCAATAGATGGCTGCTGGCCAGAGTATGTGCCTAGTCCAGGGCCAAGGGAATATTAAACTAATACGAGAAAGTCTGTGCCATCTAGCACCACTAGTTAATAATTATAACACTATTACAACCTTTGCGAGACATTTTATTGGCATTAATCAATTGACATAATATGTGAAGTTTTATTATTCTCAACGTAATTGAGCTAAAGGAACAATGTTCGACTCCGAAGGAGTTCGAATACTACTGAGTGATATACTACGAACGTAACTTTGTTTAATTGAAGTGATAACTTTTGTAATATGGTATATAAACAATATTAGGTTTCTGAAAATCAGAGGTGTAATTAGTGCCAACAATTTCACCACACTTCAACACGTTTCACAAACCATTGCACTTAACTTGTACAATCTTTTCATATATGACTAAAACCGGACTTTCATGCAACGCTCTAAACCCTTTAGTAAAAACATGAAAATGTGCAAAAACGCGATGAAAACATAAAATCTTTGCAAAAAGGTTTTATGTAGCCTATATTAAATTCTAGTTAATCCACTTATCAACTTATTTTACATTTTGGAAGTGAAATTGAAGGTAAATGAAATTTTATGATTTCATTGTTTTAATTTTAATTAAGTTTATACATTTTGTTTAAACAAATCATATTTTATATTTTAAATATTATTCACACACAAAATGAAATTAGCACGAAACTGTAAAAAGTAAATTCAAAAATTGAAAAATAAAAAAAAATACCTTCAGAAACCAAAAATAATTATGTAATACAAGAAATACACGTAATTGTTTTCATAATAATTTACAATTATGTGCAATCCTAAATTAGTTTTCTGAGAAATAACTACATCTTCTATCATCTAGCCTTCATTCTTCATTTACATTTGTGTCTATGCCGTTCCTCGCACTGACGTACGTGTCCATGTAGCTAAAAGCCGTCAAAATTGCCTTCATTCTCTCTCGTATCTTCTAGGGTGCTCGGACGTAAGGTCATCTGTGACTTGCATATGCGGTCTCGGGTTAGTATGTTCAACGTAGACTGACAAATCAGATGTATCACCCGACTGGGAAGATAGACCCCGAACATTGTGTTGGCTGAGCGGACGCAACCAAGGGCTGCAGAGCGAGTTCGTGCCAACTCCACAATCCCTAATTTCCAATTGCAATCTTTCAGAAATTTTAATTGGACAAAAGGCTACATCAAAGATACAGACACTCAGTTCACAGACCACCCGAATGCTCTACCAGGTGTAGTAATAAGATAAAATACGTAAATCTAAGCGAGTTATATTTTATATTTAAATATAAGAATTATATTTTGTGCAATAAAACTATTAGGGCCATATTCATAGTCGTCTCTTATAAGTAGAGACCGGATTTTTATGTAATTACATATTTTTTTGTCTTTCTACTAATCGTCCTCAAAACTGTTATCTTGGAGAATCGTCGCCATCCTCACAAAATATCCCACTTTTTCGTTACATATTTTTATATATTTAGTACTACATTACATATTTTACTTATTTTGATATTTTCACAATTATATTTTTATAAATCAATGTTCTTCTCTTTTTCATGTTTTTTTATGAAAAGTATATTTAGATCAGAATTTTTCCTGCATTCCCACTGAATACTGACGAATAGAGATGCTCTGTATTAAGAGGCGTTCGGATGTTCTTACAGTCCAGCTCGCCTGCTTTAATATTAGCTCAGTGGCGAGAAGGGCGCGTCAGTGACAGAGATCATCTTCACCTTTAGGTGTGAAAAGTATCACTGACGCCGGGTTTCGTGATCTTTGAGCTTAAATTTCCGTGAAACTTTTAGCGATTGTCGACGTGTAACACTTCGACAAGATCTGCACGCTTCAGTGATAAGTTCGCTTCAGTGATAAGTTCGCTGGTGGGTAGATATTGCCAATTTGTATGAGGGCTTCTATTGCGTCTAGTCTGGCTGCTAAACTACCGTCCTGGATACCAGTAGATGAAGCTTTCACTACTGACCCAATGGTGGAAAACGTGCATCAACTTGTGCTTTGCAAATGATTCTTCAAACGTTTGTATAATTTTTAAAATTTGTTTAGAAAATGTTTGATAAAAGTAACATTGAATTAGGTTAATGTGATTTATAATTAGTGTATTTTAATATTACATATTATATCCGATTTTACATATTTACTACATATTCTCGCCGTTTTCATTACATATTTATGTACATATTTTGACGTTTCACACTACATATTTTTCCGGTCTCTACGTATGAGGAAAACCTTAATTATAAAGAACAGGAAAACGTTATAAGGAAGGAAAACATTATAAGGAACTCCTTAGTTCCTTATAACGTTTTTCAATTCATAGTGGCAACTTACCCGCATACATAAACTCCTTTTAGCCTTTATAGCTTAAGTAACGACTAAGTGACGACTAAATCTTGCAAATTCGTCCAGTAAAATCCTAAAATGTGCAATTTTCAACCAACGTTGCCTAAATAGTTTCAATTTCGTGCAATAACCCCCAAAACGTGCACTTTTGTGCAAAATTAAACAAGTACTAAAATAACTTCCGTTTTATTATTCAAATTTCTGTCACGGTTTCATCCAGTTTCAAGTTAGCAAAGAAAAGATGAAGTTACACGGGAATCCGGTCTTGATTTATAACCCACAAACATGGGTCAACGTGCACACTCTTGGAAGTAGTGGAATCAGAGGCGGGATTCAGGGGAGGCAACTGCCCCCCCTCCAATCTTCGGACAAATTTAAAAAAAACTATATTTAATTTTATTTCGCGAATCTTCAAATGTATATATAAAAGATTTACTTGGTTCTGTATTTTGAGAAGAAATATAATAATGTTAACAATTATATTTATTAACGTATGTAATAATATTGCATAAATAATAATAATAATAATAAAGCGAACAATAATTTTACTAACCTAAGCTAATAACATACATTAATAAATTGGTGAACTTTAGTTCAGTATTATAAAACGCGCGGGATAATGTTCAGCGTTATTTTGAATATCCCTTATTAATACATCCTCTTTCAATTATATTTTGCTTTGAAACGTTGCTTACTTGGAAATGAAACAGTTTCATGCCTAAAATCATGAGTCATAACTAGACCTTGTATTTTAGGACAAGTGTCTATTTAGTTCCTTTAGAATGTGAAAAATAATTGCAGATGTTTTCGAATCATGAGAGAATAGATCTAATGAAAGCGTCTAATAGTGCCTAAAATGTTCTAAAAGCGCGCTTGATGCCTATTTTAATGTTTTTGCCTAAAACTGCGTAAAACATGTGATTTTCGAGAAGGATCATATTTTTAACACTAAATTTTGAAATTCGTTTTACAGAAACGTAAAAACTTTTCAGAAATGCAAATGTTGTGTGATCGAATACGCAATCGACATCGAACCGAAATCTTTCACCCAAAATACAACAGAAGGATGCCTGCAAATCAACATAATTAAGATGTTTCACGCTCGTCTCCGATCAGCACGCACTTCTTGGGCAATTGCACCCATTTCTGGTGCGGCTGCGCAGTTGACAGGCTTAGGCTTATTGCCGCAGCGGGTCGTCTGCGAAGTTGATGGGAAGAAAGACAGGTCAGGCAAAAGCCTTGTCGGACAGGCGTAGATTACAAAAAAAGGCCAATAGTTAAATGGGTCGTGTGGTGCAAGTTTTTTTGGTAAAATACTTTTTCCTGCATATTAAAAATTACCTAATTTAATCCTTTTGAGATCAGTTCTAGATGTCAGAAATATAACTTTTTCATGTCTATATTTTGCCTGGCTTAGTCATTCTTTAATTTATTTTAAGTGCCTAAAACGTCGATTTTAATGGCTATTGGTGCCTAATTTCGTAATTTTGGTACCTAAAGGTACCTAAATCAAATCTTTTTGGTGACCAAAATTCCATGGTCTAGTCGTAGCACTCAAATTTCATTTCTCAAAAAGAAATATTATTTCCCGTTTATTATAGATATAGAGGTAAAGGTGGTGATATGAGCGATTTATATAATATGAGCCCCCTTGGTATCTTTTCATACATAGCAAATATTCTAGCAGGAACGATTTTAACTACTAGTTTAATAATTATTTTTGCCATCATAGCTCTGTGGTTCAATTGTAAATGAGAGCTGATGTGAAACAGAGATGTTCGTGTTTTCTCGGTTCTAAAAGCTTTGGAAGACACGTTTTAGCTTTTAATTTCAGTTTGAGGTTGCTTAGACTGATTCTTAACGAATGAAATACAACATGTTTTAACCCTTTGACTGCCACGTGTGTTAATCTCAAAATTACGCTGCCAGGCCACGCCCGTTTTTTCGCTACTCTAAATTTCATAAGTTGTGCATCATAATGTGGCCTCTCCTTGTGGGGCAAATCTGAATCAATTTGATACTTACTTATCTTAAACATTGTTTTTATGCATGCAATCTGTAAATTCGAACTATCAAAGACCGGTTTTAGCTTGCAGAATTTTAATACGGCGATGGTTGTAAAATGAGCCCCGAACTATATGTATATATGAATTTTTTAAATTCTGGGCATCAAGAAAATGTGCGCAGATAAATCTCTTTCCCCACACGTCATATACAGTTTGTATTGTTTTTTAACAAGTAAATATCTAAAATATCTAAAGCCCCGAACGATGGTGCGTATATGAGCCCCAAACTTTAACTGGCATTACAGCTTGTGTCGGTACTATTTTTGTTTTAGATGCCACCAAGGATCCAGGGCCAAAACAAAAAGGAACTAGTGGAGCTACGTAATGGTACAGACTTTCTAGTGAAGTTTCCTAATTTCTTTGGTCGGGGCTAACTTTTCGGTTGTGCTCCATCCTTTTGCCAGCTAATATCTATCGCCGCCCGAATATTTTTTCACATTTCCTCAGTTTTTCGGTTTCCTAACGGCAGAATCGAAAAACTACTTTCAGAATGTTATTGAAGACTAAACCCTCGTCCTACATGGACATTTCCGTTGAAAAAGGCGTTTAAGTGTTAATTAAGTTAAATGCTAAATTTGAAGCTCTTTCTCACAGACAACTATTGCGATTTCGAAAAACTTTATTGGAAGTCGTTTAAATCACTGCTACAAATGCAATAATGTATACAAATCGCCGAAATGTGCGTATTAACAGCGTGAGAGATATTTAAAAAAAATTGCATTTGTGTAATTTTTGAAGAAACAAAATAATATAGCAAAATGAATTTTCTGTCATCTTAAACAGTGCAATTGCATTATGGATAAAAAAATGTTTGACGAAAAAATTTGGGTCCGTTTCTGCGAAAATGGTGTTTGAGTGTTTTTGAAAGTGCGGAAATTTGAGCTCATTTTCACCAAAAAAATGTT
This sequence comes from Acheta domesticus, assembly GCA_031308135.1. NCBI lineage: Eukaryota > Metazoa > Arthropoda > Insecta > Orthoptera > Gryllidae > Acheta > Acheta domesticus. The sequence goes on along the minus strand of JAHLJT010002406.1, from coordinate 141,735,472 downwards.
GAGTTTTCGAGAAACCTTATATAACATAATGTAATGCACATGCACTCATAAATGCAATAAAATGAACAAATCGCTTCTAATGTAAATATTAACGACGTAAGAGACAAGTAAAAAATACATTAGTGTAATTTTTGAAGAAAAAAAAACAAAGGAATAGAACAGTATAGCATGTCATTTAAATTAATGTCATCTTATAGAGTACATTAAACACTATACGTCCCAAAAGTTTAAAGAAAAAAATCTAGAGTCGTTTTAGAGAAGTCTTTTTGATATTTTTTAATATTACACATTTTTTGGACGCAATATTGCGTGAAAACTAATAAAATTTTCAAAAAAAATGTTTTTTTGATGAATGAAATTTAAAGAAACGATTTGGAGCCTTTTTTGAATGAAGATATGTTTGTTTTAAAAAAATAATTTAATTCATTTTTTAAAGTCGAAATAAAAGTGGTGGCCCATATTATTACATTGCACAGTAGATTGCATTTGAATTAAGAATAAGAGTTAATTAAAGTAGATTTTTAAATATTTATCCTACAGTTATGTATAAACATTTGTCATATTAAAGAATAAACATTTTCGATATACGATTCACTGAGAAAAATGCATCGTTGAATTAACAATTCGGACTGTTTAAATTACAATGAGGATCATCACCTCTGTATTCAACTAATCTAATTAATAACATTCAATAATAATTAATAAAATAATTAACGAAATTGAAAACGGTGTATATGATTACAGCACATTTAACTTAAAGCATTAATATGCACGAATGTTTTCGTGTTTATAAGCGCCCAAATTTGCCCCCCCCCTCCCCAATGAAAGATCCGAAATCCCGCCTCTGAGTGGAATCCTATAATATGAAACTATAATTTACCATTTAATTTTAATTTGCCATTTAGAGGTCCAATTTGTATAAAGCAGGAGGTCTGATTGTAGTCGATTTTTTTGGCAGTTGTTAAATTTTTATGAGTAATGAAGAATGCAGTATCATTAGCAAAAAGGGCGAATTCTTAGTACGTAAAGTTGGGAATATCAGAGAGATGTTAAAAAGTAGAGGGGATAGACAGGCCCCTGGGGCACGCCCGCGCCAATTGAAAATAATTGAGAAAAAGAGGAATTAATTTTGACACGAAAAGTGCGATCAGAAAGAAAATTTTGAATTATTTTGAAGAAATAAGTAGGAATTCCAATTTGGAGTAATTTATAAATAAGACCATGATGCCAAATTTTGTCGAATGCTTTTTCGATGTCCAGTAAATTATACAATTGTATGTTGTTTTAGGTAAAAGGAGTTTTCAATTTGTTCTGTTAGTCTTAAAAGTTGGTGAGTAGTTGCATGCTGATGAGTGAAGCCAAATTGAATGGGAGGAATAATTTTGTTAATTGTAGTGTAGTAATCTGTGATGTATAGGGGTTTCAAATATCTTGGAAAGAGGAAAGTAAACTAATAGGTCGATAGTTCGATGGGTCCCTAGGATCTTTTTGTGGTTTACAAAAGGGAAGTACGATTGCTGTTTTCCAGGTAGTTGGAAAGTAATTAAATCTCAATGCGGAATTTAGAATAGAAGTAAAAGCAGCAATTGATCTTTTACCGAGTGACTCTTGTATTTAAGGCATTTCTCTGCCTCTTTGGTTACGACTTTTTGATCGCATGGCACAGCAACGTCTACAGGTAGACACTATTTTTTCTCCAAATCCCGGATAACTATATCTGGTTTGTTTGTCACTATCGTGCAATTAGTTTGAATTTGTTGGTCGTACCATAGCTCGCTAGTATGCTTTAAAAGCCTCGGCTCTCTGACCACCTCCTTATAGCTAAAAGTTCCGCTACTGACCGCTGGCGCGCTGCTCGCCGACCATTCCTCGATCTGCTGCTGCATGCAAATATACGGAGATACGCATTACAAACAAAGAACTTTTCGATTTACAGGCTTTGAATTTAAGTATTTAGGCATCTCCATTACTTCTTTAGTAACAGCAGCAATGTTCTTCACGACCTCTGATAAAAAAAATGTTCACAAATTATGTCAATGATCGTTATTAAATCTCCGCTCTCGTCACGTGCAAGGAAACTGTTTTTTTGCCAAGCTGGCTTAATACATTTTTGAAGGTTTTTTTTTACAACAAACCTTGGAAGTTGTGGTACAGCTTTCACAATAAATTGCTCTACCACATATAACCTTCAGGGTTATTTGAAGATGAGACTGATTTTTACTTTTACGTAGGTATACACGGAGTGATATACGTAGTATAGGGAAAGTTATGTAATGCTGCGCGAAAAAATGGCCAATTTTCGGCGGAAAAAAATTAATTGCCGGGCCGTGAAAACGAATAAGTGGATAAAACCAGTTGCTAAATTAAGAAAAAAAATCCTCTATCTCGTGGTGTGGTCAAAATCCATGATTTGTTGCTTCTTTATACTTAAAAATCGATTGACGGCATTCCGTCCGTCTGTCCGTCTGTGGTCAACGCTAGCGCCTAAACCGTTCGGTCGATTTTCTTCAAATTGATATTCCCCAGTCGATCTGATTCTAGTCGAAGCTTTGTGATTTTGAAAAAGATTCTTTAAAATTTGGGGGTACTTTATATGAAGCCCCCCGGGGATTTTCAACATTTTCTCAAAAACGGCTCCAAATTTTTTCTTTAAATTTCTTGTATGAATAGAGGAAAATACACTTTTCAACATGGCATAGGTCCGATTTTCACGTACAGCTCTGAATTTTCGAAAATTGTGAAAGTTTGAATTTTTTTCGGCGTCTTTCTCCAACTACAAAATTGAAGATAGAGATTTTTTCTTCAAATAAAATTTGTTCTGCATATTGAGTTCTCTAATAAAGGTCATGTAAATGTTTTTCACAATTTTGGTAGTTTTCGTGCAATATTGCGTGCAATATGTGCAATTTTAAAAAATTACAAAAACAAACTTTTCTCAAAAACGGCTCCAAATTTTTTCTTTAAACTTTTGGTAGGGATAGTGGTAAATGTACTCTATCAATGACATAAAAGCCATTTTGGTCTATTGGTTGGTTTTTTCAAAAATTACCAAAATGTAAATTTTTTTACTTGTCTCTCACGTCGTTAATATTTACATTATCGGCGATTTTTTACATTATTATATTTACGAGTATATATGCTTTAAATAATGTCAAGTAAAGTTTCTCGAAAACACTACCGTTTTCTGTGAAAAGTAGCTCAAATTTCGGCATTTTCAGAAATGCTCAAACGTCATTTTCTCGTATATGGCTGCAATTTTTTTTCTTGAAACTTTTGTAACGGATAGTGCTAATTACACTCATTAGTATAGCGTGAAGTTTATTTTGAGTTTTTTTGTTTTTTTCAAATATTATATAAATGTAAAATTTTTGAAAGATCTGTCACATCTTTAATATGCACATTATTCGCAATTTGTAAAGATGATTATATTTGTGAGTGTAAGTGCTTCAAATAACTTCAAATAAAGTATTTTGAAAACTCAAAAATTTTCTGTGAAAATGAGCTTCAAATTTCGCATTTTTAATAGTGCTAAAACGCCATTTTCTCTTAAACGGCACATAATTTTTAAAAGAAAATTGCCATTTACGGCGAGGTTTTTGTGTTCTTTAATATTCTAAAATTAATGTTTCTGTTCTGCTAATAGGAAACCGAAAAATTAAGAAAATGACAAAAAAAATGTACTTTTGGCGATGATAGATGGTAGCTGGCAAGAAAGAGTATGTGGCAATTCCGAATAGCTAGCGAAGACCCAGGAAAATAGAAAACTAATACGGGAAAGTCTGTGCCATTCTGTTTCTGTTTTTTGACAAATAAATAAATTAAATAAATACGGTCATGCTTAATTTTTTCAAAATACGAGTAGTTTTTCTTTAATTTTGTGACAAACGTAATAGGCCGCTGTAAATTTACTGCGCTTCGGACAGCTGGATGCGTCGTAAATTAGAATGTGCAATTTTGTATATTATTTCTTTCTTCGTTTCTTACATTCGGAGTTTGTTATAGACTTACACATTAATATTTTAGAAATTGTTTATTTTGAAATATTTGAAATAAGTAAAAAGAATTAATAGCTCTCAGAATAGCGACAATGCAGGGTCTGCAACAATGGAATTCACTTTGCGCTCGCGAATATCTGTGAATTAGTGTCATTGTTGTGACCTAATGGAGCTGTATGAAAAGGAGTTATAATTGTCTAATTTATGTTGATATTTGCAGGCAAATATTTAGTTTTGCACCAAATGCTGTACCATTTGTAGTGAGTAGAGAATTTGTTGCATGGTTTTAAAATACTCTTCCGTAATCATGGCCCAATGGAAGGCATTTCTATATTTCGAGGGTATCAGGCTTCTTTTTCCAATACAGGGTTACAAAACTTTTGCATTCTATTTTTGTGAAGTTGTAGAATTCACATAGTTCTGACAACACTGCAATGGAAATAGTGAGTTCCAAGCGGAGATGTTAGTAGCGCATAAAGTGCAATATTACAGTACTACTTAGCTGTTTCCTCTAATACGGGAAAGTAAGTGCTGTTGTAGCACCGCTAGTTTTATATATTTAATAACCACCCATGTTAATTATCTTCACATTGTAAATAAATATTCACATACATTCTTGATGTTTCTGAACGTTATTAAAATATGTAACCCTTACTTCGGCAACCTAACAATTCAGTTTATTCTCAAAATTCGATACAAATCTTGAAAAAACACTGACAAATAGCACAAACAGTTTTTGTTTACGTTCAATAAAAACATACTAGCTCCATGTCCTGGGAATGATCGTTTGAGACAGCTTTGGATATTTCTCGTATTGTAATACTTGTCAATCAAAAAGTGACACATTTTCTCACAAACGTCATTGGATATCACGAGATGTCTGTTTGTTGATTTTTATTTCTGACGTTTAATTTCTTGTTCTATCATTGTTGTGGAATTTGGAAGCGGAGTACGCAAAGAATTAGAAATAATGTCTACATTGTACTTTAGTTGCTCTTATTGAAAATCTCTAATAGTTTTTTCTTGTACCTCCATGAGAGTGCCAATATGAATTTCGCTAGTCGAAAGTAATTTTATGACCCTATCTCTAGGTGAGAACGTTTTTACCAGGGCAATAGTGATTTGGAGTCCTTTTTTTGAATGAACTTTCCTGAGTATTATTTACAGCAGCGTCAACATTTATTTATAACAGCGCCCGTCGTCCGTTTTAGAACTAGTTTATTCCAGTTATTTAACGATTATTTTTAAACGAACACTTCTATTTTGAATTTTTACTTTTTTGAGCGTGTAATATAGATTAAAGAATAAATATAGTTTGAAAATATAAAAATAGATAGTATAAAACTGATAGAATAATAGTTTTCAATTTTTTTCGTTTTCGTCCATTGTCTTTAAAAACCTTAAAGACATTATGTGCATTATAGTTTTCTTTAAATACCTAAATATACAAGTAAATATCAGAAATAATTAAGAATAAATATTGTATTTTATATGTCAAGAAGAATCACTACTGGCTCACTAACCAGGTAGATTTCACGCATACCAAGTATTTGAGGGTTAATTTGAAGCATTCACTCCACAATTTCTTTTAAGCAAACTGCACAGTGAAATATAATTTCAGTATTGTTTAATATTACCACCAACACGAGTATGCAATGCCTCATATATTACAGTAAGTCGTCCGAAATGCGGGCATTTCCCTATGCATTAAAACGGCCCGAAGGTCTCACCAATGGTCGGCGACCAGTGCTCCAGCGGCCACAATGCTGAAACTTCGTCCGTTCACTGGCTTCCATAAGGATCGGCGAAGTGCCGCGACTGTGAGGCATACTAGCGGGCTATGGTCGTACAATATCGTACAGAATCCAAAGACGTCACCTGTTTTGGTGAGTGTTCATACCATTTGGGACATGTGTTTGGAACTTCGATGGCGGTACAGATCCGCCAGTGGAGGTAGCTACACACCCTATCGTGTCTTTTCAAGTATTCGGTCTTCGGTAGGATTGGACAAGCTGAGACAATATGATCAATGGTTTCTACTTGCTCCTGGCAAATGCGGCATTTATCATCTTGGGGAAATTTTGAGAACCGCTTTATCATAATGTGTTGTCAACGCCTGATCTTGGGCAGCTATTACAAGTGCTTCCGATTCTGGCTTCATTCTTTACCTTTTATGCTACATAAATGATTGATCTTTATTGATCTGTGCTCTGTCCGTTCGTTTCAAATATTATCCGTGGAGTGGTTTGTCTTTTCACGATTTCTTTAACATTTTTTGTGTCTCACATATCATGTTAAGTAACATCAGAAGTTCAGTGTCTCTGTCATTCTGCGAGTCTTGCGTACTTTTCTTTGCAATGCTCCTTGCTACACTAACAATGCCTCTTGTGTCCCATTCTTCGGTCAGATTTCATGACCTATACCTCCGCCATACTGGATGAAACCCTTGATGTTAGAAGCAAAGAACAACTGTCAATTGATTTTCATTACGTGTCTGTAAATTGATTCTCTCTTCCCTATTATATTTCTATTATATATCATTGTTTTCCATTTTATAAATTTTGCCAATTCTACTGGGTTCGAAATGATATGAATTGGACGATTTTTAAAATCATTGGGTTTGATAGTCCTCTTATTATTAAAGTATGAGGACACACATTTATATTTTGCTAGGTCGTGAACTTTTTCCAACTTTCAACCAGTAAACTACATGAACTACGTGAGCTATTATTACTTTTACTGGGTCAGTTTTCTGTGCTCTAATTAATCAAAGTGACAGAAATGGTATTGATGAATGAAAAATATTTAAATTATGATTAAAGTTTTAAATTATTTTCTCATTCCTCGAGTCCTTCAGGATACGCCACTGATCAGTGCCAATTCGCAGGTTGAATCACGTAACTTAAGCATCACCTGCAGTTTTTGAAAGTTTGATGTTATTGCAATGCAATTTTCAAGGAAGAGCATGAGGGAATGTGGCTAATTGATACATGATACATACATTGATTCATTTCCATTTTCACTTGTGCTTTACGAGATTTTGAGGTAACTTTTTTTTTTCAAATGGAACGTCTATTTTTTAGTGTATCACAAGCGTAAAAAGTTGAATCCAGTAATATACATATTGTGATATGTTAGGTAAGCATTTTGTTTAGTAATTTTGATTTTCTTGCGACTCGTGTTTAACGGATATTTTGAATGTAACAGTCCGCCACACAAGGGCACGCAGCGCTTCCCTTGCTAATGCGCTGTGAGCAAGGAAAACTGAGCAAAACAGAAAAAAAAGGAGAACTCAAACAATTCTTATCTAACCTATTTAGTGACAGTACAATGCATATAAAGATACGTAGAGTTGGAAGTACAGTGGGACATCAATTATCCGAACTCATTTGGACCAGGTATAGTTTGGATATTCGATAATTCTGATAACCGAACGTAATGTCGATCTAGGGTAACGTTGCACTAAAAGGCACTAGTGAACATTCCGAGTGAGCGTCAGCTTTTAAGCATTTACAATCGATTGTTTGACAATGTATCGTTAGTTCTCTTGCACGTAAAGGTGGTGAAAAGAGTTTTTGTGCTAATAATAAACATTCCGAGTTCTTAAGCATTTATTGTAGGATTTGTCAAAGTTCACTGTGTCAGTATCTGTTAATATTTTATCACTGTCAATCATTCTCAATGTTCAGTATTACAAAAGAAAATGAATACGTATAGTGTACGGTACCTAATTAAAAAAAAAATTCAGAGAAAATATGAGTTCCAACATTTGACGTTTCTGTTAATTGACGTTCGGATAATCGACGTCCCACTGTTCTATTCTTATCTACATTTTTCAAATGTGTGGATTAGTGACTAAATTGTAATAATTTCTTGCATTTTACAGGGAAATGAAGAAGGGCAGTGGTTGTAATTCATGTACTCATCCTAGCTGCCCTCACAGTTTAAACAGCAATGGTGTTTCAAGCTGTGTAGAATGTGAAGGTGGTGTACTTGTGCTAGATCCTGCATCAGGACCTAAATGGAAATTGGGTTGTAACAGGTAAAAGAATTCAATTATATGGACAAAATGAAATTACGTTATTAAAATTGACAGGGTGAGCAGTTTCTGGAAAACGCTGGGAAAACGGGAAAACAGGGATTTTCAATTCCTGAAAAAATACGGGGGAAACGGGGAAGAAAGTTCTTGCGTTCTAAAAATTGATTGTCGATGTAGAATACGAACTAACGATTATTTCTAATTGACGGAAATATTTTTTTACGATTCAGTTATTTATAAGAAATTTTATTACATATAAGAATCCTTTTAAATAACGACTTTATAAAAAATAACGTCATTTTAAGTCAAACTAATAAATTACACGGCATTCGATATTAGACAATGCTTCACAGAAGCATTGTCTAATGTACGAGGAAAGTCGACCAGAAAAAAGGAATGCCCAGATTTTTTCACCAGAAAAACTTATTCGAAGAACCTGAAATTTGCACACAATATTAATACATGGTTATTCTTCTTGCTCTATTTTCACACATAATTTCGCATGACTCCTACAGCCTTGCTCCAGCTTGAAACGCGCGTGCATCTCTTGCCTCTACCAAGACTTTTCCTCATGACTGCCTAGCCATTCCTTCACTTCCAGATCACATTGGTGTCATCTTCAAATTTTGTTCCACGAATAGGGAAGGAACAACGAGGAACTCGATGACAGCACGCTGTTTATAACGCACGTCTATAGCCGCCGCCGTCGTCTAACGCCGCACAGTGGTCTGAATGGGGTCGAAACGCTCGCGTATAATGTTAAGTTAAATAACTATTTAGTGATTTTAAAACGGTTCTTTGAGTACGAATCTATATCATTTTATATTATTTCACTATTTTACTTAACCCATCAGAGGTGGCGCATCGGTGCCTTGAACCAAAAGCCAATTTCTTTTTTTCCCGTGTTAGTTTTCTATTTCTTTGGGTCTCGGATAGCTATTCGCACTTGACTCATGCTCTTGCCAGCTGCCATCTACCGCGGCCCAAACTACATTTTTTGTTGATATTTTATTAATTTTTCGGTTTCCTAAGTGTATTTTACTCCATTCTTACAAGACTTTTGAAGAAAAAATGTTTTGAGCGAATTTTGAAAATGTCACAAGAATATCATGTATATTATACCCCCCCAACAATTAATGAATGCTTTTCAAAATCGTAGACCTTCGACCCAAGCCAGATAGGTGTTTATTCAGTTGGGAAAAATCGTACGCATAATTTAGGCGATAATGTTCATTTACACCGGACAGACAGACGTTTGCCATCAGTCAATTTTTCGGTATCAAGGACCCACAGAACGGATTCTGGCTACATTTGTTACCCGCAGGGGGGGGAGTGAGCCACATAGGAGCCATTCCGCGTCAAATCGCACAAGAGTTGACGCGACATTTTTTAAAATGCACGATATTTTTTTTCTTAAATCTGGACATCAAAAAAAAGAGACACGTATTTTTTATTTGCCTGAAAATTGATTATTTGTGTAGTTATGGCTATATTAAATTTTGGAATTTACAGGTACTTCACGAAATAAGATCAATTATCTCTCCGAATGTACCAAATATAAAAATGTCTGGTTTGTGTCATTTAATACTTTGAAATGTGTATTTTATTCCTCTGTAAATAAATTTTTCAAAAAATATTTTTTTCATTTTAAAAAATGTATTTTTTTCAAAAAAAGTAAAATTTCTATATAAACTCGATGAGATAAAAATTTGAAAAAAATATAGGCGTGTTCCTTATTCAATTTTCTATAAAATACAACAAGAAAAAAAGTGGGCACTCCACACATACAGTTCTAAGAAAATCAATTGTAAGTATGAGGGCGCGCTCTGCCTACCCATGCACTAACGAATTGTGTTCGGCCAGTCTTTGATGCAATTGCTGAAGAACTAAAAAGAGAATGGCCGTCTACCTGACAAGGGTTTCAAGAGTTATTAATATTTCAGATGTTCACTCTGCCCCCAGAATGTATGACACTGTGTCATACATATTTTTGTGGGTAACATCATGGGTGACTTGTGGGTCATCTATGTTCTTATGGGTAAGAGCGAAACTAATTTAAATACGAGCCATTCCACGTCAAATCGCACTCGAATTGACATGACTATTTAAAAAAAATGACACGAATATATGGCATTCATTCTGGACATCTGAAAAATAGGCACGTGTTTCTTTATTTACCTGAAAATTGTTTATTTGTGTAGTTTTGCCTATATTAAATTTTGAAATTTACGCTTACTTTGCAAAATATGATTAATTGACACTCTGAACGCAAAACGAATGCTTTTTCTCGTGTCAGAATTTCTGACTCAGAAATGTCCTCGAATTTTACTGCAGAGTCCCTTTGCGTCCTAGGGACGGGGTGTCATCCTGACCTTGCTCGTGAAATACAATCGACCACTTGTCAAGGGACATGGTTAAATTTTCTCAACATTAGTCGCAATACTTATGAAGACAAGAGTGCTAGTATTTGTTCTGTGAATCGTGTGTACATTGTGCAACATGAGTGGCGATCAGCGTATGAGATGTTTCAATCCATTTAAACTTTCTGATCACGATTTTTAAAAAAGAAAATTTCCAAGACGCGTAAACCACGATTTGCTGGTGAATTTACAGGAGTCATTAGATTCGCGAACTTGTGATTCATTTCGGAAGAAAAAGAATCGGCTTCCAAAACGGCCTTTTCTTAATGAAGATAGCGTCGAGATCAGTGGCTCCCGTGGCATTAACGAAAGTAGCGGGACGTCCAGTGTAAAACCTGGAAATCCAGGCAGTAACAATTTAAGCTCTTCAGATAGTTCGTCAAGTGGCTGCGAAATGAATAAAGAGAAGATAAACATGAGTTTAATTGCAATAGGAGAAACCCCGCCAAGAAAAGAAAATTGGAACAAAATGTCGTCCCAATGAGAAATTTTAGAAAGTACAGAGGGCCAACACAGATACATTTTTTCACATTGAAGATCCTTCAACGTCCATCGAACAATCAGACAAAGATACTATTTAGTAACTTATCGATTGCTTTCACTCAACAGATGGCATGACGTTGAAAATTTGAATTTTGACAATTTTTGAAAGTTGGACATACAATAAAATTAAACGACTTTTTGCAGCAACCGAACGCATGATAAAAGGGTCTAAAACGTTGGCTGAAGAAAATGGAATTTTGTCCAGAACTGAAGTAAACTCGGTAAGGCATTAAAACTGTGCATTGTGACAAAAGTTCAGGAATTCTATCTTAGTAATTGTAAGAATTTGTGCATCGTGGTCACTGTATCCTTGATTATTCGTTATTTCATATGTAGTTGTGGTTTTGTTAATTATAATTTGATCTATTTGTTGTTATCTATTATATTATATCTGTTGATCTATTTGTTAATTATAATTTGACTTTCCCCTTACATTTAGCAATTGGATTTATCCACTTTTTCGTTATGACGAACGTTTCGACGAAGAAAAAAGACGACGACGAAGAAAAAAGACGACGTCGACGAAGAAAAAGACGACGACGAAGAAGAAAAAGACGACGACGACGAAGAAAAAGATGACGACGACGAAGAAGACGACGACGACGAAGAAAAAGACGACGACGACGAAGAAAAAGACGACGACGACGAAGAAAAAGACGACGACGACGAAGAAAAAGACGACGACGACGAAGAAAAAGACGACGACGACGAAGAAAAAGACGACGACGACGAAGAAAAAGACGACGACGAAGAAGAAAAAGACGACGACGACGAAGAAAAAGACGACGACGACGAAGAAAAAGACGACGACGACGAAGAAAAAGACGACGACGACGAAGAAAAAGACGACGACGACGAAGAAAAAGACGACGACGACGAAGAAAAAGACGACGACGACGAAGAAAAAGACGACGACGACGAAGAAAAGACGACGACGACGAAGAAAAAGACGACGACGACGACGAAGAAAAAGACGACGACGACGACGAAGAAAAAGACGACGACGACGAAGAAAAAGACGACGACGAAGAAAAAGACGACGACGAAGAAAAAGACGACGACGACGAAGAAAAAGACGACGACGACGAAGAAAAAGACGACGACGACGAAGAAAAAGACGACGACGACGAAGAAAAAGACGACGACGACGAAGAAAAAGACGACGACGACGAAGAAAAAGACGACGACGACGAAGAAAAAGACGACGACGACGAAGAAAAAGACGACGACGACGAAGAAAAAGACGACGACGACGAAGAAAAAGACGACGACGACGAAGAAAAAGACGACGACGACGAAGAAAAAGACGACGACGACGAAGAAAAAGACGACGACGACGAAGAAAAAGACGACGACGACGAAGAAAAAGACGACGACGACGAAGGAAAAGACGACGACGACGAAGGAAAAGACGACGACGACGAAGGAAAAGACGACGACGACGAAGGAAAAGACGACGACGACGAAGGAAAAGACGACGACGACGAAGGAAAAGACGACGACGACGAAGGAAAAGACGACGACGACGAAGGAAAAGACGACGACGACGAAGGAAAAGACGACGACGACGAAGGAAAAGACGACGACGACGAAGGAAAAGACGACGACGACGAAGGAAAAGACGACGACGACGAAGGAAAAGACGACGACGACGAAGGAAAAGACGACGACGACGAAGGAAAAGACGACGACGACGAAGGAAAAGACGACGACGACGAAGAAAACGACGACGACGACGAAGAAAACGACGACGACGACGAAGAAAACGACGACGACGACGAAGGAAAACGACGACGACGACGAAGAAAACGACGACGACGACGAAGAAAACGACGACGACGACGAAGAAAACGACGACGACGACGAAGAAAACGACGACGACGACGAAGAAAACGACGACGACGACGAAGAAAACGACGACGACGACGAAGAAAAAGACGACGACGACGACGACGAAGAAAAAGACGACGACGACGACGACGAAGAAAAAGACGACGACGACGACGACGAAGAAAAAGACGACGACGACGACGACGAAGAAAAAGACGACGACGACGAAGAAAAAGACGACGACGACGAAGAAAAAGACGACGACGACGAAGAAGAAGAAAAGACGACGACGACGAAGAAGAAGAAAAAGACGACGACGACGAAGAAGAAGAAAAAGACGACGACGACGAAGAAGAAGAAAAAGACGACGACGACGAAGAAGAAGAAAAAGACGACGACGACGAAGAAGAAGAAAAAGACGACGACGACGAAGAAGAAGAAAAAGACGACGACGACGAAGAAGAAGAAAAGACGACGACGACGAAGAAGAAGAAAAAGACGACGACGACGACGACGAAGAAGAAGACGACGACGACGACGACGAAGAAGAAGACGACGACGACGACGACGAAGAAGAAAAAGACGACGACGACGAAGAAGAAAAAGACGACGACGACGAAGAAGAAAAAGACGACGACGAAGAAGAAGAAGACGACGACGACGAAGAAGAAGACGACGACGAAGAAGACGACGAAGACGACGAAGACGACGACGACGACGAAGAAGACGACGACGACGAAGACGACGACGAAGACGACGACGAAGAAGACGACGAAGACGACGACGACGAAGAAGACGACGACGACGAAGAAGACGACGACGACGAAGAAGACGACGACGACGAAGAAGACGACGACGACGAAGAAGAAGACGACGACGACGACGAAGAGAAGACGGCGACGAAGAAGAAAAAGAGACGCCGACGTAGATGGATAAGAAGGCTGATAGGGGAAAGGGGTTCCGTTTTCCAATCAGAGGCTTTAAATTATAATGTCACTATAGAGTTGCAGACGTTTACTAAGAAACAAATGAAAACTAATAATGCGAAACAACAGAAAATTGAAGAGCGCCGGGCGCCAAGTGGAGCACCATTACTTGTTTGGTTATGCGGGGAGTGTGCGATTATGACGTCTAGTGTTAAAGGCTGATACTTTCATAAACGCTGATATACTTATGACACAGTGTATATGTACATCCACCTTAAAGGACATTTATAATTTTTTATCTTTATGCCAATGCATTCAGTAGGACGCCTCCTTGAAAAAACCTTCTATATAATAGGTAAAGTTAGTCTTCGAAAAGACCTGCAATTTTTTTGAAATTGTGAATATTCTATGAAAAGTATGTACTCAAACCAAGAATGTCTTTAGTTTAGATACTTCTCTCTTATAAATCTTTCATAATGAATACTATTAATCTTCCTTCTTTAAACGCGTCTCACTGCTTACTTTTCATCTGCTTGGCGCCTGTTATGCAAAAAGTTTTCGTTATTCCTTGCTTTGGTGGTATTAGTGTAAGGGACTGCGATAAATTTGTGTAACAGTATTTCATGAAATAAACTAGTGTCATTATTACAATTCTACCAAAAATACAATAAGTTGGACGTGTATGCCTCAGCAACTGATCTGACGCAAAAACGACCACGTGTCTGCCGCACTTCCGGCTGTCAAGTCGGCAGAAGTATTATTCGAAGTATACAAATTGAAAGAAAAACATTCCGATATGAAACCATTACATTACCTAAGTTCACGAAAGTCAAAGGTTGATATCGTGCTCAATATCACAAATTAATTCCAAATTTAAGTGTTTAGTTTGCAACGACGACAAAACATCTAAACCAAATAAAGACGACTTTTGAACCGAAGAAGGAAAAAAAAATTGTTATTAATAGTGAATTCTTTCTTTAAGGTCATGTACATTGTTTTGAAAGTTTTAGGAGTTTTCGTGCAATATTGCCTGCAATATGTGCAATTTTTAAAAAAATACAAAAACTATTTGCTCCAAAACGGCTCAAAAATGGTAGAACTTAAGTTTTTTGACTTGTTTCTCACGTCGTTAATATTTTTATTAGCGGCGATTTGTTCATAGTTTTACATAGTTCACATGAGTACATGTGTTTTAAATAATGTCAAGTAAAGTTTCTCGAAAACTCAACCATTTTTGTGAAAAGTAGCTCAAAATTCCGCATTTTCTCATAAATGGCTCCAACTTTTTTTGTTACTCTTTTCGAATGTATAGTACTAATTGCACTCTTTAATATGACGTAAAGTTCATTTCAAGTTGTTTTTTTTTTCAAAAATTACACTAATGTAATTTGTTTGAAAGATCTCTCACACCTTTATTATGCACCCCCGTGAAGATGGCCAGAAAAAACTCAAAATTCAGAATTTTTTCATGTATACGTTTGTCCACCGTTTGACCACCCTTTAGAATATTTTTACCAGTCTCTGTTCACAAATTAGAACAAAAACAAATTTTTCTGGCCAACTTCACGATTTGACGAAATTACAAGATTTTGCCCAAAATATTAATAATATCAAAATTTGAAGTGCGCTTTTGTTTGTCCATCGTTTGATCACCTTTAATCACTAACTACATTATTTTTACCACGTTTCCTCCAGCAGATATTCGCGAAAAACGTATTCCACTGCGCCCAGAAACCGTGAAGGTGGCCAGAAAAAGTTTTAAAATGCACATTTTTTGGTCGATTCGTTTGTCCATCATTTGACCACTTTTGACCACCCTTTAGAAAATTTTTACCAGGCAGGGTTCAAAAATTATAGGCAAAAAACGTTTTTCCCGCCTTTTCTCAAAATCGACAAATTAGCAACAAACAAATGAAAAATTCGAAACTTTTAATTTGCATTCGTTTCTTTACCTCCTAATGACCTCTTATTCACCTTCGGTCGTGCGTTATCACCAACGGAACACCCAAAATAAATTTTCAAAAAAATTTGTAAAGTTGGCCGGAAAAAATTTGAAAATTCAATTTTTGGACTGATTCGTTTGTCCATCGTTTGACCACGTTTGACCACCTTTTAGAAAATTTTTACCAGCCTGGGTTAAAAAGTTAATTCCAAAAAACTTTTTCCCGCCATTTTTTCAATTCGAAAAAAACAAACAAACAAGAAACCCGCAGAATTTTCGGTACTTTTCTATCCTTTACGATTGTCCATCACATAAAATACATAAACTACGTTTATTTCATGAAATACAAGCGAAAAAGGAATTTTCCCATCATTGTTTGTAAATTTCCCAAAAACAAAAATACATTCAATTTATTTTAAAAAAAATTAGGCTTTCGTTTGTTTATCGTTTGATAACGTTTGCCCAGCATTTAGAAAATTTTTAGCAGCTTCCGTTCAGAAATTAGAGCAAAAATAAAGGTTTCGGGACTGCTTGACTCTTGAGCGAAATTACAGATTTTGCTCACGGTTCAATAATATTTGGTAATAGAACTCTCCGTAAAGAAATAATGCAACATACATTTTCGTACATCGTAATTGGGCGAGGACCTTACTATACCGTTTTAAGCGGGAATATAACACCCTAACCATTTCCTAACATAATTGTGTCGATCCATGAACACATCGCGTTAAGAGAAATAACTTCAGCTGTTTAAACAGTACCTAGTACTCTCTCGCCTGTAGTAACGATTACGTCATAGAATTCTACGGAAATGTATTCTCCTTATCAACATATGTCATCTTTTTTTGTGAAACTCGTTACAAGTTCTACAACATTAGGTGCGAAAACTAATTATTTTCATAAAACTACCAACACATATTCGACAACTAATAGTATGTTGCATACAGATTAATCATGGACCAATAATGGGACTGAATTCACAAATATTCACAAGTACGTACCAAGGATGGCAACAGAAACGACACTAAACGTATCGTTCTGCGCCGCTGTAACAAAATATTTTTCTCATGAGTTTAGTTTCGTTACAGAAAGAACAGATCGTCTAAGACAGTTTCGTTTCGTTTGTTTACTGAAACGAAACGAAAGTGAATTTCCTTTTTGTGGTAAGAAACGTTATTTCTTTATTTACTAGTTTCGTTATTAATATTTGTAGGACAAGTAACGAAAGTCGGGAGAGGGCCATTGAGAGGAGTTGTACACCAGACTACATTTCTGTACTTTATTTTGCTTCAGAACAGAACTACTTAAACAGCAGTGATTACTGTACCTTTTCCTCTACCCTCTATCGATAATTTAATTAATCTTAAAATATGTTCTGGCTCTTGTGGTAAATTTTTTACTCGCTATACTCACGATGCTGGATACATGGTTTAACATGAAATACTAAAAACGTTTGTTTCGTACGGATTACAGCGGAAATACCTCAAATAAGAAGGAAGGAGGGGGGCTAGGTCCGCCGATCGTCTTGCTCGCAGGCCCACGCCCCTTCCATCGACACCCTCTCACACGCAACACTCACGGTGCTGGATACTCGGATTGACTTGAAATTTTACCAGCTTGTTCAGCACCTTTCAAAACCCCTACATACAAAGTTTACGTGCTATGAAGCATTACAAGTAGTGTTTTTGCGATAATTAGTATTGGGACCTTTTTTGACCTTACCGACCGTGGAAGGGTGGAAATCGCTGCTCGCCGCTGGTTCTGCGGCCGTTACTCAAACACCGCGCCTGCACTATCGGCCTGTCGACAAGGTCTCAGTTACTTGGAGGGCAGGCGGGGTGACAAAAATGAGTGTTTACTTTGCAGGTTCAGATGGAACGAACGCGCTTGGAAATCTGACACCGGCTGATAGACGCCGCGTAACGTTCCAGGCGCTACCGAAGCAACGGCTCGCCCGCTGCGGGAAGCGCGAAGGTCACGAAAGGTCCTGATACAAAATGCCTATTAAACACTATTTATAATATTCCATAGCACTTCAAAATTTGCGTATGTAGGTTTTGCATGGTGTTCTATCAGCTGGTGAAATTTCATGTCAATCCGAGTATCCAGCACGGTGAGTGTTGCGTGTCAGCAGCTCTTCCGAGAAGCGGCAGTGCCCTTCCCACCCCTCCCACGGCCGCACCGCCGATCGCCGAGACTGGGAGAGAGCTGGGGAGTCCTATGCCATTGTTTTTTCGGTATCAAGGACCCACAAAACAGGGATTCTGGCAGCTCCATATGTGTTTTTTACCTTCAGTTAGCAACTGGATTAATCCTCTTTTTCGTCATCAGGATTTGGCAATGAATTTTTTTCTGCCGAAAATCTGTTGTTTTTTTGCGTAGCATTACATAGCATTCCCTATAATACGTATATTACTCTGTATATACGTATATATACAGGAAAGTAAAAATTATGAATTTTTCCACCCCTACTGTCACCAAATTGTGACATTTTAGTGTTAATTCTTCAGTATTATGTAATTATTCACCTATGTCTTTTTGGTATTTTTTTCCTTATATTTGCAGCTTTACTATTGTATAGCTCAAACTTGTAATTTTTTCCTTCAATATTGAAAGCTTTTATGTATTAATTTTCTCTTTATAGGATTACAACACGTTAAAAAGTAATAATTTATATTATTGTATTTCATTTTATTTATGGAAGATGACATAATATTTATTAATTATATATGTATGCATAAAAATTCAAATACAGTATGAATTTTCTGTATTTATTTGAAATTATAATAATATGTGAATTTACAAAATAAAGTAAATTGTACGATTATATAAGTAATGCAATGATAGATGTAGCACAGGACAAAATGACTATAAATCAGGGAAATTACAGGGAAAATAAATTTGGGTTACTGGCAGTCACCCTGATTTATGATTATTATAATTTCATAATCCTAAGAAATCTATGGGCTTGGGCTTCTGTAATTTCTTTGTTTCGAAAGCATCCCACTTCATTATGTGAGTGCATCTAAAAATTGTTAATTTATTTATAATTTTCAGATGTGATGTTATAATCCACCTATTTGATGATGCCCAAAAAGTATTTGTTGAAGAAAATGTTTGTGAGTGTGGTGCACAACTTATATCGTTGAATATAAGCCAGTAAGTTCTATCATTCTTTTCTCAGTTTTTGTTTATTCAGAAATTAATAAAATTTACAACATACAAATGTTTGTTGAAAATTGTTTTTTAACTGTTCTGAAATAGTATCAAATGCAATTGCAAAATCAAAAGCTAATGTTTGTAGTATGTCTTTTTAGGAGAAAACGAAACTGCCTAATGAAGCTACTGAGATGACAGGCTGTGTCTTTTGTTATTCGCCTTTCACCAGTTTGGTTGAAAAGCACAGAGCTGTTGCCCGACCCCCTAACAGCAGAGCAACTCGAGGGCGTAGTGGTCGTGGACGTAACAAGGGGAAGCCACGACCTCCTAAGGACAAGATGGCTCAACTGGCAGCTTATTTTGTGTGATTTATGGGTATTTAACTTATTGGGAAGTAAGGAAGGTGTACAGTGTGACTCATTTGTATTGTACATTAATATATCAAGTAGTAAATAATTTTTAGTACTGTAAATAAAAGGCATGTTGTTCTAATAACTTCCTGACATTGTAAGCTAACATTAATTTATTATCTTGATGTTCCCTTGTTATTGAGTATTGAGTTCCCTGAGTATTGAGACAAGGTTTTGATATGCAACTAATTTCTGGAAAGGTATAAATTAATAATCTTAATGTAATGTAACGATAAAATTAATTATCTTCTAATTTGTGTATTTCTATGTACACAACACCTGCTCCAGATCCTCTAGTTCAGTGCTATTCAGTTTATTTCACACTGTTTACTGAATGTGCACTTAAGTATCCAGATTCTTTTAAGGTTATAATTGTGTCTTTCTTGGATTGAGTTGTTGAACCTGCATAAGGACTACCCACCATTCAATTTGCAATTGAGAATAAATCAATGTGAAAGTCCCCTTAAAATAGGATTTTTTATGAAACCATATTTTCATCCCCAAACGAGGGTAGAACTCACCAAAATATCTCTTGCAAATATATCTTCAGTTTATATGTTATGTAGTGTGTGTTCATATTGGTCCCAATATGAACTTCATTAATTTTTACACACTGTTAGTCATGAACAAATTTACTATTTGAAATACATTTGGAGTGGGTGTGAAATAAACGATAAGTGGTTGAATCTTGAGTCAAGATTCTGGAGAAACAGTAGCTGACACATGAAGGGTCTGTTTTGGCAGATTGTAACATGTTTATTGAATTTGAAATAAAATACAGAAAATCTGAATACTTTGCCCAACACTTCAAGGCTCCAGATCGATAATCCAATACTCATAACTTTTGCAGCTGAAGCCTAATTTTGTTGTAATAAATTTTCATTGCCAAGAAAATATTGACTCCAGTAACTGAATTTGTATGATCTAGTAACTGACATGTGCTGCACCAGTTCCTGACACTGTTGCAAAATCTATCAACAAACCACAGAACATTTAAGTAAATAATTCGCATTGTTGGATCTCACGTAGAGCATACGCCAAACTTACTCCACAGCCATTTATTTAAGTCTGACATTCCTTAGTTCATCAATCTGGGGAACTCTGAAAGTCCCAGGTACATTAATTTTTTTAGGCTCACTTAATATTTGAAGCACATCACATGTATCATAAAGTGTCTTCAGTAGCTGACCATTTTCAGTTGTAGCCACTTCTTGTCATAGCCTTGGCAAAATATGTCCATGTTTAATTTTTAAAGCTGTCTTGGAAAATATTCTCCTTCATAGGTCACAGCTATAAAACTTGCCAGTTTTATTTCTTCTTTTGTTTTTCCTTGGCTGCTGGTTTAATATAATTGTTTTCATTTTGTCAACATTCTCCAGTTGGGTTATTTTGTACCTTTATGTTGTCCCCTCAGTATCATGATTGTCAAAATCTAACTTTCTGTATCACTGTATCACATTTGAGATTCTGACAATAATTCAGACTTGCCCTACATTGACTCAGGTTTTTGTTTTCCATTTTATGATTGACAGTTTTCTTTTGTTCACATTGCTCTTTTATTCAGCTTCCTCATTAGCCTTCTTGCCTCCTTGTCGGCATAATATTTTTGATAAGCTGTAGACTTCTGGCCATTATAATGATTGTTTGAAAGGTGAAAGAAATGTTTCCTTCAGGTGACTTGTCTGCTTCCTGATGCTCCTTGAATGGACTGTTATTGGGAGTACTATTCTGAGGATTGTCAGATAGATTAACTAACACACTGTCATCTGTGTTACCTGTAGCTTTCTCAGATATTTAATTGCATTTCTTAAAGTTGGTCTCTGTAACCAGGAATGATTCAACAAACGTGAAACCTTTTCTTTGATCTGAATATGTTGTGTCCATGAAAAGTGCTTCAGTTTCTTCATGTTCCTTTGATGCATTCCTATGATGTAAAACCTGTAAATCAATACTATTCCGTGTATATGGAAAATGTGTGCATGCTAGGAAACCGTTGGCCATTGTGGCTTTTAAATCTGAACTGTTGAAGGCTGCCTGTACAATTATCCCTGCAGGCTCTTTCTTTAAAGTGAAGTTTGGTTTCAGTTTTGAAAGTCTGCCTGTTTCTAAGCAGGCTTTTAATGAACTAAGAACTAATACACATTGATTGCAGTAATGTGTGTTGCATTTGGAACCAAGCAATAAGAAGGATTCCATTCGCTGAATAGAATTGTGAAACGTGGAATGTAAGATGTGATGCATGAACATCAATAAAAAATATCACTGCTATATTATTTTCATATAATCATGGCTTGAATGTGTTTGCCATGTATTCTTAGAATGTTGGCCCACACATCCATCCTGATTCAGAATGCCCTTTTCCCCACCCTTTGAGAATATTTGAAACTATATATGATGGTACTCTTGCATATTTAAATATAGAGGATTATTTTAATAGTCGTACAACTCCATGTTTTGAGAAATTGAGTTAACTCCATTTTCAGATCCCGCACAAGTATTATACATTTATTCTGAAAGTGATAGACCTCCTAGTTCCTTCTGTGGATGACATAGCGCATCACAATAAAACTGAATCACAGGAGATTACAATCTATTAATTTTGATAGTGATACAACTCCAAGGTATGGCTACATGGTTTTCTACAAGTCTCGTGGAGTGATTTTCAAGATATTTATAGTGTCTGCAGCGATATAATGAGCTAGATCCAGATTTGGTAATAGGAACAAAAATAATATAATTACATTGCTCATTTTTATTAATACAGAAATTTAACTTAATGGAAAAGGAAGGTTATTGAAAGGAAATAGGATGTGCATGATTTGTTTCTGTTTATTTCAAATGTTAATCACACTTATTTCACTTAACTGCAGGTAAGAAACTGACGATTTTAAGATGACGAAAACTGAATGTGCGTCAACAGTAACATTATATTAATATTTAATGTTTTAATAAATCGATATTGTCTTCATTCCCAACTTTTCTGATAATGACATCTAACAAATTGCATAAACAAAGCTAAAGAGAGTGGTGCAGGTCTCATGTTTGTTGATATGCCTGATTTTGCAAAAATTTTAAAACATTCAGCCTTTTTCTACGATTACAATAATTGTAGTTGGAGAGGTAATAATAGGAGAGGCTGGAATAATGGTAGTTGGTAGTAGAAGAGGGCGCATTGTGAAGATACAATTATTGTGAAGTTATATATTTTTTTTCTTAATGAAATGTGTTCATCAATAACAAATTTTCAAATAAAGTCATATTGAATTTTTTCAATATATGAGTATTTGGGTGTCAAAATTAGTCACCCACTCAGAAAATCCTTCGCTTCCTGATTGTAATTTCAGAGGTGTTTTGAATAAGGTGGATGCTACGTATGTTGGAATGTTTGTATTATTTCATATTTCTTTGTTATTTGAAACCTGTTTGAAATCAATATGAAATAAAGATTGCTAATTTTCAGTTGCCTGCTCCCAAATTACGCAGTTAGATGCTAAGTAACTTAGAATTTGTTTATTATTTCATAATTCATTTTATTATACCTATGTGTTTTGCATGCAAACAAGACCTCTTAAGCAAAAATGATAATTTTGCAAATAATAGCAGTACAACAAATCTCCAAATTCACTCATTTTATAGTTTCTTTATAAATATTTTTTGATTGTTGAACAATAATCCTTATCTGTGAAAAAATACAAGATAATTTGAAAATGTTTTATCATTCAAAATTTACCTTGAAATCCCACATGCAAAATGTAATGTAAAACCTACGAGAATTTTAGAACCGTGCTAAAAAATTGTTTGGTAACAATTTTAGAATCCTGAAATATAGAGAATAAAGAATGAAAATGCATTGTTTTAAATGCATAAAATTTAAAAAATGTAAAATAACAGGCTCTCTTAGCTTAAATATAAAGAATGTTACTCTTTATATTTAGGACGATTATAAAGCAAATAGGATACGACGGGATTGATATATTAAAGAAATACAGTAATTTATAATAATTTATTTTTAAAATGTTTGTTAAATTTACTTTGCAATATTTGTAATATACGAAATAATAAAAATTGCTAGCTTTCAGTGAATATAAGCCTGTTTTACACTCCTTTTTTCATATTTCCGTACAGAAAGTGAATGGAAAAGACTCATTCTCACGCGTTAGGTTTCGATGCCGAAATTTGAATGAACGTGATTCCAGAGTTTTACACGGTCATTTCTGGTCTGTGCGTAATCATGATGAAAATACTTCCTCTGGACGCTGCGAAAAGATCTGAAGATTTTAACATCGCATCTATGGTAACAAATTAAGTTGGGTTATATTAGGATTGACCATGGAACACGGCGACACAGAAAAGAACACTCTTTAAGGTGGTTAGAGCGAGATACATGTTATGTTTAACATGCCTTTTTTATTGTATTAATCAAAAGATGAGAGGTTCTTCTATGTTCTGGGAAAGTTTGAATCGAGTCTAGTTTACATTCACAGAAGTATTAGATATAGACTTTTTAGTGGCATCAAATGTGTTATAATGATAAAATACTTTTTTTGCTGGTGCTAATATCATTGAAGGTTGGTGCAGTAAATGCAGAGCTGAATTTTGCTACTAGTAAAATAAAAAGCCTTGGGACTCCCAACCTTGTAGCCGGATTTGTTTAAGTAAATATTAAACTCTTCCTAAAATGTTTTTATCTGAATAATAATCATTAATCAAATAGTTTACTGAACTGCAATGCTTGATTTTAAAAATAAATTGAATGGAACAATAAGAAAAACTAAACTTGTATTTGTAAATGAGAAATTTAAAAACAAATAGCCCAACTCTCTTAACATTGAATTAATATTTTCACTCTGCCCTTTATTGCTTTCATTCCTCAATTATGGTTTCATTGTAAACTTGCTATTTCTTTTTTATTTGCCAAATCCTGTACTGTAGAACAGGTCTTAATATGGGATACCAAAATTAATTTAAATAACTCCTTTCCTTTCTTCGAAATAATTTTTCTTAGTTTGTATAATAAATTAAATTTCTTTGTTAATTTATTGTTTATGTATTTAACATGTCCCTTAAAAATTTAAGCCATTATCAATTATCTGTCATAATTAAAGCTTTTTAATTAATCAAAGATTTTTCTGAAGGAGTGCCCAATATAGTTGGCACTTGAAGGCCTATGGTATCTAAATCCATCCATGGGCAAATGTAATTGAAATTGTAAGAGGAATGATAAATTCAGTCTTTGGTAGTATTAGTTTTTTTAATAGAAACCCCTTTTCTATACAGTACTTTATTTTATCTAATTGTTTCCATTTCCTGAACAGTCTCATGGGTCTTTTGCCTTTTTTCCAAAACATTTAAACCTATTTTCATTTTGAGTGCAACATCAAGACAGACCACGCCACTTGGAAATCTCTTTTGAAGATTTTTATCTCCAACAATGTTATAATTTTATTATTGATTGTGTAAATAATACAGCTCTTAGAATTATATGAAGTTGTAATTTTATTTTATCAGCTTTAGTTTGATTTGTACTTTACACAATAATCTTCATCAAAATCAATATCATAACATGATGCAAAATTATGCTGAAAACATTACAACCAGCAAATAGCTTCTATGAATTAAATAATCCCACTGCTGTAAATAATATGGCTTTTGCAATTGCAAAAACAGTTTTAAAATTTCAGTCAAAACTATTAAAATATAAAATTTGGTCATGAAGTTTAAGTACCTAAGCAAAAATAAAATAGAGGAATAACAGAAAAACACATTTTTTATTGGGATAAGAAGGATAATAAGGAGCAGTAGGAGTCAATGATTAGGATTTCTGTCAAATTACAATATTGCAGAGAAAGCAATACAAAGCTTTATACAATGTTGCAGAGAACCAAACTACTGATCTTGTTGTAAGTAATAGATTAATCTAAGGTTTATCCTTGCATTAGCACAGGTAATTCAAGAAATAAAAATTAGAGAGTAACAAACATTGAAAAAATATTTGAAAACTTTTTATTAAATCACTGTTCTCGTGATATTGGTGGAATTATTTCGTCTTCTCAAATTCCGCTTTGGAAACAAATCTTCCGCCAATTCGCTCCGATAGTGATATTTACCATGTGTAGACCAAAGAACAAACAGTATTCAGTCATTAAAAACAACGAAAACTTCGAAGCAAAATGAGCCATGAGCCGACATGCCAATCTCAAGAACATTACGGCGTTGCCCAATGTACTTCTTTCTTCTCAAACGTAGAAATTTTTGCCTTTGTTAGCTATCACTGTATAGAAATATGCAGATACATGTCTATAATGCTTCTTTTTATGATTTTGCTTGTACTAATTGTGTAATAGTGCTTTTTGCATTGAATCTTATGCCTCAATTTTTCATTCCTCGGCCACGCGATCGGTTGGTACTAGTGAAGAAACTAAGGTCCGATTAAATTAAGAAGGTGATTGACAGTTCTGTGTGACGTCAGGACGCCTCTCCCGTTTCCATGGCAGCTGCCAACCAGAGAGACAAAATGTGACGTGTCAGGTCGCTCAGTTGCCACTGCCGAACACGGGGACCATTTGAGCATCGCACAGCGACTTCCCTGCCGCCGCGCCGCCCGCGTTTCTGCCTGTGCTGCGCGCGCAATGTGTACTGTGTTGTGATGAGTTGCGTTGAGGTTAGGCTTTTGTCGTATTTTTTAAACTTTTACACGTATTTTTTGAAGTGTTTGTTTTCGTGTCCCGGTAACACGTGCTCAGTGGTTTGCGACCTGGCAACGTCGCTCCCCTCCACTCACAAGTGTCAATCACCTTCTTAATTTAATCGGACCTTAGTCAACGCACATGGGGGTATTGTGAACGAAAAGCTGGCCAAAATTATTTCTTTGCTAGAATTTACTTAAAATTAGTTCATGTAAGTATTTATACAATTTTATATATTTGGCAAGAGCTACTATTTAATATAAGCTTACAAAAATTATTAAATGTGGATTAGTTAATTGGGTAAGTAGAAACACTACTAAATAGTTCTGGTTAAATGTCTACCACTAGTCTACATAAGAATATAACCCACCATTTCTCGATATTCCCAGATGCTAATCTTCATCATCATTATCATCATCTTCGTTTTCATCATCATCTTCATCTTCTATCATCTTCTTGACGATCATCATTATCTCCATCTTCCCCATCATCATCTTCTTCACCATCTTGTTTTTCTGTGTTCTGCCTTTTATGTGTACCATCTCCAAAATGTACAGTTTCCTGCATCGCTAGAAATTCTAAGGCGTCTTTAGAGAATGGCTTCTTTGTTCTCCTTACTGGTGGCCGGGAACATGACAGTAGGGGATCTGAGCTCAGTAATAATCTGTTCAATACATCCTTGTTACAAGCTTTTCTTGAAAATTTTCTTGCAAAATTCAATCTGTACTGACGAAAGTGCTTGTTTCTGGCTTCAGCTGCTTCTTCTGAAAGCTGGCCTATTGGCAGAATTGCATGCTCTATAATTATTGGTCCATGAGCCAATATTTTATGTACAGTGGGCATCATTGGATGCCATCCATAAAGCCTCACATAAAGTTCCGCAGTTTCTCTACAGAAGATTGCATATTTGTTGGTTTGTATTTTATGTCCACTTGAAAGTACTTCTAGAATAATTCTAAACCTATTTATGAGGTCAAAATTTACTCCGGTTATTCTTGAAGCAGTCTGTGGATCGGAAAAGAATCTGCATGAAGTGTTGCCATCATTCGTGTTACCGAAGCCGGCTTTTGGTATGTCAACTAATAGGGACATCTCTTTCTTTAATCCTTCTTGGGTCATTCCATGCAAAATTTCAGGTTTTCTGACAGTGAGTCTCAGATTTTTTCATATTTTATTACATTAATCTACTAATGATGAACAGTTTAAAAGACAATTTATGGAATTAATATCTTCAGCAGTTTAGCAACAATTACGGTTAAACATGGACGATGACACAATGTACTCAATAAAGATAATGATTATGACGTTCATAAAATGAATAAAACTTTAAAAACGGGCACACTATTTTGAAGATAAATGATCATATTTTAAGCAGTTGATAATATATTAAGGATTAAGACATTTGTTTATAATAAAAAATGCTAATAAATTAAACAAATACATTTTTCTTCAAAAGTAATATTTTCTTTTCTTTCATATTTTACACACTGCAGGAAGAACCAATAAATAACCATTCTGCAAACTGTCGCGATGGAATCTTAAAAAATGCGTAAGTTATTAAATAAAAAGTATACGCGCATTTTGCTTTTAAGGTTGAAAGTCGCGTGCCTTTGCCCAGCGAGGGGTGACGCAAGGTCGTAGGCAGGCACCGGCAAGTTCATTCCTTAGGGATATCCATCGATGCCTTCGAAGGGATCCTGACACCAGTTTACAGGCTTTAGTTTTCGCGTGTTACTGTTCAGTGATACATTGTTATAAAAAATGCCAAAGATTGTGAATACGTTTAACAGGCTTTGGTGCTGCAATCCATTCGGACTCGAGAAACACAAAAGTCGGGTGGGTAAGAGAAAGATTACAGAGACGATGCGGAAGAAAATATGGAATTTTGTGGTAGGTGAAGCAATATGCGATGTGTCGTCACAAAATATCCAAAATGCCCAATGCAGATCTTAGTGACTCAACTGAAACAGTGAAGTGAAAACGTCAAGTGAAGAGGAGTACGTAGCCCCAGGAGTTGCAGAGGAAGCCACTATCAGTAATGTAAACATTTTGAATCCTCTGGGTCAATCATCATTGTCATTGCGAAAACAAACTCGAGAGAAATCGTACGCAAGGAGAAAGGCGAGTGTTGTAAATAAAGCAGTTTCTGAATTATTTCATGTGAGTCCAGAAAGCAATGATGGAGAAGAAATGTTGACACAATTCAAAGAAAAATGTTCAAACGTGAAAACAGCTAATGAGAAATACATGATTTTAACGTGTTTACCAAAAAGTTGGAGTGAACAAAAATAATGGTCGAATTTGGCGTATCTCTTCATGTAGCTCCTACGGCAAAATCAACACCTAGAGAAGTAGTTTTGCGAAATCCACCATCGCGCGGCGGACTGTAACGCCGAGCGCTGACGAGGAGCGCTGTGGCGCGGCGGCTCTAGCAGCTGAGACGAGTCCGTTAATGGAGCGCCAGTAAGATACTCTTATTCATAACTTTAAAACCATTCAAGATTCCATGATGAAATTTACAGAGTAGCTTGAAAGTAGTTTCAGCAATTTTTCTTCCAAAATTCAAGAATTTAAAAATATTATATTTCCATTTATTGCATTTTTTAGAATTTGTTTACTTCCTAATTGTTAAAGACTCACGGTAAAAAAATATCTTTAGCGTAAAATTATCCTTTACATTTCTTCTACAAATGGTGTTACTTTCATATTTTTTGCTTGTTTGCATATCATCGGAAAAAAATCATAACTGAATGTCTACAGACTGCTAACCTAATATTTCAAGTGCCCATTGTTGCTAAACAATGGATGATGAGACAAAAATATTGTACCTGGTTCATGCAGGTATCATAATAAGTAAGGTGGCAAAATATTTTTAAATTCTGAGATGTTGTGTCAGATTTCCTACTTTTTTGCATGGAATGACCCTCTTGTATTTGCCTTTTAGATTCTTTTACTGATTGCTTCTCAGCATTAGATCTTGCTTGCCACTTTTTTATTGATAATTTGTAGGACAAGTGGAGAATAGACTCAAAAAATCTAATCCTTACATGAAGAATAGACAATCCAAACTTCAATGTGTCAGGGTCTTCTTGAAGGTCGTTTCTTGGTTCCAATTTGTTGAAATCTTTAGATGTTCTCTTACATATATAACAACGCATTGTAGACGAAGTGTCTGTAATAGCATTGCAGACTTTCGCATCTACCATAGTAAGCAATAATGTATGCTTAATTTTCAAAACGCCATTTCTTACTGCCACTTCTGACCTGATCAAGTTCTGGATTTGATTAGTTATGCAGGCAATTTCTTCTTTTGTTATATCATTGGTCCCCTGCACAAATCTTATACGAATGGGTCTACAGAATCGCGGACTAGAAGGTGACGCATTTTGCCAGATAATTTTTTTGTTATTGTCAATATTTGCAACTAGCCTTAAAGGTACAAAGGAACTTTGGAATATATTTGCATCACTGTCTGCATTATTTTGAAACTGTTGTTTAAATGGGCCTGCTGAGAACCATCGCACCCCCATTTTGACACTAGTTCTAGGTTTTCTTTCTCTTGTTCTGATATTTTTTCCAGAACTTCATCTAAATACTTACATAGCCAAGAAATGGTGTGGTCTAAACAAATCTTGTAGATTTGTTTCGGCACAAGTGTCAGTAATATGAAAGGACTCCGCCTTTGGATAGCACTCGGATTTTGCTTTTTGTATTAATGAATAGCAAGGATAGATGTCTCTGTTCGCACTTCGAATAATGTTGTATTGCCTTCGGGACAGACCAGCTTCTACAAACACTGACAGGGCTTGTCTTGTTGTCAAGGGCTGAATGCAACTCTGTTCGCGTTGCTGAAAGCTTGTTATTGCCCTACGCACTTTTGTTGCTCTTTTCGGAGATTTTGACATCTCTTTCATAACAGCTGACGCATCAGTCTTACCAGCTGCTCTTAAACTCATTTGAGCAGCGAAAGTCAATGTAGTCGCAGGTACTTGTTTCACGTAATTCTTCTGTTTTACGTCGTTTGCTGCGGTCACTGGAATCTACAAATTCCTTTCTCGGTCGGCCCGCCTTTTGTGTGGCCCATATTGGTAGTTTCACAGAACCAACAAGCCACTTTTCATTACGTTTAACAAATCTATCATCCATAGAAAATGCTGCTGCCCATTTTTGTTTGAATTCAGACTTAAAAAACCGTTAATTTGCGTTTAAATTCTTTCACTCTTTGTGGTGGACAATTTGTGATTTTCAACAAATGATTCTCCATATATTTAATTCCATCATCAATCAAACGTTCAGAACACTGCTTTATATAGCCATAAAGTTCTCCTCGAGTAAAATCCTTAAAATTTTCTTGGGACCCTACAACAAAAAGAATTTAATTACCGATATTCCTAAAATTCACGAATTTTGTTACGCATCACCTATCTTTCCTTTGTTGCACGGTTTTTTTCTTTTAAAGTCAAACATTTTTGGGGAATAATTTGGATTGTGCATATGTTGGGAAAAATAGTTTAAAAATTCTAATTTACATCTGTGACGTAAAATTGAACATTTTACTTGTTTGCATACATGCAAAGATGCGCGTTAAGTTATACATTTTGCCTTTGCACATAGCAATATTGTATAATAGTAAATATGACACGTATTACAAAGTGTTTGCATAAAAGATTATAATAATAACCCATAGTATTTTTCATATTATATTTTTCAATTAAATCGATATATATATATATATATATATATATATATATATATATATATATATAAAAGATGTTCTTCGATATCCTCCTTTGACGAATGCATAATTATTTATTCTGTTAAAAATGTAAACATGAAAATTGGTAAAAATCAAATAAATTCGATCACAATACGTAATCTCTCAAAACATCCCTGCTGTGTCGGCACGATATATACAAGTTGTCGACCTTTATACTCGGCACGAAAGCTTTGTACTCCATATAACATTTACTTACCATCTGGCAAAACGTACATTGTCGGGCAACAAGGAAGCGGCCAGGCATCCAGATTTCAGTGAATGAGATAAGACAAGAATAGCACGATCTCACGAAAGACGTTATCTTCTCGAAAGGTCGGCCAAGAGCAACAATCCCATTGAGTGTTCTCAGTACATCACCCTGACCACTGGAAGCTCAATTGAAACTTACGCACACCTTTGCACATATGCAAAGTCCAAAAATTCGTCTATAAAATTGCAACTATAAACAGAAACTACATTCCAAATAACTCAGTTCTTACAAAAAACTTTATTTTTAAACCACAAAAATCCCCATTCAGTTAAAGTAATTAACAACCACAAAAAAATCAGTCGAAGTAGAGCGAAAAGCACTCCCGAAGTGAACAACTACTCACCAAGAAAAAAAAATTCAAAACGACTACTCAAATTGTGGAGTACCAATGAACCTAATGGTACATAAACCCTTTCCGAATATGTCATAGTGCACACAAAAGCTTATAAGACAGAAATATAACCGTAAATCACTTCCAAAAGTGGCTTTGCATATCTGCAAAGCGGTGCAACGAAGGGTTAAATAAAGTGCCATAAAATAAAAAAGTGGAAACATGTGGGAAGTTTTTCTTCTTTAACTGTTAGCATATGAACTTAAGAACAACTTGTAATAAAAATTTTTGCTTGACAAGTCCTGACACTATAACTAAATCTCTAATGTTTGATAAAAGTCAACTCATAATTTGAATGCATAAGACGTTAATTTAAAAAGTCTTAAATTATGTAAATAATAATGTTAAATGGACCAGTTTTTAATTTTAAACACAGTACATACCTGGAACTTCAAAATACATGCCGAATTAATACACTTCACAACTTTGAATGCACTCACAAAGCAAATACAATATCTCTTTATACGGAACGGCTGGTAGCAAAAGCTTGCAGCGCGTACAACGACTCACTTTAGACTGATGCTACGACGAAGATCCTAGTCTGAGACTAGCAGATAACTGTCGTATGACGTAATATATATTCAAGTTAAAGGAAATGGTGTTAGTTATGTCGTGTGTTAAATTTTTTTTTTTTCGACTTTTGGCCAGCTTTTCTTACAAAATACCCCTATGTGCAACGGTAGGTCTTTACGTGGTGTTAAAATATTTTTATTTTCCATCTATGAAACAAATTAATTCTTTTAATTAAATAAAACTCAGCATAAGAGTTCCTATTTTGTTTATGTAGGTCTCACAATACCCACTTACCTTGCAAATAAATATTTTTGAACGTAATATGGACTCTCTGTCTACTAGGGAATTTCTCGCTCTAACCACCTTAAACTGTTCAAAAGGAACAAATTGCATCACATGCATAAAACAGAGAAAGTTGCGAAAACTGACGCCAGGAGCGCGGTAGTCGAAAGAGATGTAATTTGTACCACGGTGTATACTGCGATTTTTCTAAGAGCGACCCTCAATGGCCACTCAAATCCCATCTTCACGATGGAATATGTCACGGCATTTCGCGTCTTTTCTCGGTCTTACCGGTAGAAGTCGCATAATTGCAAGCACTGCTTCATACGTTCGCGATCGTGCGAAATCTAGCGGAACGACTGAGAAAGACGCGAAATGCCGTGACATATTCCATCGCGAAGATGGGATTTGAGTGGCCTTGAGGGTCGCTCCTAGAAAAATCGCAGTATAAGAAATATAGGCACGAAGTCTACAAGGAGGAGACTCAACCCGGTTGTGGGGGTATGTACAAAAAACGTGGGCAGCTACTTGAAAAAGAATACAACAAAAACCAGACCCCTTCGCCTTCACCGATATCACGCAGTATTTGAAAGAACAGTCAATGGCAGCAACGCAAAGCGAGTCCGAGTAACTAAATCTGTTTTACCTTCTTGTATTGGACCAAATAAACAAATGTGTTAATATTTCACAAAATTTTCTTAGTCCAATAATAATAATAATACACATAACATCTTTAGTCGTGATTTAGAGGAATAATAATAATAAAGAAACGAAAACGTAATTTTAGCATGGCTAGGAAGGCCTTTGACAGTGTACCACACGATTGGATTTTGAAGACCCTGGAGATCTATCGATTTCATCCTAGACTTGTTGAGTTTTGCAAGGCTAGTATGAAGTCGTGGAGCCGGTTACTAATCCACAGCGGCAAGGGAGTAGTAGAAGCAAGAAGTATTCAGATTAACAGGGAAATGTTTCAAGAAGATTCACAATGTTCTCTGTTGTTTTGCATTAGTTTGATCCCTCTATCGAGACAGCTGTCGCACACTGACTTTGGTTACAAGCTCCATGGTGATGAAAAGCCTGTATCACATTTATTTTACGTGGATGATCTTAAAGTGTTTGCTAAGAATGAATCGATTCTCTCCCAAATGCTGTCATCATGATTTTAGCAATGACATCTGCATGAAGTTTGGTCTTGACAAGTGTGCAAAACTCAACTTAAAAGAGGCAAAATGACCACGTCAGAGAACATTGAAGTTGACAGACACACTGTGATTCAAGATCTTCAGCCAGGAAAAACTTACAAATATCTGGCCATTGAAGAATGTGAGACCATCTCGAACGACACAATGAAAGAGAGAATTCGCAAGGAGTATTCGATAGAAGAGTGAGGCTTGTCCTGCAGTCCGCTCTGAACTCAAGGAATAAAATATCAGCAATAGGTAGTTTGGCGGTGCCAGTAGCCGAATACAGTTTCGGGCTAGTAGACTGGACTGAACAGGAAATTCGCATCATGGATCGAAAAAACAGGAAACTGCTTACAATGCATCATGTTGCCCACCCCCGAGCTGATGTACATAGAGTTAATGTGTCACGTAAGGAAGGAGGAAGAGGCCTGAGACAAATTGAAGCCTCCTCGCACAATGCAATAAGTATGTAGTCAGCCATCAAGATGACCCACTAATGAGGCAGGTCATGAAATCTGACCTAAGAATGGGAAACAGAGGCATTGTAAGTGTCGCAAGAAGCATTGCGACAGAAGACTATGCAAGACACCCAGAATGACAGAGACACAACTTCTGATGCTACTTAACCTGAAATTTGAGACACAAAAAATGTTAAAGAATTCGTGGAGAGACAAACCACCCCACGGACAATATCTGAAAAGAATGGACAAGGTGCAGATCAATAAAGGTAAATCATTTATGTGGATTAAAAGGGGAAGAATGAAGCCAGAATCGGAAGCACCTGTAATAGCTGCCCAAGATCAGGCCTTGAGAACACGACATTATGATAAAGCGGTTCCCAAAACTTACCAAGATGATAAATGCCGCATTTGCCAGGAGTAAGTAGAAACCATTGATCATATTGTCTCAGCTTGTCCAATCCTAGCAAAGACCGAATACTTTAAAAGACACGGCAGGGTGTGTAGCTACCCTCCACTGGCAGATCTGTACCGCCCTCGAAGTTCCGAACACATGCCCCAAGTGGTACGAACACTCACCGAAGCCGGTGACGTCCTGTTGGATTGTGTACGATATATTACGACCAACAAATTCAAATTGATCGTATGATAGCGGCAAACAAACCGGATATTGTCATCCAGGATTTGGAGAACAAATCGTGTTTACTTGTCGATGTTGCTGTACCTTGCGATCAAAACGTCGTTACCAAGGAGGCAGAGAAACGTCTTAAATACAAGAGTTTGGAAATCGAGATCAGCCGAATGTGGGGCGTAAAAGCACAGGTCGTCCCGATAGTTATCGGAGCTTTGGGATTTGTTCCGCAAAATTTGAGTAAGAACTTGTCTAAACTCCCCGGTAATTAAAAAGACTGGGAAGTGCACAATGAGGAACCACCTTTCTGCGACTGCGGTCGAGTTTTTAACAGTGAAGCATGTACTAACGGGCTGTGTGAATCTCGCAACAATCAGAGACAGATGTGGAATAAGGGGGGATCTGAAGGCGGACCTAGGAACGGACACAACGGCTACTGGCAGGACGTTAATATTCCTGAAAGAAGCAAATATGTTTCATACAATTTGAATTGTAACTGTAAATCGTGCTTATGTATGTGACATTTTATAACGAACAGTAAAAAGGCTAAAGGCCTTAGTTGCTAAGCCTTCAAACACAATAATAATAATAATAATAGTAATAATAATAATAATAATAATAATAATGGAAGTGAACAAAGATGGCGAACGAGTAAGACGCACGTGAGAGAGACGATACGAGATTTTTAGCAGGGATAACACCAAGAACACGTCAGGAGATAAAAGTTTTGCTACAGAAGGAAGGAGATACCTGAAAATAGGCTAGTGAAAAAGTTAGTGCCCGAAGTGAAGTTAGAAACCGCGAAAAAGTGCCGGAAGGAGTATACAAAGGAACCGATGCAGCTGCAGAAACAAAAACTTCAAAACCGACGAGAAAACTAATTGCACAACATGTACAGGGTCGATAAATAACGACGAGGTGAGATGTGGAGGAAAGTGCAACAGAAAATTTCATACTGAGTGCCTGAAAATGACAAAAAGTGATGCAAAAACATTACAGAGGCAAGATGCAAAGCTGACATGGATATGCCAGGAATGCTACAGAACATTGCAGGAGGGACAAACAGACTGCAAAAGAGAAATAATGGAACTCCAGAAAACAATACAACACTTCCAGATTGATATAAAACACTGGATAAGTCAAGAAATTAAGAATCTAATAAAAAACCGCCAAAACTGGATAGACATCGAAGATACCCAGGGACAAACAAATAGAGAGGATGAAGCAGCAAGAAAATACCGTTATCAAACCACTATGCAAAACGAAAGAGACAAATAAAAGCAAAAATATAGAATCTAAAGTAAAACAAGATAGGAAAGAGAGGGAGCAAACACTGGTCTCGACAACTACAATTGATCAAACACACTCAAAGCAGAAAAAGAAGAGCCATAAAAAATCGGAAGATGGAAAAGAAGATAAAGTAAAAGAAACAGAGGAGCCTGTGAAAATACTAGAAACAGCAGACAGAGGAAACCCAACATCAGAGAGGAAAGGGAAACAAACATCAAATGAAGACAAAAAGGAAAAAAGAACCTCAAGAGATACAGAAACATGTAGGAAATATAACCACGTATCTCTCAACAAAGAAACTGATCCAACTATAACACATGAAGAAATTGGACAACCACTTCAACACCAGCATGAAGAAGAAAAAATAGGGTATTTCACCCGCACCAGATAGAAGGAAAGAAAGAGAAGGAAAGAGAGAGAAAGAGAAAGAGAGAAAAGGAAAGAGATAAAGGGAAAGAGAGTGAAAGAGAAAGAGACAGAGAAGAGAGAGAAAAGAAAGAGAATGTGTGTGAGTGGCGTGTGGGGGGGGGGGGCGCGTATGTGTATGTGGTGCGTGTGTGTGGCGCGTGTGCGGAAGTGTGTGCATGATATTTTATTTAATTACTAAGCATTTCGCAAAATGATTAACGAAAGGAAGTTATTTTCTGGGTGTGGATGGTGTGAGCGACATTATTTTCATTGAAAATACCAGTATAATACCGGTATAACCTTTATGGAGGTCCATACCGGTATAGACGTCCTACAAAGGTATTTTACCGGTATAAGAGAATAAAGGTATTTTATACCGGTATTTTACTGGTATTTATACCGGTATTCAATAACTTTTCCGTCCCCGTTATTAACACGATAAATACTAATACATTTTTTTAGATTTACATTTTAAATGTGTAATTAACACAGAAGAGATCACTTTTAAGGTTATATTTTTATTCACCCAAAACACTTGTCAATTCCATTACTCGAAAACAAAGTCTTATTTCAATTAATAGTGCACTCAATTCACGCTCGTCAGATAGTCGCTCAATTCAGATCGAAAATCGGACAATTTGTTCAATCGTTATCGGTAAAGTAAATTCCTTCTGATAGTTCTGCGACCTATTGAATTTTCCTACAAGTTTTTTTTCGGTACATTTAGCCTTAAATGTATGGATGTGTCATTTGGAGACTTACAGTAACAAGAAGTACTATACTTTAAAAAAATTAGTTTATTGAATCAATTGAAACCAGAAAAATTCTATCCTCGGTAAAGGATGTTTAATAATGTTTTTATTGTAACATTGCTTTTCACAACTGTGGTTATATGCAATCATATAGTTAATACATTTAAGTAATTAGAACTCTGAAGTTCAACTTCAAGTCTTTTCCATTAGGCATGTATTTGAATAAAGTTGTAATAGGCAAACAAGTAGTACATATTACTTATTAAATCACTTAGTCATACAACACTGATGATAATTGAATATTTATAGCATTTAAGCGAGGAAATTTTATAGACTTACTAGCTGTCCCGGCAAACGTTGATTTGCCATATAAATTATTCCTAGGATTATTATGTGGAAATAATGACTAACTTATTGTCAGTGTTTGATGCGATATATATGAGTTGAAGAGGCATGGAGCGCTGTGAACGATGATAAAATATAAAAATAACACAATACCAAACATTTATATTTTTAATTTATTGTAATTAATTTTTTGAAATGATATTCATTGCTAATTATAATAATTTTACTAAAAAAACCATATCAATCCCTCAACGCAATAGAGTGTACAATATTTTTTGTTATCCCATCTTTAGCTAACACAATAAACTGGATGGTTTGCCCACTCGAGAGCATGCCACGTATAATTCACCGTGTGAAAAACATGGTGTGTTCAAAAAAAAGCCACAAACAGCGTTTGGCCTTGAGACTTATTGATAGTCATCGCGAATGCCAATCTTAACGGAAATTGAAGACGTTTAAATTGAATTGGCACATCTGTGGGTATATACTGCGATTTTTCTAAGAGCGACCCTCAAGGCCACTCAAATCCCATCTTCGCGATGGAATATGTCACGGCATTTCGCGTCTTTTCTCGGTCTTGCCGGTAGAAGTCGCATGATCGCAAGCACTGTTTCATACGGTCGCGATCGTGCGAATCTAGCGGAACGACTGAGAAAGCCGCGAAATGCCGTGACATATTCGATCGCGAAGATGGGATTTGAGTGGCTTTGAGGGTCGCTCTTAGAAAAATCGCAGTATAATAGGGGTCCGTGGCAGTAATATATTATCACCTCGAAATTTGCCATTTAAAATGATGGCTTCGATAACGTTTTTCATTACAGCCCTGCAAATTAATTATAAATTATTTTAAAAATTACACTGAAATAGAAAAATGATATTTGTAACATTACGATTAACGCCCACACAATAAAAATAATGGCCGAAAACTGTAATGAGTGAGAAAACGGCTTATTGTGTGAAAGATCGCATCCCTACTCCGTGCTGCTTACTGGGTCAGAAGCAATGTCGCCAGATGTGAAACTTGCGATTACAAAGTTTTAAGTTCGAAAATGCGGATTTCTTCTCATGAATGCGGATTTACTAATATAATTTAAAAATAGGGGAAAACATCAATAATTCGTGTATCGAATATTTCCGTTTTATTAATTAAATAATTGCGATATTGTCTCACTATATTTGTTCTATGTTTGTTCTCACTGTATATAATGTTCTTGATTCACCCAAGAACTTAAAAATATATCAGTATTTTAGTTATAAATGTACTTTAAATTTTCTTTAAATCTCAGTTTAATATGAAGCCGAGTAACGTAATTTCAATATTTTTAATTTCAATATTCCGCGAAGTGTATCATTTCTCCAGCTTGAATAAACGCAGTAAGAATCCGAACGACGATCCGTATTCTTATTTGGCGTATTCCAAAACGACTAACTAACAAGTCACGTATTTGTCTTCCGAATCTCTAACAGTAAGACAATAAAGGACGGAGTTCACGACAACACCTTGGTGCTTGGTCATCAATTTTCGAATACGGCAATTGGATAAAGCCCTAATGATTGGTAGATGATTGGTGTTTTATTGCTTTCTGCTTTAATCGAATAGAGAGAGACAGCATTTTGAACATTCAAACTTTGTCAACCATAGTTAGCGGGACATCTAACGATCGTTGTAATAACTGAGGATATGAAAAAAATGGATTTTAATCCACTATCATGGAAATGCAGATTTGTTTGGCATCCTCATCGCTTAATGCGGATTAGGTGTAAATAATGTGGTATAAAATGCGGAAAATGCGGTACATCTGGCAATACTGGTCAGAAGTGACGCCGGTAGACACCTTGAGGCGATACTGATCAAGTGATAATTACATCATGCAAATGAATCAGGGTTTTCTTTACCTATTGTTGTACTAAATGGTAGTAAAAACCAAAATCTATATATGAAAAGACGGCAGGAGAAAATAATTAACGATAATAAATAAATCTTCTCTAAAGAACAAACATTTAAAAAATACATATACACATTTTTAACTGTTCAACAATGAATCTGTTCCCCATTTTGTACATACGAGAATATCAACTTCCGAAGGCTAACTGAACATTAATTAATTAAGGCTAATTAAACATTTCGCAGCAACAAACATCACAAATTATTAAAACAAAGTTCCTAGTCCCAATGTCATATCTACCTGTAGTCAAATAGTAATTGTTGTGCTTTTTTCATGCTAATTATAGAATTAATGATATATTAGTCACTAATATGCTTAAGACGCCTCAAATCTAACGAAACAATGTATCGCAGACAAACATTTTTCTAGCTGAGCCCGGCAGACGTTGTTCTGCCCCTATATATCTTTCTCCGTCTCTCTTTATGTATATATCTTTCTCCTCTTTGTCCGTCTCTCTCCGTATTATTCACATTTAACCCATCAACTGTTGTGATCCCCAAATGGGGATAACGGAAATTTTAGTCCATTCCTTAACTCTGAATAGGTTGATAGTTCTGAAGTACTATTCAAATTGTGCGTTGTATCTTTCTTCGTGAATGTGAGCAG
Source organism: Acheta domesticus (assembly GCA_031308135.1). NCBI lineage: Eukaryota > Metazoa > Arthropoda > Insecta > Orthoptera > Gryllidae > Acheta > Acheta domesticus. The sequence continues at coordinate 141,695,686 of JAHLJT010002406.1, read as the reverse complement.
GTTATCTTGTGATTATCGCGATTCAAGTAAGTATTTTCCAATTTATTTGAAGCTACTGCATGAAAAAGTGAGGTCGGGATTGATCAGGATATTACAGTTTTTAAAATACATGTTTGTAATTGTTTGATAATTCAGATTTTCCATTATATTATTGGCTTAGGTCTCTATAGAATTGTGAAATACGTTTTGTTATTATTTAGTAGTAAATTCGATCACAATAATGTTTGAAACTACGATCCCCATTTGGGGATCACAACATTTCTAGACATTGCAATTTTTGGTATTTTTCCGTTTGTGGTTGCAAGTTAGATATGGGCGATTATAAGTATCTGAGTTTACGGGAAATAGAAGATATTCTCGAATCAGATGAATTTCATGACAATTTAGACAATGAAGATGATGTTATCGATATCGTAGAAACTTCCTCCTGACAGAGTAGATGATGTCTCAGACAAAGATGACATTGATGATCTCTAGGAATTCGTGTTGCAAATTTCTGTTGTTCCTGGGCTCTTAGAAGTCCACACCTCTAATGGACCAGTGGAGCATTCTTTACCATCGCGCAAGACGATTGCAAACCCGCAGCCATCAATTACAAAGTCAGAAAGATTTGGTGAAATGAATGTTTCAGAGAGTGACGTGTATTATAGAAAACTAAAGACTTTTTCAAAGGGTTATAGTGTTTGAAAAAGGGTAAAGGAAATAAAGTATTCTGCGACGTTCTCCTATGGTGATATTAGCGTACGTCAACAGAATATTATCGGTTCATTACGGGGTAAAGATGTGTCAGAAATTGCATGAGGGGAAAAAAATGGTATTTCCCAATTTTTACAATGGCATCGATACAGCATTAGTAAATGCTCATGCACACTATTGCATGGTCAATGGAAAAGTTCCCCTTCTGTCTTTCCGAAGAGCTGTTGCTACAGCATATTTGGCACATTCGTCGGAATTATCTGACCCAAAAGCTAGAGGAAGACCATCCTACGGGAGGGCCACATCTACCAGTCGAATACCTAGAGAAATCAGATATTCAAATATTGGGCACATTCTTGAGAGGACAAATGGAGGCAAACAAAGAAAATGTGGTGTTTGCAAAAAGAATGTGCGCAAACAATGTGCAAAATGTGATTTAGGACTACATATAGAGTGTTTGAAGACATGGCATAGAAAATAGTCATGAACTGTTGTGATCCCCAATTGGGGATTTCTCTTAAAATTGTACTTTTTTCAATAAAATGTATTTAATATCAAAAAGGGATTTTATTCATTTCATTGCAACATAAATAAAATCAAATTATCACATTTAGATCAAAAAAATAAAATTTGGCAGTTAATGGGTTAATAGCAGATTCTGCACATCGCTGAGCAGGTGCGTAATATGGAGGAACACCGTGTAGCGGGTGAAATACCGCCGTGTGAAATACCTACCGTGTGTAGCGGGTTGCCTAAAACGTTTAGTCCGAAAAATTAAAAAAAAAGGGGGCGTACTACCCTTATCGCTAAGGGATATAAAAATAGATAACATATTCTCAGACATACATATAAATATAAAAGTTCATCAAAATTGGTCAAGCCGTTTCGGAGGAGTATGGTAACGAAAACTATTACACGAGAATTTTATATATATACTAGCTGACCCGGCAAACGTTGTTTTGCTATATAAATTATTCCTAGGATTATTTTAGTAGAAAAGAAATAGTAACTTATTGTCAGTGTTTGAGGATGTGTGTATATATGAGTTGAAGAGTCATGGAGCGCTGTGAACGATGATGAAATATAAAAATAACACAATACCAAACATTTATATTTTTAATTTATTGTAATTTATGTTTTAAAATGATGTAAATCTCTATTTATAATAATTTTACTAAAAAACAATATGAATCTCTCAACGCAATAGAGTGTACAATATTTTTTGTTATTCCATCTTTAGCTAAAAAAAACTCGATGGCTTGCCCACGTATAATTGACCGCGTGAAAAACATAATCAGCCTTACTAATAGAGGTTTGGTTTAAGCCAGGAGTAACACGTTTACTTCGGAAGTATCTACTTCCAGAGTAAACGTGAAGTAAGGGAAGAGTAACTTTCTACTAATAAACGTGGAGTAAGCGAGGAGTATCTACGCCGGCGTTACTTCACAAACAACGTTTGGCGACGCCTAAAAACCTCGTGTCGACTTCGTAAGTCGGATGTTCCATCGATAGTTACGTTTATGTATCGATCATATTGCGATTTTGTATCACATTACGATTATGTATCATTATAACCTATTAATAAATTAAATCATTAATAAATCATTGCAAAGACGTCTTTGCATCAGGTTTCGGCGTCCAGCATCCCCCTTTTGCTGTAAACAAGGAGGTTAGAAATATGAATATACGGAGAAGACATTCTTCACAGCCGAAAATGAAGCCCCTTACGTTAAACGATAGGATAATTTGACCAATTGCCTGATATCTATCTTTCGTAATATATTTTATATTTATCATACATTGATATTTCGCTAAGGAACGTGTTGCAAATATAATACTTGGTTTGAATGAATAGATAGAAAGATGAACGCGATAAAGCAAAACAAACATGGAAAGAATATTAGGCCTCCCGAGAGTTCATTAAGTGACAGGATAAATAAAAAAAATTGCTTAATTTCTGTCTGAAGTTGAACTCAATTTTCCCCATGAGCTTGAAGTCAAGTATTATTAAAATTGTACCTTTAATTTAATGTCATTGAGAAATTATGATAGCGCTTCAAATAATAATAATAATAATAATAATAATAATAATAATAATAATAATAATAATAATAATAATAATAATAATAACTCCACCTAGGGAGTACACGACCTTGCAGTTGGTGGTGGAGCTTGAGTACCCCCATGAGCCTTAAAGCTATGTCAGTGGTAGCCTAGCTACCGGTGGGGCCTCCCTTGCTGAATGGGTTGAAGGTGAGGGGTCAGACGAAGAAGTACTCCATTTTGAGGAGAGTGGGAAGTAAGTAGAGAGGGAAGGGTCATGAACCTTTGGACTTCCTGTTGTCGGCCCATAGAGGGTACAGGAGAGAAACTGGTTTGGCACACCAGGCCACTGATTAGAGTGGAGGCCCGAACCTTGCATTAGCCAGCGAAGGAGGCTGCCTTCAGCAGTCAGTGAAAATCCCGTAGGGTTTAGTAATGCCGACTGGCGATCGGAGGGACCCCTTGCTGGGCCCTGCGGGGGGATGCCCCGAGGCCACTGTGGGTCGCAGTAACGGATGGCAGGAAACAACCCGAGGGTTAAGTGTGATCTGTGAACTCGAACTTGCGTCCTGCGAATCTTCAATTCAAACCAATGAGCAAAATGGATAGAACAAGCAATGTAATGAATCTTAACGTGCCTTGTTCTACCAATGTCCCATGCCTGCTCAGAAACCGAGCTAATGTCACCTTGTCGACGTCTGGCCATCCCACGGATGCTAGTCCCAGGGACCCAGAGCCGGCAGTAGCTCGAAGCCATCGTCAGAGATGGACCCGGGATGAATTAAAGGAGGTGATGTGGTGCTTTTACTACGCAAAAGCGAAAAATGGGGGCTCTGAAATAGAAGTTTTCAAGGTATGGAGAGAGCGGAACCCAGATATGAGACCTACCCTAGACTCAAAGAAGCTTGCCAGTCAACGACGATACATACTCAGCAGTGGAAAATTCACAGCAGATCAACTTGCTGACATTGAGAGAAATGCGGAATATGTACTTCGCTCGAACAATCCACATGACGAACATGTAGAACTTGAAAATGATGATCCCGTGGAAGGTTCATCGCTTTCCAGTGAAACACACGTCAGTGGTGAAAACTCATCTGGCAATGAATTACACGATAAGGACATGATGCGAAATCTCCTTCGGCGCGAGATAGAAAGAGTTAGTCAACTTCCGTTTGAATCTCGCGAACCGTTGAGGAGAATATACGAAAATGCCAAAGCTAAAAGAGTGATAGAAACAGTTAATTCTGTCTTAAATGAGGTGGTGGAGACCCCAGGCAGAGATCTAGATATTACTGAAATCAATCACATCATATATGCAACTGGATATCTAGTATCTCAGATAATTTTGGGGCCAGCCAAGAACACCGATGGCCGACACCAAAACAGAGTAAACAGCTCTGTACCCCCATGGATGAACAGAATTATGAAACGGATAGCCGACACCCGGCGTGAAATATCATTCTTAGCTGAGGCATCTTCTAAATCAACGCACACCTCTAAAGTTCAACGAAAAATATTCAATGTTGAACAAAAATACCAAATTGAAAATGACACCAGCAGGCTAATGGTAGTTGAGAAGCTAAAAGAGAAAATTCAAGCATGGGCTCAACGAATAAGAAGGTACAAACGTAGAATAGATTTCCGTGTACAGAACCGGTTGTTTGAAACAGACGCGAAGAGATTCTATCGCAACCTGACTCAAAAACCGAATGGCAAAGCTGTTACTCCTTCAAAAGATGACGTCGAAGCATTTTGGACAGGAATCTGGGAAGAGAGCAGATCCTACAACAAAGACGCATCTTGGCTTCAATCTGAAGTTGATGCTGCCGATGAACTTGTAGAAACAGTGGAAGATGTTCACCAATTCTCGGAAGAGGACCTCTTCCAAGCAATTAAGAACATGGAAACTGGAAGTCCCCCGGGATTGATAAGATCCAGATTTATTGGATTAAGAAATTAACAGCAATACATTCTCATCTAGCAAAGGCTGTTAATAAAATTTTTGAAAACCCAAAGGAAATCCCGGAATGGCTCACACGCGGCATCACGTATTTGCTACCCAAAGCGGGAGACAGCTCTTTGGCGAAGAACTACAGGCCAATTACTTGTCTGCCAGTACTGTACAAAGTTATAACTTCAGCTATAGCTGACAAAATGTATAGACATCTAGATAAGAATCATCTAATGCCAGCTGAACAAAAAGGATGTCGTAAAGGCTCTTATGGGTGTAAGGAAATCTTGCTACTGAATAAAGTCATCTTGAATGATGTAAAGAAACGCAAACGTAATTTGAGCATGGCTTGGATTGACTACCAAAAGGCCTTTGATAGTGTACCACACGATTGGATTTTGAAGACCCTGGAGATCTATCGATTTCATCCTAGACTTGTTGAGTTTTGCAAGGCTAGTATGAAGTCGTGGAGTACCAGGTTACTAATCCACAGCGGAAAGGAAGCAGTAGAAACCAGAAGTATTCAGATTAACAGGGGTATTTTTCAAGGAGATTCACTATCCCCTCTGCTGTTTTGCATTAGTTTGATCCCACTATCGAGACAGTTGTCGCAAGCTGACTTTGGTTTTAAGCTCCATGGTGATGAAAGGCCAGTATCACATTTGTTTTACATGGATGATCTGAAAGTGTTTGCCAAGAATGAAGCGATTCTCTCCCAAATGCTGTCTGTCGTGAATGACTTTAGCAATGACATCTGCATGAAGTTTGGTCTTGACAAGTGTGCAAAAATCAATTTAAAAAGAGGGAAACTCACAACGTCTGAGAACATTGAAATTGATACGCACACTGTGATTCAAGATCTTGAGCCAGGTAAAACTTACAAATATCTGGGCATTGAAGAATGCGAAACCATCTCGAATGACAGAATGAAAGAGAGAATTCGTAGGGAGTATTATAGAAGAGTGAGACTGGTCCTGCAGTCCGCTCTGAATTCCAGGAATAAAATATCTGCAATAGGTAGTTTGGCGGTACCTGTAGCCGAATACAGTTTTGGACTAGTGGACTGGACTGAGCAAGAAATTCGCACCATGGATCGAAAAACCAGAAAACTGCTGACAATGCATCATGTTTCCCACCCTCGAGCTGATATACATAGACTTTATGTGTCACGTAAGGAAGGAGGAAGAGGCCTCAGACAAATTGAGGCCTCCTGGCACAACGCAATAGTCAGGTTGGGTAAGTATGTAGTCAGCCATCAAGACGACCCTCTAATGAGGCAGGTCATGAAATCTGACCGAAGAATGGGAAACAGAGGCATTGTTAGTGTAGCAAGAAACATTGCGAAGAAAACTAGGCAAGACACGTCGAATAACACAGACACTGAACTTCTGATGCTGCTAAACATGAAGTGTGAGACACAAAAAATGTTAAAGAAATCGTGGAGAGACAAACCACTCCACGGTCAATACCTGAAAAGAATGGACAAGGTGCAGATCAATAAAGATCAATCATTTATGTGGCTTAAAATGGGAAGGATGAAGCCAGAATCGGAAGCACTTGTAATAGCTGCCCAAGATCAGGCCTTGAGAACACGACATTATGATAAAGCGGTTCTCAAAATTTCCCAAGATGACAAATGCCGCATTTGCCTGGAGCAAGTAGAAACCATTGATCATATTGTCTCAGCTTGTCCAATCCTAGCAAAGACCGAATACCTTAAAAGACATGACAGGGTGTGTAGCTACCTCCACTGGCAGATCTGTACCGCCCTCGAAGTTCCAAACACATGCCCCAAGTGGTACGAACACTCACCGAAACCGGTGACGTCTGTTGGATTGTGTACGATATTGTACGACCAACAAATTCAAACTGATCGCACGATAGCGGCAAACAAACCGGATATAGTTATCCGGGATTTGGCGAAAAAATCGTGTTTACTTATCGATGTTGCTGTACCTTGCGATCAAAACGTCGTTACCAAGGAGGCAGAGAAACGTCTTAAATACAAGAGTTTGGAAATCGAGATCAGCCGAATGTGGGGCGTAAAAGCACAGGTCGTCCCGATAGTTATCGGAGCTCTGGGATTTGTTCCGCAAAATTTGAGTAAGAACTTGTCTAAACTCCCAGGTAATTCAAAGACTGGGAAGTGCAAGAAATTGCTTTATTTGGAACAGCCCACATTTTGCGTAAAGTATTGTAGAGGCACTGATAGTCACCGAATCTGCTCCTTAGGTAGCTGGTTGCAACCTGGAGTAGATTTTATATTCAGCCGACTCATAAGATCTTTAGTCGTGATGTAATGGAATAATAATAATAATAATAATAATAATAATAATAAAAGGTATTTTCAATGAATCCAATGGAAAATTGTGAGTACATAACTCTATAAAGAAATGGAAATGAAACGCTTTAGAGAATCTAACTATAACATTTAATTCCAATTTTTTGAACAGAAGTATTAACGATGTTTTTTTAATGGATCTGAGAAGAAGAAATTCTCTGACAAGGAATAGATGAAAACTGTTCTGTTTATAGTTGTAATGACACAGTCAACAACAAAATTAAAAACGTGAGTGAGGCCAAAAACTTAACTGCAAATTAATCATTGCAGTGCTATTTAGGGAATATGCTTAAAGGAAATCTAAAATAAAATTTTTGCAAAGATTGCATCAACCAATATATGACTTCAACATGAATTCCTCTACCACAATAATTGCAAAAAAAATTCAGTTAAAGGCATGCCACCAACAGCAGCTTCATAAAAGTTGAATCCCATGCAGGATCAATGCCGACTGAAGACAAAATTAGGTGGGGAAAATAAGAGAAGTGCAAGTTGATACAGCTTAGTTTTCAAAGTGACTTAAGAATATACTTTAAAATCATCTATCTAAAAACTGGTTTTCACACCAAATTTTTAAATTAAATAACTCATACATATTTTTGGAATATTATAATGAAACTGTTGCAGTAACAGTAACAGCAGTAAGCAGTAACTGGCCACAGAGAATTACAGAAAATACCTGCTCAAATGTAACTCTCTGTCTAAAGCCACATCAATCGGTACATATTTTTAAAAAAATTAAAGAATTTTTTCTAATATCAATTTAATATTTTTTTAAAAACCAATGATATATAATTAATATAAAAATTTCTTAAGGTCTGAGAAAGATTCAATTCCTAGATGGCACAAATTTTTAATTTTTAAAATGTTTTCTAATGGATAATAATTAATAAAAAATATTTTTAATGGACTATTCCTTCTATTTCAGTTTTCAAACCTTTGAGTTTACTATTAGGTCCCTTTACTGCAAAATCATTTCATGAAAATGTTACTTTTGTTGTCTCTCTATGGAACAGTGGATTTACCATTTTCAAGGCACCAAACTAAAATATTTTTGAGACCCCCTCCTTTTTACAGTAACAATAACATTTTTCAAAGAGGATATTTTACCCTTTTTATTAAAAATTAATTAAACAAATACAACATGCCTCAAAAAATAGTTTTATTCAAATATTTACTTTAAAAATTGATGATAATTATCATATAATATAATGTCTGTATGTCAAATTAGCTGCAATATCAACACCATAACTGACAAAAACTTACTAAAAATGCTGTTAATGTAATATTTCGTTTATAAAATCAGAAATAGTATTCTTGAAAGATAAACCTCAGAGCTTATAATTTTCACTGAACCTTATTGTTAGTGAATTGAGTTTGTCTTGTCCCCTTGTCCCACTCAATACTTGTTTTTAACTCTTGAATTTACTAAATAAAGAACACACTGGACTGAATTGTCTGTCCCATTTTATTATTTTAAATTGTTTGTACTTAAAAAGCTAAATGTTGGGTGTATGAAAAGAAACCATTTGAATCAGCTGCTGTGATGGATTTTGGCATGAGATATTTTGTCATCTACTCAAAAAGTTCAAACTGAAATAGATGAGAATGAATATGCTGGTCTTAGAATAAATCTCTTTTCAACAGTGTGTTTATCAAATTTAATTAATTTGTATTTCTGTACTGCAACTAAATAAAAATTTGCATATTTTCATAACTTTTTTTAACTTTGCCACTTTCTTGAAGACTTTTTTAGACCTCTTGGGCTCTGAGGCTCCAACCTGTAGCTTATTTACCTTAATGCTAAATAAAAACTCGAATTTATGCCACAAAATTCTTAGAACACCAGTGCTGCAATGGATGAATGCCATCAAAATGTAGTGTGATAATAGTATGACTCTCTAAAAAACCAATGAAAACTTCGCCATTTCATTACATTCTGGATATGGGTATTCTCCCATGAACTGGAACAGAATTGGATTTATCTACTAAATTTAGGCCTACATGTAAAGAGAGGTGCACTAAAAAAACACTCATGTTGGAGAAAAATGTTCCAGTTTTGAATCTTTGTTTTTTTTTGAAGAAAAACATTAATATTAAATGTTAATTTATAACATTTATTCCCAAGAAAATAAAATTCAAAAATAAATAACCCCAAACACTATTTCACATTGGCACAAAGCCGTAAACTGGGCGTACGCAAGTAAAAAGCTTGCGAACCGAGTTAATAGAGATGTTTTGTCAACAAAACATCGCGCCCGACCGGAGTGCTCTCATCAAAAGACCTTCACTTTCCGAGGATAATGTCATCTCCATATATTCTAACCTCCTTCGCTGTGAATTGCTACGGACTTGCGCTACTTCACGCTTACTCCGAGCTTAAACTAGGCGTCGACTGGGAACAGCGGTTGCCATGGTAACTACGTCGCCCTTACTCCAAGCTTACGCTACTCCACGTTTATTAGTAAAGATTTTGGCTACTTCAAGCTTACTCTAGAAGTAAATTTTACTCAACGTTTATTAGTAAGGTGGAATGTGTTTAAATCTAAGCCACAAACAGACATCGTTTGGCCTTGAGACTTAGTCATAGCAAATGCCAATCTTACGGGAAATTGAACACGTTTAAATTGAATTGACACATCTGTGGGTATAGTAGGGATCCGTGGCAGTAATATATTATCACCTCGAAATTTGCCATTTAAAATGATGGCTTCGACGTTTTTCATTAATTTTTTAATAACTAATCGCGTGCCATTGCACAGCTGTGGCGGGTTCAAATTACGAAGCAAAATAACCAGAGATCCAACCTTCAGTTGTAAATTATGTGGCGGCATGCCTGGTAAATCTATGAGTTTAAGAACTCTGCTGGATAATTCACAGCTTCGGTGGCATCGCAAACTGTGTCAATAGATTTGTATGACACCAAGTCCCCTGGCAATAAATATTGTATTTTCAGATTTAATTCGTTGACGTCCACATTCTTTGCTGGTAAAATTACTCTTTCTGCCAGCCACTCATGATTAATGTATTGTGTATGTACATTGGGGAATATCTGGTCAATGAGAGCATCTTGCGACTCAAAGATTGTGCAGGAATCAGACGGTAATTTTATACATCCAGTTTCATCTACAGTAACTTTTCCATCGCCGATATCTAGCAGTTGTTTTGAGAATGTTTCAGCAGATGGATCTCGAAGCATTTGAGACATAGAATTCCGTTTTATTAATTAAATAAATGCGATATTGTCTCACTATATTTGTTCTATATTTGTTTTCACTATAAATAATGTTCTCGAGAAATTAAAAATATAAAATATCAGTGATTTTGTTATAAATGTACTTTCAATGTATTTTTAATCTCAGTTTAATATGACGCCGACTAACGTAATTTCAACATTTTTAATTTCAATATCCGCGACGTGCATTTCTCCGGCTTGAGTAAACGCAGTAAGAATCTGAACAATGTTCCGTTTTCTTATTTGGCGTATTCGAAAACGACTAACCAATGTGTTGTCACCTATTTGTTCTCTGAATCTCTAACTGTAAGACAATAAAGGACGGAGTTCGCGACAACACCTTGGTGCTTGGTCATCAATTTTCGAATACGGCAATTGGATAAAGCCCTAATGATTAGTAAATGATTGGTGTCTTATTGCTTTCTACTGTAATCGTATAGAGAGAGACAGCATTTTGAACATTCAAACTTTGTCAACCATAATTAGCGAGACATCTAACGATAAAAAATGGATTTTAATCCACTATCATGGAAATACAGATTTGTATAGCTTAATGCGGGTTGCGGATTAGGTACATCTGGCAACACTGCGGGAATGCTGTACATCTGGCAACACTGGTCAGAAGTGGAGAAACTGATCAAATGATAATTACATTATTACATCATGTAAATCAATCAGGGTTCTCTTTACCTACTGTTGAACTAAATTGCAGTAACAACGAAAATCTTTAACTCAAACATATTAAAAGACGGCAGGAGAAAATAATAAATAAATCTTCTCTAAAGGGCAATCATTTAAAAATTCGTTATAAAAAACGTGTACACATTTTTAGCTGTTCAAGAATGAACCTACTTTCCATTTTGTACATTCGAGAATTTAATAGCAACTTCCGAAGGCTAACTAAACATTAATTAATTAAGACTAATTAAAGATTTCGCGGAACCAAACATCACAAATTATTAAAACTGTTTATTTAAGATTAAAGTTCCTAGTCCCAATGTCATTTTTACCTGCAGTCAAATAGTAATTGCCATTTTCCCTGCTAATTATAGTATTAATGATATATTAGTCTCTAATATGCTTAAGAGTCCTCAAACCTAACGCAACAATGTTTCGCGGAGACAAACATTTTCCTAGCTGACCCCGGCAGACGTTGTCCTGCCCCTATATCTCTCTTTCTCCTTCCCTCTCTCTTTCCCCGTCTCTCTCTTTCTCCGTGTCTCTCTCTCTTTCTCCGTGTCTCTCTCTTTCTCCGTGTCTCTCTCATTCTCCGTGTCTCTCTCTTCTCCGTGTCTCTCTTTCTCCGTGTCTCTCTTCTCCGTGTCTCTCTCTTCCTCCGTGTCTCTCTCTCTTTCTTCGTGTCTCTCTCTTTCTTCGTCTCTCTTTTTCTCCGTGTTATTCACATTTAGTAGCAGAGTCTGCTACTAAATAAAGGTGCAAAATTAAGAGAAACGCTGTGGGTGAAATACATACCGTGTGTGAAATACACCTCTGTGTGAAATACATACCGTGTGTAGCGGGTTGCCTAAAAAGTGTAGTCCGAAAAATTAAAAAAAATTTGGGTGGACCACTCTTACCACTAAGGGGCATAAAAAATAGATAACAACCTATTCTCATACCTACTGAATATACATATAAAATTTCATCAAAATCTGTCAAGCCGTTTCGGAGGAGTACGGTAACTAAAACTGTGACACGAGAATTTTATATATATATATATATATATATATATATATATATATATATATATATATAAAGATTATTGTTGAATTTTTAATAAGTAGTCCTTTAATCAGTTGACAATCAGAGACGAAGAGTATAGTAATTGGATTATAAATTATAATGGTTTCATAAAGTATCAAATAGTACAAACAATAAGTAAATTATTATACATTTCTATGGATAACCTCATCTTACACATTTGCAGTTTTTGATTGCAGTAGAATTCTTAGCAAATGTGTTAATTCCAGTGGCAGAGAACTTTCTTTTCAGGTGAGCTGAGATGTTTTTATTTATTTTTTTGCACATGCACATGTTCATGTGTTGCATGTTTTGCAGATGCAATTGATCATGACTTGCAACTGAGATCACATCCACCTGTCAACGCATAATAACTTTGTAAAATATGATTATATTTATTACAATTTTATGATAATGATCATTAGAAACAATTAATAATCTAATTATGGAAAGTTATCTTATAAACAGTTTAAAAATATAGAACTGGTAAAGAAATGGAATTCACTTACCTGCAACAATTTTGCCATCCATGGTGTAACAAATATGTGAGTGACACGAATTCCTTCATCCATTAATTCTTTCCATAATCGAAATGTTTATTTTCATTGAAGCTTATTTTGAATTCATGTGATTTTTACTCAAGAACAGATCTATATGTACTCGGTTGAGCAATTTATAACTTTAAACAACTCAAAATAATGAAACAGAGCAAGTAATAAATTAATATTCTATAAAATAAAAAAAATAATTGATCAAACCTTTAAACTGAAATACCAAATCCAAGTAACAGAAATTTTTTGAAGTAAAGAGAACGGAGGCCTTAGTGATTAAAACTCTTAGAGAGGAAAAATGGAATATTTGAAGCAAAAATGTGAGGCAATCACACCACAGACTTTCAGACTTTTGAAATTTAATTAAAAAACTCAAAATTAATTTTAACAAACCACGGCCAAGTGAAGGGAATAGCAAATGCATCAGGGACAAAATATATCGAGTTTGTGTTCCCCAAAATTGCGAAAGATTGAAGACCTATTGGATATAGAAAATATAAATGACTTAGCGGGAGAAGTAAGAGAAGAAGATATCTAAATTGCATGAAAATATCCTTAATTCACTTTGGAGGAATACCACTGATTCATAAATAAATACACTAAGCAACGGTAGTATTACAACCTCAATAAATATTTATACAAATTTTGTCACTAGCTTTCCACAACAAATGGATACTCCTTTGCAGTCCTTTTTCTTGAATTTAAGCTTTTAAATCCTGCCAGTTACATGATTTGAATGAAAATGTGAAGAATTAGAAGAAAGAACATGTGTTTAACAATATTCATATTGGGATATGTAGCTTCAAACTCTACTGCATATCCAGAAGAGGTTAAAAATAAGATCTGAATGATATGTTTCTGTATGTATAACTATGTATATAAGAATATCTGCTCCTATCCACAATCACTAGATTGTATTCTTTGTCACTAGCTAACTTAACTAACCTAACACTAGTTAACCTAAAGAAATTCTTTCCACTAGGAAAGAATTAATGTAGGTTTGTAATAATTTTTAATGGTGTCAAAATAATTGACTGTGTATGTAATTCAATAATTACACATTTAAAAATCACCATTTAATCAGAATTAATAAAATGTATAAATATCTTACTGTTGCTGTTATAAAATGTATTCCTAATGCAATTGTTTTAAGGTTCTTACATAAAGGTTAGGTCTAATTAAACTATTTTTAACTATTGAACATGAATTATCACAAAAATACAGGCAATACACGCAAAAATACAAGGTAGATTGTATTTTCTTTGCAAGCTTTTTCTAGAAAAATGTTATGAATGCATAACTGAATTAATAAAGATGTCTGCATAACAGACGTCCTGAGCTCGAATCCACGATGTACCAAATATTTGCTACCTAATCAAGTAACAAATATTAGTGACAATCTATTTCTATACCGCTTTTCACGTTAAGAAGGCACTGTGTGTCTTATGGAGAATTCGCGCGTTGTTGCCAACACGTCACGCTACCTTACTCTCTCGCTCAAGAAGCGTCAAAATCACCTCTCTTCTGCTGGCACTACAACATTCGGTTACCACAAAAACACATATACCACCATTTAGAACTATTTAATTGCTAATTAATTACGTAAATATTAATTTTATTGCTCTTCAAACTTCGGAGTATTAAGGGTGAGCTGGCGGAATATTCAGCTGGCACACCACAATCGGTTACCACAAAAACAAAAATGCCATCTTGTAGAACGATTTAATTGCTAATTAATTACGCAAAAATTAATTTTATTGCTCTTCAAACTTCCGAGTAATTAATGGTGAACTGCCGAGCACCCCCGCTTGCCAGTCGGCCGCCCGGCCTGTCTGGAGTGGCGCCGTCAGACCGCCCGGCCGCATGGTGGCTGGCGTTGTGCGGCAGATTTAAATGAAACACATGCACTGGTCGAGAGCAGTCTTCTATATTGCAGTTTTTGATGAACAAATCAAAATAGACTAATGAAAATTATGCCAGCACTTTGTTATGTTCATAAAAGTTCTTCATGATATTTAATTATCATGATCACTGAATTATGATCGCTGAATTACCATACGCGCATCCTAATCTAATCTATATTAGTAAAGCCTCTATTTTATAGTAGTACTCTTAGGAATCTGCGGTATCGAGTTACAAGCTGAAATTATGTTCATTATAGTCTTATAACAGCAAATATTTGTTCACTTGATTGTGTTCAGTGTTCATGCACTGCTCATGCCAAAGATCCAAGAGAAATTCACATGAGTGCTTTAAAACGAGAATTGAGATATATTAAAGGAACTAAAAAATATACATTACATATAGAAAATAAAATGGGAAAACTTAATATAAGCTCGGATGCAAGTTGGTGCACTACTACAGATTGTAAATCTTTCGGCGGACATATTATTAAAATTGGGAAAAATTTAGTGTCGTGGAGAAATAACAAGCAAAAACTAGTTACACTGTCTACTATGGAATCGGAATTAGTTCAATTATGCAACTCAACATGCGAATGTGATTGGTTCATACAATTATTGGAAGAGCTGGAACAAGAACAATTTCTTACGAAACCAGTAGTAATTCAAATAGTGAAGCTGTACTAGATTGGTGTGACAATAGCAAAGTAAATGCTAGAAACAAGCATATAAAACGCAAGTTTTACTATATTAATGAAAAAAAAAGATAATGGTAATATTATTCTACAATATGAAAAATCAGAAGATATGCACGCAGATATCATGACAAAAGATATAAATAGCTTTGTCATGATCAAACTCTTAAAGAACATTAATGTGATTTTAATTTCTTAAATATTAATGTAATTAACTGTAATTCTGTATTTATTATTGGTGTTTTTTAATACATATTGTTGTTTAAAATGTTAAAAGGATTGTAATCTGAAATACAAGACTTCAAGAAAAAGAAATGGAGAAGATTAAAAGAAAAATCGCACATTTTACACGAAAGAGGGGATTTGTTGTACCAAGTATCGCCATAGTATCGTGTAAAATGGGTAACCATAGGGTTGTTGATGTATGGAGACAAAGGGAATGCGATGACAGAAATGTATTCCAATGGATTACGAATAAATATGGTCTTTTAATATGAATAAAGATTAATTATTTTATGATGAATAACTAATATCAACGGGAGATCAACACATCAATATAAAAGATAAGTATATGATATTCTTATAACATCATTTAAAAGAGTTTGTGGCAATTCCGAAGACCCAAGACATAGAAAACTAAAACGGGAAAGTCTGTGCCATTTTGTAGCACCACTAGTTACTCTCTCGTATACGCACGTATACACGGAGTGATGTACGTAGTATAGGGAAAGTTATGTAATGCTGCGCGAAAAAATGGACAATTTCCGCCAGAAAAAAATCGTTGTGGGGCGCTGATAACGAAAAAGTGGATAAAACCAGTTGCTAAATTAAGAAAAAAAATCTCCTAACACGTGGTATAGCCAGAACCCCTCTTTTGTGGGTCCTTGATACCGAAAACCCAATTGAAAGGAAAACGTCCGTCTGTCTGTCCGTCTGTGAACACTGCTAGCGCCTAAACCATACGTACGATTTGTTCCAAAATGGATATTCCCCAGTCGATATGGTTCTAGTCGAAGCTTTGAAATTTGAAAAAGATTCTTCAAAATTTGTTGGTACTTTATATGAAGCCCCCCGGGGATTTTCAAAATTTTCTCAAAAACGGCTCCATAGTTTTTCTTTAAATTTCTTGTATGAATACGATAAATTTTCGTAAATTCCTTGTACGAAAGGAGTAATATACACTTGTTAACATGGCATAGGTCATATTTCACGGATAACTCTGAATTTTCGAAAATTGTGGAAGTTTGAATTTTTTCGGCGTCATTCTCCAACTACAAAATTGAAGATAGAGATTTTTCCTTCAAATAACATTTTTTCCTTCATAGTGAGTTCTTTTTTTAAGGTCATGTACATTTTTTGAAAAGTTTAGTAGTTTTCGCGCAATATTGCGTGCAATATGTGCAATTTTAAAAAATTACAAAACCAAGATTTTCTCAAAAAAGACTCCAAATTTTTTCTTTAAACTTTTGGTGGGTATAGTGCTTAATGTATTTTATGAGATGACAAATACGCCATATTGCTCTATTCTTTTGTTTTTCAAAAATTGGAAAATGTAATTTTTTTGACTGTCTCTCACGTCGTTAATATGTACACTATCGGCGATTTTTCACACTATTATATTAAGGAGTACATGAGCTTAAAATAATGTCAAGCAAAGTTTCTCGAAAACACAACCGTTTTCTGTGAAAAGTAGCTCAAATTTCCGCATTTTCAGAAACGCTCAAACGCCATTTTCTCATAAATGGCTGGAAAAAATTTCTTCAAACTTTTCGATCGGATAGTGCTAAATGCACTCCTATATATGACGTGTGGTTTATTTTGTGGTATTTATTAGTTTCTTCAAAAATTATACAAATGTAATTTTTTTGAAAGATCTCTCACGTCTTTAATATGCACATTACCAGCAATTTGTAAAGATTCTTATATTTGTGAGTGTAAGTGCTTCAAATAACTTCAAATAAAGTATTTTGAAAACTCAAAAATTTTCTGTGAAAATGAGCTTCAAATTTCGCTTTTTTAGTAGCGCTAAAACATTTTCTCTTAAACGGAACATCATTTTTAAATGAAAATTGCCAATTATTACTAGGTTTTTGTGTTCTCAAATATTCTAAAATTAATATTTCCGTTCTACCAATAGGAAACCGAAAAATTAAGAAAATGACAAAAAAATGTACTTTCGCCATGATATATGGTAGCTGGTAAGAAAATGTGGCAATTCCGAAAAGCTAGCGAAAACCCAAATGTGGAAATAGAAAACTAATACGGGAAAGTCTGTGCCATTCTGTAGCACCACTTTTTGTATACGTAATTTTACATTCAAGTTGCATTAATTTAAAACGTGTTGTTACAAGAAAGGCGTTAGAGTAGCGAATGCATAGCTCAGTGCCAAAGTGTTGTTCCGGAACTGGAGAAGCTGCAGGTTCGATTCCAGGTCCAGGTAGGTATTTTTATTCATTCTACATTGCCACAAGATCGTCTAAATTACAACATTCTACATTTGTCTTGCCAATGTTTTGCATAAAGCACCCAAAATTTGCATTCGCAAACAAGACGAATGTTTGAATTCTGAAGAAATTACATATTTGACGATTATGTAATTTCGATTTAGTAATACAATTTTTATAAAAAATTATCGTAAAATACGACTGCTTCTAGAATTATTATATAACTATGCTAGGGATGTCTTTCTGCTTGATACAATTTTGTAGTTCAGAAGAGAGTTGAATAAACTCATCTCTTTTGTTGGGAGACTATCGGTTTTCTCCCTTTCTGAGTATCAGGCCTCAGAATTTCAACTGTCCTTGGTAGTTACGACTGCAGGTCAAAATGAGATAAGCACGCAGCGTTGCCTTTTGGTAATGAAACAAAAATCAATATTTTCACTCACAGCCAAGCAAATGGAACTTTCAACCCCCATTCATTTTTCGACCATGCTCACCATGCAAACGAGAGCGAGTTATCGCATTAGTGGGAGAGAGACACCTATATGTCTCGGAGGTAGCGTTTTTGGTTTCCTTATTAGTCGTGTGTTCCCTATGTTCCCTAGAATAAAATAAATCTACTCGTTTGACAAAAAAAAAATCACGAATAACCAAAGCGTCTTTCACCGGATTCCATCCTGTTGCCTAAGGTGCCGGAAGAATGCTTTCTATCAATGAGCCAAACGAATACTGCTACATTACAATCCATCGGATTATATATTATGCCACATTTTGGTCAATGTTTGAAAAACCTCCAAGATATTTAGACATTTATAAATAATGCTGATATGTGGCATGTCGTTTATTAAACGGAATTGAAATATAGGGGGATTTAGAGATTTGTTTTACTTCAATATTGTGAGTATATTCTTTCCTCAAAAACGACGATTGGGTGACGTGTGACAGATCTTGGAAAGTAATTCATATTCGAGTTGCTAGAATTCTTTCTTGTTAAGTGATTCCCTTCCCGAGGTATTTTCTCTTGTGTCTTCCCGTTGATGGTGGACATTTTTTATTTTACGAGCGCAATAGTCAGTTTTTGCGTTCCATGATATAAAAAAATAATTTTATTCGTGAAAAAGGCTGTTTGTATTGTAATCTGAACACTTTTGCCTGCAACATCTGTCAGCTGAATTTAGCCAGTGAGAGGCCAGATATTTCTTAAGGACATTTTTACTCATCAGTAAGAAGAGGAATTAATGCACTAAAAAACCTTGAAATATACTTTTAAAAATATGCATTTATGATCTAAAAATTCTAAATGCACTTTAATATCTAATTAAAATTAACAATATTTCGTTTTCTCTATAAACCTTTCTTGATAAAAGTCAGAAGAGACATGTTTGAAACGAAAAGACATACATTTTTTTGCAAACATAATATAATTTGGCGTTCTTCGCGAGAGAAATAATTAAAGTAAATATTAACCTTAGTGAAACACAATGTCTTGTAATTCCTCTGCCTGGTTTACAAAATAAGTTATCAAGAAATATCCTAAACTTGCACAAATATTTTTTTATCTTTATAAAAAAATCGAACTGTGCCAATGTCTTTCGAATCAACGAACGCTCACAAATAAATAGATTCTATGAAATGATTAAACGTTTTATAGATGAATCTCTATTTTAAAGAAATATGCAAAAATTTTATAAATACTAGAAATACACAGTAACAGGAACAATCGGCCAAATATGCACCAAAATATTAATCCATAGAGCATATTTTAATCAATTGTCAAGAAATTTCACTTAGCTATGCATTGATTCAACGGACAAAAATATGCAAAATCATAGAAATTCGCTCCCTACGCATCACGTAGTGCTCCCAAAATTTCTTCAAATTTCGTGTGTGGAGTGATTTCGTTGACGTGTGAACGACATGCAGGTAGCACGTCGCACACTCTCGCGAGCCTACTTCGTGAATCGAACCCTTCAGCACAAGCAAAATGTAAGCATTTTTTATATTCTTAAATTTCACCGAGATTTCTAGTTTTAGTTTTTCAAATGTATTTTTTATGCATTATTATTATTATTATTATTATTATTATTATTATTATTATTCCTCTAAATCACGACTAAAGATGTTATGTGTCGGCTGAATATAAAATCTACTCCAGGTTGCAACCAGCTACCTAAGGAGTAGATCTAGGGACTGTCGGTGCCTCTACAATACTTTGCGCAAAATGTGGGCTATTCCAAATAAAGCTATTTCTTGCACTTCCCAGTCTTTTGAATTACCTGGAAGTTTAGACAAGTTCTTACACAAATTTTGCGGAACAAATCCCAGAGCTCCGATAACTATCGGGACGACCTGTGCTTTTACACCCCACATTCGGCTGATCTCGATTTCCAAACTCTTGTATTTAAGACGTTTCTCTGCCTCCTTGGTAACGACGTTTTGATCGCAAGGTACAGCAACATCGACAAGTAAACACGATTTGTTCTCCAAATCCTGGATGACAATATCCGGTTTGTTTGCCGCTATCATACGATCAATTTGAATTTGTTGGTCGTACAATATCGTACACAATCCAACAGACGTCACCGGTTTCGGTGAGTGTTCGTACCACTTGGGGCACGTGTTAGGAACTTCGAGGGCGGTACAGATCTGCCAGTGGAGGTAGCTACACACCCTGTCATGTCTTTTAAAGTATTCGGTCTTTGCTAGGATTGGACAAGCTGAGACAATATGATCAATGGTTTCTACTTACTCCTGGCAAATGCGGCATTTATCATCTTGGGAAATTTTGAGAACCGCTTTATCATAATATCGTGTTCTCAACGCCTGATCCTGGGCAGCTATTACAAGTGCTTCCGATTCTGGCTTCATTCTTCCCCTTTGAAGCCACATAAATGATTTACCTTTATTGATCTGCACCTTGTCCATTCTTTTCAGATATTGTCCGTGGAGTGGTTTGTCTCTCCACGAATTCTTTAACATTTTTTGTGTCTCACATTTCATGTTTAGCAGCATCAGAAGTTCAGTGTCTGTGTTATTCGACGTGTCTTGCCTAGTTTTCTTCGCAATGCTTCTTGCTACACTAACAATGCCTCTGTTTCCCATTCTTCGTTCAGATTTCATGACCTGCCTCATTAGAGGGTCATCTTGATGGCTGACTACATACTTTCCCATCCCGACTATTGCGTTGTGCCAGGAGGCCTCAATTTGTCTGAGGCCTCTTCCTCCTTCCTTACGTGACACATAAAGTATATGTACATCAGCTCGAGGGTGGGAAACATGATGCATTGTAAGCAGTTTTGTGGTTTTTCGATCCATGCTGCGAATTTCTTGCTCAGTCCAGTCCACTAGGCCAAAACTGTATTCGACTACAGGTACCGCCAAACTACCTATTGCAGATATTTTCTTCCTGGATTTCAAAGCGGACTGCAAGACCAGTCTCACTCTCCTATAATACTCCCTACGAATTCTCTCTTTCATTGTGTCGTTCGAAATGGTTCCACATTCTTCAATGCCCAGATACTTGTAAGTTTTACCTGGCTCATTATGTGCAGTTTTAAAAAATTACAAAAACAAGATTTTCTCAAAAACGACTCAACATTTTTTCTTTAAACTTTTGGTGAGGATAGTGGTAAATGGACTTAGATGACATAAAAGCCATATTGCTCTATAGGTTGGTTTTTTTCAAAAATTACAAATATGTTATTTTTAAATGTCCCTCACGTCGTTAATATTTACACTATCGGCGATTTTTTCACATTATTATATTTACGAGTAACTATGCTTTAAATAATGTCAAGTAAAGATTCTCGAAAACACAACCGTGTTCTGTGAAATGTAGCTCAAATTTCGGCATTTTCAGAAATGCTCAAATGGCATTTTCTCATATATGGCTGCAAATTTTGTCTTGAAACTTTTGTAACTTTTGTAACGGATTACACTCTTTAATATGACGTAAAGTTTTTTTTGAGTTAATTTTTTGTTTTTTTCAAAAATTATATAAATGTAATTTTTTTGAATGGTCTGTCACATCATTAATATGCACATTATCCGCAATTTGTAAAGATTATTATATTTGTGAGTGTAAGTGCTTCACGTCAAATAAAGTATTTTGAAAACTCAAAAATTTTCTGTGAAAATGAGCTTCAAATTTAGCATTTTTAGCAGCGCTAAAACGCCATTTTCTGTTAAGCGGCACATAATTTTTAAACGAAAATTGCCATTTAGTGCTAGGACTTTTGTTTTTTAATATTCTAAAATTAATGTTTTCGTTCTACCAATAGGAAAGCGATAAATTCAGAAAATGACAAAAAATGTACTTTTGACGGTGATAGATGGCAGCTGGCATGAAAGAGTATGTGGCAATACCGAATAGCTAGCGAAGGCCCAAAGAAATAGAAAACTAATTCCGGAAAGTCTGTGCCATTCTGTAGCACCACTAGTTGTTTCTGTAGTCACGTGTTGGAAGTGTCTTTTTATACAGCCATTGACTTTGTTGTAGTTTGCCAACTTTGATTCAAAATCCTCTTCCTGTATTGAAATTTTGTTACCTAGGTAAGTAAAACTTGACACTTGTTCTATTATTTTGTTTTCAATTGCTATTTTTGTCCTTATATGATCATTGCCTTTGAAGCCCATTGCTTTAGTTTTAGTTGTTGATATTCTGAGACCATATTTCGTTAAAATGTTGTTGAGTCTATGTGTTGCCATTTGCAGTTAATCCTCGGGTGTCATTACAATTGCTTGGTCATCTGCAGAAAGTATGGCATTTATTTCTTTACCTCGCCCCATAGCACCACTCCATGCCTCCTTTCACGTCTTTCTTTCATATCTTCATGATATAGTTCATGTATATATTGAACAGTAGAGGTGATAGAGGGCAGACTTATCTGAGGCCCATATTAGTGGGAATTGCTGCAGATGTGTTTCCATTTGCATCTTGTACTTTGACATTCGATTTTTCATATAAGCTTCTAACTGCTTTTACTGTGTGTTCTTCGAAGTTTTCTTCCATAAGGATATCCCATAACATCTTCCGATTTATTCTGTCGTATGTTTTTTCCTAGTCTGTGAACAAGACAAATGTTTCCAGGTTCTGTTCATTTCTTCTTTTAATTAACTGGTCAATAGTAAATATTGCATCAAGTGTCCCTCTGCCGTTCCTACATCCGTACTGCTCCTCTCCCATTATTTCCTCGCCGTGTTCCATTAATTTGTTTTTTTAATATGCTTGCATATATCTTGCATGCCGCAGTCTGCATAGAATTTTCACATTTACTTTTTTGTCCTTTTTTGTGGATATTCATCACGGTTCCAGTCTGTCATTCAGTTGGGATTTTTTGCTTTGTCCGTATATCATTTATTACTTCTAGGAATTTTTCTTCCAGTGCTTGTCCTCCGTATTTTATTCGTTCACTGTTTATATTGTCTGGTCGAGGACTTTCCGGTTTCTTGTATTTATTAGGACTATTTTAACTCTTTTTTCTTCTCTGTATTAGTTTGGCTATTTCTTCATTCCAGGTCCTCAGCCATTTCCTGTTTTTCTTTTGCTTGTATCCAGCTGCCTCTTCAGCTGTTTCTTTTATTATCTGTTTTAGTGGTTCCCATTCTTTCCCTAGATTTTGTGTCATGATTTTATTTTTCATTCTTTGTTGGCATAATTCCGTAATACTTTGTTCTTGTAGAAGATGCACTTTAAACTACTTTTTACTGGGCATCTTCTTTTTGGTTCTTGTTATAGGTTTTTAAATTTGAACCATTATTTTGCTTTCCTATAGGTGTAGCGATTACTGTCGACATCACTTCCTCTAAACACTCTTGTATTTATAACTCGAATTTTTGGATCTTCTCTGATGATTATGTAATCTATGATGGATCTTGTTCCTCTTCCTTCCCAGGTGTAGTTGTGATTTTCCTTATGTTTAAAATATGTGTTTGTTATTACTAGTTTATTGTAAAAGCATAAGTTCCTCAGTATTTTTTTCTGGTGGATGAATTGTTCTCCTTCTGTTCCTATAAATGGTTTATTCTCTTCATTCCCTATTCTAGCTTTGAAGTCTCCTGCTATGATTAGTATTTCATCCTGTTTAACTGTATCAATTGTCTCCTGAAGTTTCTCAAAAAATTCTTCCACTTCTTGTGCATCATCTCCTGCTGAAGCATATGTACCTATTATTGCTGTATCATATCCTTTTATTTTCAATTTCAGAGTTATTATTCTATCAGATATCCAGATATCTATTACATGTTGTTTCAGCACTTTTTCTGTCAGAATTGCTACCCCTGATGAAGCTCTTTCATTGTATTTTACTCCTGAGTATATTAATATACAATGATCTAGTTCTCTTGCCCCTTTTCCTTTCTTCTTTGTTTCCGTGATTACTGATATTGAAATTCCTCTTTGTACTAGCTCCTGCTATAGTTCACACTCTTTATTAGTTAGCCCTCGTACATTCCTGGTTGCCACTTTGAGATTTTCTGCTTTGGCTTTGTCTTGTGTGCATTTATTGTAGTTTCGCTCCCTAGTATCTCTGGTGTGGTCTCCGAAAGGCCTGCACTAGTACCCCCTGAGGACAGGAGTTTCGTTCTTCTACGCTCTGGCTGTGTTGAATTGGTTCGCTCACTTTTAAATATTTATTGTGCCCATCTGTTTTTAACTGTTCACATTTGGCTTCTTCTTTTCCTTTCTTCCTTAAGTAGCCTTCTATATCTTCTTCCCTGGTGTTATGGTATAGCTTACCCACATACCACCATCTGTATTTGGTTCCTGCTTGAAGTATTATTTGTTCTTCTGTGTTGGTGCCTATTATAATTCTTGCATTTGACCTCCTATTTTGTGTATTCTCCGATATTTTTTCTTCTTCTTGCTGGTGTTGGGGTGATTGTCCAATTTCTTCATATGTTATAGTTGGATCAGTTTCTTTGTTGAGAGATACGCGGTTAAAATTTCCTGCATGTTTCTGTACACGTAAGCTTCCGTGGTTCGAGTCCATGACTTCTTGGCAGTCCAGGTAACGCCGCGTCGTTGGCTACTTTTCGCCTACCATGTCGCAGACTTCCTCAGGACAGTGACTTTCTTTCTCCTCTCCAGTTTCCCTGGAGAGGCTGAAATTTATTCAATTCTAGTGGATTACAGCAATTAACTTCAGCGGGTGAGGCTTTTGGTGTAGTTGGAGGGCGGTATCTTAAATATACTATCTTAACTATACTACTTTAAACTATTTACAATGCCTCTTTGGGCTATGTTAGTTTACTTAAAATTATTTATTTAGTTAAATATAAAATTCATAGTAATGTTCATGGTTCTTCTTTTTTATCATTCATTCTCGCATTCTTACTCAAAGCTATATTTACAGACTCATTCATATATACACTTTTTATTGGCCACGTCGCCGGGGGGCCCAGTCGGGGGGCGCGGTGCAGCGCCGCCCGCGCGGATTCCGGCGTCGAAAAGCGGCGACCGCCTCCCACGCACTGACTGCTCCCCCGCGGCGCACAGCTCAGCGAGCTTCTGCGGGGGAAGTGCACGGAAGGTGAAGGCGACGTGCTGCGGACACTTTCTTCTATGGAAGGCCCGGTGTACACCGCTGTTCGCCGCTAAGCCGGTTTCGCGCAGGATGCGCGGAGCGGACGGCCGCAGCGCCCTCGCAAGTGCTGTCCCTGCTCGCCGCTGCAGCTCCGCAGGGAACTGATGGCGCACGCCTAGAACCCCGAACACGTCAGCATTGCTAGGGTAGCGGTCAGGTCCGGGAAAAGGAAGGTGCGGGCGCGCCGCGTGGCCACAGGGGGCGCACGCACGCGGTGAAGAGGCGGCGCTTTAGACGGATGTCAAGGTCGTGAGAACGGAGAAGAGGTTTTAGAAGTAGAGTGCGGGTTTTGAGTTTGGCCGCGAGATATCGAGCGTGCGCGTGCCAACGGAGACCGCTGTCAAGCAACACGCCCAAATACCTCACT
Organism: Acheta domesticus; assembly: GCA_031308135.1. Lineage (NCBI taxonomy): Eukaryota > Metazoa > Arthropoda > Insecta > Orthoptera > Gryllidae > Acheta > Acheta domesticus. The sequence goes on along the minus strand of JAHLJT010002406.1, from coordinate 141,670,139 downwards.
TCGCTCTGCCACGGGAGACGCGCGCCCGCCAAGCTCACCGTTTCATCGCGGTCACCCTCTTAAGAGTGAAGTTGACAGCCACGCATTTCTCGAGGTTGACAGTCGCTTAAGTATTTAACAGACTGCCTTCCGTTCGTCGATTTCGCGAAATACGCGAAATCATCCGCGAACATCAGGAGCCCGCAGCGCTGAATACCGTTTCGTGCTTCAGCAGTGAGCATTTACGTATAAACCGAAGAGGGTAAGAGAGAGAACGCTCCCCTGAGGCACCCCCGCTTCGGCTCGTCTGAAGGACGAATATACGTTGTTGACGCGTTCTTGGCCTGTCCGAGAGAACACTCGCAAACAATCTGACATAGCAATCGCTCAGCCCCGACTCCTTTCGGAACATTTACCCGCCTAGTTTCGGTTCCTACTGCACCTTCAGGCACACCTGAACCATTGTTCCTGGCGACCGTGTTTTTTTTGAGGAGCCAAATCTGCTTGACTTGCAGGGAGTTCGTAACCGAGCTCTCTCAGCTGCGTGGTCACGTCCTCCTCAGTGTACCCTTGCGTGGGTCCTCATACAAAAACTCAGAGAAATTTTTCAGAGTTTTCAGACCGGGGCGGGTGCGAGTAAGAGAAGATGTTCTCACTGCGCGCATAGCGTTCCGCCACTCGGTCAAAAGTGTGGATCTCGTGCGCTATCCGTCTGCCTCGGATGGTGACCTTCGCTATGGTCGCCTTGTGCCTAGTCGTTGGCCCAAGTTCCCGCCCGTGACGCAATATCGAGTCGGAACTGATATTCAGTCTGATTCGGTATTGTCTTTTCGGCGGCCGTTAAGCGACCGCCGGAGGAGCTCCCGCGGGCCGTTCCTGCGCGGAGGAGCCGGCCGCGGCGTTCTCAGCTGCGGGCCGACCGCGCTGGCGTCCGGAGACGAGCTGCCAGCCGTCTGACTGCTCGCCGCCTTCGGGAAGGGATCCAGGGGAACGCTGCAATAGTTCGGGGCTCGGTGGTGCACTCACCAGACCGACGGAACCTTGCTGCTGCTGTTGTTGAGTAGACGCTGCTGCTGAGGAGTAGTATAGATATGCGGGTTCTACGCCACCATCAAAAAATCACAATTTTTAATCAAAAACCCTTAGATAATTTTCAAAAAATCAGCAAAAATCGATAAAAGTTAATTTTGGTAAAATGAACGCATACAAATCAAAATCAAATTTCCAAGATCGTACACACTTTTTTCATAAAAATCATCAAAAATCTATCAATTTTATACCATTTTCAACAATCTAATTCATCCCAAAATCAAATTTCAAAGATCATACACACTCGTTCCAAGATCATACACACCATAAGACAGATACACAATAAAAATAACAAAAATGTTGAAAAATTAAGAAAATCCATAGGGTACTACCTTTGACCCCCGAAAATGAACGAAAATGATTAAAAAATTCTGTTGAATATAAAAATTGATAAGATATAAATATGAGTATTGAAACGATGTCGAAAAATATTTTTTCTTCTAATATAAATAGGATGAATACTACTAGTGAAGAAAGTTTAGAGAGTGAGACTAGAAATAGTCAAGCTAATATTTGCCCTGACTTTAACACCATGTCAGTTCGTAAATTACAAAAATTATGTGAAGCAAATAACATCTATGGCTGCACAACTCGAAACAAGGAAAAACTAATTTCAAGATTAACTGATTACTTTAACACACCATACGATTCAAGAAACCTATATTCAATGTCACTTTTACAACTTCAATCGTTCTGCAAAGCAAATAAAATTCAAGGTTACGCAAAATATTCGAGAGACGCTCTAATTAAACACATGATTCAATCAGACGTTAAACCATATCTACTTACACAATTACCTTTTTACTAGAAAGATGATGAGAATACATTCATCAAACCTGCAACACGAGACAAATTAAATGTGGTTAAGAAAGAAGAATCCTTTAAAAGTAGACTAGAAACATGGACATTCGAACAAACAGAAATGAAACCTTCTGATGTTCCTGTTATAACATTTTTAAAACGAATAAGTAATGGTATGATTAAGAAAATTCAAAGTTCTCTTTTCAAACGCAATGGTCTCAAGACTAATGTGCTATTAACATGTGATTATAAAAAAGGACAAGAAATACAAGAGTTTAACTTTAAAACCAAAAATGAAATAATCTTTGAATCGACCAATTTAAAAAGATATATGAAACGAATTAGAACACAATTACTACGAGAGATGAGCGAGTTCCAAGGAAGAGGTTCTGGTTGGTCTCTTCATAAAATTAATATGCTTGAATTAAGACTTAACCAATTCAGACCTTATGGAGGTAGATCCTACTTTGATCTTCCGAACTTTATTAAATCGAAAAAAGCCGTACTTAATATCAAAAATAAAGACAACAAATGTGTTTTGTATTGTTTAAAAGCTTATTTACATCCTGTTCCAAGTGATCAACACCCTCAAAGAGTTTCTAAATATATTAACATACAAGATGATATTGATAAGGCGTTTGAAGATATAACATTCCCAGTAGCACTTAAAGATATTCGAAAGATTGAAAGAAGAACAGGATTACAAATAAACGTGTTTGGTTATGATTCGAAAGAAAATATTTATCCTCTATACCCATCCAAAGCAAGAAAACCTTCTGAAAAATGTGTTGATCTCTTACTAGCAACTAAAGGACCAAAAAGACATTATTGTTTGATTCGAAATCTTTCTCGTTTAGTAGCTTCTCAAATAAACAAACATAAAGGTGAAATTTACATTTGCAGAGGTTGTATGCTTCACTTTAACAACGAAACTACATTTAATAATCATATACAAGACTGTTCTAATAATGAAGCTGAAAAAATAATAACGCCAGAAGAGGGTTCAACCATTTACTTTAAAAACATTCAAAATATAATGCGACTACCTTATGTGATTTATGCTGACTTTGAATGTCTAAACTGTAAAATCGACTCTAATAATCAAGATCCTAATAAACAAGAAAATGTCAAAAACATGAAACATGTAGTTTCGCTTACTGTGTTATTAAAAATGGATCATTAGTCGATTTTAAACAATATAGAGGCTCTAATGCTCCCAAACATTTTATTGAAAACCTTATAAACGAATCCTTAAAAATCGAAGAAGTATACCAACAATGCATTCCTTTAAATATGACTGAAGAAGAAGAAGCTTTATTTGATAGTTCAGAAAGATGTACTTATTGTAAGCGAGCATATACAAGAAATAATTATAAGACTAGACACCACGATCATCTTACAGACGAGTTTATAGCACCAGCTTGTAATAACTGTAATCTTAAACTTAAACTACCAACATTTGTCCCAGTGTTTATGCATAATCTTAGTGGTTATAATTCTCACTTATTTATCAAAGAATTAGGATGCACAAGTGAAGATATAGATCTAATCCCAAATAATGAAGAAAAATATATAACGTTTACTAAACATGTTGAAGAAGGTGTTAATTTAAGGTTTGTTGACTCATTTAGATTTATGTCCAAATCACTTGCCTCTTTAGCTAAGAATCTTAAACCAGAACAAATAACACATACAAGAACAATCTTTGAGGAGGATGAATCATTAGAACTTGTAAGCAGAAAAGGTGTTTACCCCTATGATTATATGGATTCATGGGATAAGTTTAATGACACACAACTTCCAAAAATTCAACATTTTTTCAACAGTCTTGAGCAAGAAACATAACAACAGAAGACTATGAACATGCGAAGAAAGTTTGGAATCATTTTAAGATGAAAACTATGGGTGACTATCACGATTTGTATTTGAAAACTGATGTGTTACTATTAGCTGATGTCTTTGAATGTTTTAGAACTACATGTATGAAAGCTTATGATTTAGATCCAGCATGGTATTATACAAGTCCTGGGTTAGCTTGGGATGCAATGTTAAAAATGACTCGAATAAACTTAGACATGTTAACGGACTATGATATGATTCTAATGATTGAAAAAGGTATAAGAGGCGGAATTTCCCAATGTTGTCAAAGATATGCAAAAGTATATGAGAGACTATGATCCAAATGAAGAAAGTACTTACCTAACCTACTTGGATGCGAATAATCTTTATGGTTGTGGAATGAGTCAGTTTTTACCTTACAAAGACTTTAAATGGCTAACTAAAAAACAAATAAATGAACTTGATATTGAAGACATACCTAAGAATAGTAAAACCGGCTTCATTTTAGAAGTAGACTTAGAATATTCCCAAAAGTTACATAATAAACATAAAGACTTTCCATTAGCTTTAGAAAACAAATGTCCGCCAGATACTAATCAACCTAAACTACTAGGAACTCTATACAACAAAGAAAAGTATGTAATTCACTATAGAAACCTTCAACAATGCTTAAAACTAGGATTAAAGTTAAAGAAAATCCATAGAGTAATTCAGTTTAAACAATCAGCTTGGCTAAAGAAATATATCGACTTAAATACACAAATGAGAACCGAAGCAACTAATGATTTTGAAAAAGACTTTTATAAACTAATGAACAATAGTGTATTTGGAAAAACTATGGAAAACATTCGAAACCGAGTTGACATTAGAATTGTTTCTGATGCTAAGAAGTGTCTTAAACTAATATCAAAACCTAATTTTAATCATCGAACTATACTTACTAAGTCATTGGCTATAATTCACATGAACAAAACCAAAGTATTCTTTAACAAACCAATATATGTAGGTATGAGTATTCTTGAATTATCTAAAGAACTTATGTATGATTTCCACTACAACATAATGAAACCGAAATATGGAAAAACCTTAATATTTGCTATAAGGATACTGACAGCTTAATTTACCACATTAAAACACAAGACTTTTACAAAGATATGAAAGAAATGATTGAACACTTTGATACAAGCGAATATCCCAAAAATAATGAATACAAAATACCATTAGTTAATAAGAAAGTCTTAGGTAAAATGAAAGATGAATTAGCAGGAAAAATCGTGAAAGAGTTTGTTGGATTAAGATCGAAAATGTATGCAATTAAATATGATAATAAAGAAACTAAGAAAGCTAAAGGAGTCAAAACAAGCACTGTAAAGAAAGAGTTAAACTTCAATGACTATAAGAACTGCTTAACACATCAACAAGAAATCTATAAGTCAATGAAACTAATTCGAAGCAAACAACATGAAGTTTTTACAATCGAATTAAACAAGCTCGCCCTTAGCTATAAAGATGATAAACGATACATATTACCAAATGGAATAAACACATTACCTTGGGGACATTATAAAATTGAACTAGAAGAATAAATCAAAAAAAGAATGAAAAATTAAGATATGCAAAAGGTACTACTCGAGACCTTCGAAAATGACCGAAAATGATTAAATAAAATATGTTTAAAGATAAATATTGAAATGTTAGTTATGGAGAATAAATCTACCCTACAACTTAAACAATACTGTAGAAAAAATGGAATCCGTGGTTATTCAAACCTTAGAAAAACAGATCTAATAGCCTTAATCAACAAACACAAACAACAACCTCAAAATAACCTAACCGCTTTAGTAAAGAATCAACAAAGTATTATTAATAAACTTCTAACGATTGTACCAAACGACAAACTAGTAAAACTCTATGATGATGATGAATTAAGACAACATGTAGTTAAAACACTTAGAAGTAAAAACATTAAATGGGAAAAAGTATCAACGTATCCCAACCTATCAGAAAACTTTATAAGAGAATTTAAAAACGAATTAGATTGGTCTAAAATGTCATATAATCAAAAGTTTACAGAAGCCTTTATAAGAGAATTCAGTCACAAAGTCGATTGGCAAGCTATCGGTTGTAAACAAAAACTAAGCGAAGATTTCATCAGAGAATTTAAAGATAAAGAATTCAATTGGTTACATTTTATTAACTATCAAAAAGTGTCAGAAGATTTCATTAGAGAGTTTCAAGATAAATATATGTATAAATCCCCAAGCAGTTGGTCAATGATTCTAACGCTCAGGAAAAACTTTTCAGAACAGTTTTTAAGAGATTTCAGCAACAACTACAACAAAAATACGTGGTATACGGTTTGTAAATATCATAAGTTAAGTGAACTATTCATTCGAGACTTTAAAGACAAAGTTGATTGGGATGCTGTTTGCTCTAACCAAGAAGTTTCAGATGATTTCATTATAGAATTTGCAACTAAAGTTAATTGGCACATTTTAAGAAATAAGAATAAGATATCTAGTTATGTAATCGAAAAACTCAATCGTTGTATGTATAAAAGTGTTGGGAAAAATCGAAAAACTTGTAGCATATGTTTGTTCGTTAGACGTCGTACTAATAAGGTAAAAACTGTTTGTAATCATTTTTTCTGCGAATCGTGTTTAGAAACCTGGTTACAAAATAATAATACTTGTCCAATGTGTAGATGTCTTTTAAAAGTTACACCATTTGAAATTAATAACAATGATGAACATAATTTTAATAATCCGTTTATTTCTGGAAGTGAATGGGACGCTGATGAAGAAGGTGAAATACGTGTTAGAACTCGATATGAATCTGATTCTGACTAACAAAAAATCATTTAAAAAAAATTTTAATTATATAATAAATAGGATCATGGAATCCATTATTAATAAACTCAATCAAATCAACAAGCCTAATGTTCCATTCAAGAGCCTAAACGAAATACCAAAAAACAAAACACTATTAATCAAAAAGATCGAATTAGAAGAAACTAAACTTTGAAATAAGATTGTTGTTTTCATCCGCGACTACAAGATGTTTTTGCCAGATCGTTATATTGAACTGTTCGATGAAGAAACCCTAAATATAATTAACGCAGGTAAAGAGCAACTATATCTAGTTTATCAAGGTAAAATCAAATTGAGTGGCGGTAGAAGTTTCCATAAGATTGAATTTACAAATAAATCAGATGAAAAACAATTAGAACCAAAAACTAGTGACAGTGAAGATGAAGAAGATGATGAGTAAATATTTTTAGTTTTAAGATCACTCTTTTATGGCATTTAACCATAAAAGTAATTTAAACAACTACACTTGCTTTATTAATCCATGAGTTATGAGAACTATCAAAACCTAACCATTTAACAAACACTTTATCACCTTTCTTTCTCAATTCCTTTTCAACCAAATAAACATCTGAATATTTTGTCTTAAGTAATTCAGGTTCATAAAACAAACCTTCAACATGATCTCCGCTTAAATCCTTAATCTTATAAGTTGGTGGGTTAGACGGTATGGTTTCATAAACCTCAAATATTTCTGTTGACCAATTAGGAGTATAACCTTTTTCAAATAAACCTTTAGACTTGCTTATTCTTACCTTATCACCAACTTTGAATTTTAACTTAACTTCTCGATACTCATAATTATAAACAGTATCTAATAACATTTGTTCATCTTCCTTGCTAACATCCTTAGGTTTCATATCAATTGTCGAATGTACTGTGTTATTATATTCACTTACAAGTTTCGATAATGACTCAGACCATTTATACGTTCCTTGCATAGAAAATAGTTTGAACATTTTTTCTTTCAATGTTCTGTTAAATCTCTCAACTACTGCAGCCTTAATACCACTATGAGTCGAATAATAATTAATATTGTTTAAGTTAATTAATTGTTTAAAATCCTTGTTATAGAATTCTCTTCCTTCATCTGTATGTAAGTTGTTTGGTATTCGTTCTTTAAACACAGTTTCAAATGCATTTATTATATTCGAACTAGATTTATCTTTTAAAGGTACAACCCGAGCCAACTTACTGAATACATCAATTATAGTTAACAAGTACTTAAAGCCCTTATTAATTTTTGAAATACCTTTGTTTTCCGCTGTCCATTTCTACTTAATCAGCTTGCCAAAGATCATCAATACCATTTGTAATAATGTTTCTTCGTTTGAAGTTACGTCTTGTTGGTTTATGTAATTCTTTAACAATTTCTTCCTTAATGTTAATTGGCTTCTTTTCTTGTTTAATTTCGATTGGATTATACTCTTGCTTAATCTTTACATCTATATGTTCTTGTTTAATTCCTTTACCGAATTGACATTTTATAGAACCACATTCGTTGCAAGTACTTTTATGTATAAACCTACCATTAGATGTTAATTCCTTTCTTAGAGAACCTTTAACAAAATCAGTTTGTTTCTTACACTTTACACAATACATTTATAAATAATTTGTTAAATAAATGAGTGGATTGACGTTACTCTTTAATGGTATGTTAACAAAGGAAAACTACATTCTCGAAAAACGATTAAGCTATCCAATCAGACATATTGATGCTTCTGTTTCATTAGTTAGTTTTTATTCAGCTTATTTAACTCCAAATGTAACCAAACAAAACAATATCTTGCATTATGATGATGATAAGCAAATCGACATTGAAATAGGACAATATAAGAACATAGAAGAACTAGCAAAACATATTCAATCAAAAGAACCGTTTAATTCAACAAAAATTCAGATAAAAGCTAACACAATTAAGAATAGAGTAGAAGTAATATCTGATTTCAAATTAAGGTTTAATCAACCTAACTCAATTGGTAAAGTTTTAGGTTTTGAAGAAGATATAGAAGCTAAAACAAAAAGCATTGGTAAAACAGTTCCAAAGATATTACCTTTCAATACAATTAATGTTCACTGTGATTTGGCTGATGGGATGATGTTTAAATATGATGATCATAAGCATTCAACATCTAACATCATTTCAACTTTCAACATTTCAAATATTCAATTAGGTCGTTTAATATCATTTGAACCAAAACACCTTTTATATTTTCCTCTCAATCAAAGAATAGAAAGAATACGTGTTTGGTTTACTGATGAAAATAACAATCCGATTGATTTTGATGGAGCTAATGTAACAGTAGTTTTAAATATTCAATTGTGAAAACTTTTTTAAATAAATATGAGTAGAGAAGAGCTTGACGATGAGAATCGAAACAGAAGGTGTAAAAATTGCTTCTTTTCTTTTATACACTTGATACATGAGTTTCTGCATGAGCTTGTAAGAAGGAGAGTTGATCGATGATTTGATTTAAACATTATTTTATGGTTATTTAAAAGCTTTATAATAAATGAGTAGAAGAAAGAAAGTTGATTGGAATATTAATGTACGCTTACCTGAAAAACAAAAAACAAAACGTAACGGCGAACTATTACCTGAATCAATTCGTTGTTTAATTGTTGGTCCTTCTAATTGCGGTAAAACTACTTTAATGATTGATAATTTTATTCTTTCTCCTGGGTGGTTAGATTGGAAGGGAAAACATTTATATATATTCTCGACAAGCTTAAATCAACCAAAGTACTCTCAATTACAAGACTATTACAATTCAAGTGAAAAAGATATAGGTCATTCAATTGCAACATTTTCGAGAGAAGATATACCTCTTGACGATTGTAAAAATAATTCTGTAGTAGTGTTTGATGATTATATGTTAGTGAATCAAAATAATGTGCGTGATTTCTTTACACAGTGGTAGACATAAGAATATTGATTGTTTTTATTTAGCTCAAACATACACCAAAGTACCAAAACAATGTGTTAGAGACAATGTGAACTTTCTATGTTTATTTAGACAAGACAATACAAATTTAAAGCATATTTATGATGATTTTGTTTGCGGTGATGTAACCTTTGATGAATTGAGAAGTATGTGTAGTGAGTGTTGGGATGATTTATGACGATTGATATGACGAGAAAACTAAAAGATGGTAAATATCGCAAACAAATTAAAGACTTTCTTTTCAAATAATCGTGTTTACGTTGATGTTATGTTACGTTTACGTTACGTTTATGTTACGCTTACGTTACGTTTATGTTGATGTTATGTTACGTTTACGTTGTATTAATTATTTTGTATATAATAAATGGCTAGTAAGATGAAGAATCCTTATGATGTGAAAAAAGCTGAAGAAGCAATAAAGATGAGAGAATACTTAAAAGATAGATTTAAAGGTTGGGCAAAACAAAGAGTTAATGAATATGTCAAATACAAAAAACAGGAACAGCCTATGATTGATGCAATTGGTAACCTTGGCGAAAGACTAGAAAGCAAATTAGATAAGGCTATTGAAAATCAAACTAAAGAACTTGTTCCATTAAGAAAGTATCCATTAATAAACACAAGTGAAGATTTGGAAGTCAACAGAACATTAAACGATTCGGAAGTAGATAACGTGCTTCGTGATTTTGCAGAAGAAACACAAAAAAGAGAAATGAAATACATAGCAAGTCAAATGGCTCATGATTATCAACAGGCTGAAGAACAAGATGCAACTCCAAAACGAAAAGCTACTTTTATAGGACCACGATTACTAATATATCTGAACAATTGTAATGATAAAACATTTGGTTTAAAATCGGTTGGAGCTGAAAAGACATATTGGAGAACATCCTGTAAAATTTAGTACTTTAACAATCGGTGGAAGACAGTATGATCAGTTAAGTGTACAAGAAAAAAAATATGAAGCTACTGATGGTTTAATGAATCTTCTCACTCAAAAGGATATTACTATGGATGATCTTGACTCAAAATTTGAAGAAGATGATTTACAGAATTATGCTTGATATTTTACTTGATATTTTACTTGAAACAGACGCAATATTTTGTAAAGGTAAACCGAGAGCAAGTAAAGGAGCAAAATACAAATCAATAATTAAGCACATTCTAGGAAAAACATGTACAAACGAAAGCAGTTCAACATTCGAAGGAGAATCAAGTTTCGAAACTAGTACACCAAGGAGAAAAAAAACACCAAAAAGCGGAGAAGGCTTTGTTAAAGAATATAATGAGTTACCGGTTGAATATGTTTGGATGAATGATGTGAGAGAATTAATTGATCGTTTAGCTGTTATTGATGGTGAAGAAAAAGCAGGTAATAATAATTATCGAAATGAAAAAGTCTCTATAATGAAAATGCTATCTTTTAAGTTCAATGATTTTGTAGTTAATAATTCTAAAGGCACATCGTACGTAATAAAATTCTTAAACATGTTACCACCATCGTTTGGGAAAATAAGAAATATGGTGAAGGAATAATTAATTGGGCTTTAAATAATCTTAAAATGCCAGAGCTTCACATTCCTGGTTATAATTATTGCGGTCCGTTTACTAAGTTAAAAGAACGCTTAGAAAGAGGTGATGAAGGTATTAATAATTTGGATGAGGCTTGTAAAGAACACGACATAGCTTATCACGAAAACAAAGAATTAAACAAAAGACATGAAGCAGATAAAGTTCTACAAGACAAAGCATTAGTTAATGTATTTAGTAAAGATTCAGATTGGAAAGAAAAATTAGCATCAGCAGGTGTTGCTGGTATTATGTATACGAAAAGGAAAATGGGATGGGGTTTATAAATAGTTAGTTGTTAAACTTAGATTATGCTTTTATGAATAATGGTTCATAAAAGTTTTTTCTTTAAATAAATGGCTGTCAATGGAGCTTCGTTTAAGTTGAGTGAGAATGAGTTGAAGACGTTAAATATTGATCACATTTTAACCAAGAAACAAATAAGCGAAAAAGAGAAATGTTTAGCAAAGGGTCAAGGTATGACTTTGACTTTAACTGTTGCACAAATGAAGAAGTTATTAAAAGAAAAGAAACATGTTGGAGGTTTTATTTTTACTATTCCTGCAATTTTAGCTGCTATCGGTGCAATAGGAAGTGTTGCTGGTGGTGCTGCTGCAATTGCTAAAACATTTTCTGACGTTCATAAAAATAAGAACGAACTTGAAGAAATGAAAAGACACAACTTGGCTATGGAAAAGAAAGGTACTGGAATTAAGAAGTCAAAAAACTCAAAGGCAAAAAACTGAGTCCGTTGTCTAATTTTGATATTGTTCAAATTGCTAGGAAAATGAATATAAAGAATTTTAGAGGTGTTTTTATGGCTGATGAACTTCCTAATAATACGTTAATAAATGAGTGTGCTGTAGTCAATTTGGATGAATCACGAAACGAAGGAACACATTAGGTTTGTTATTGGAAAGAAGGAAATGTTTCATACATATTGATTCTTATGGTGGGAGACCTTCGAAAGAAATAGTTACATATTTGAAGAATACAAGAATATTTTATAATGACAAAAGGATTCAAGATTTTAATACTGTTATTTGCGGACATTTGTGTTTATTTGTTTTGAATGAGCTTTCTAATGATAAGAGTTTTGATGAGGTATTAAATATTTTAGTTTAACTTTTATGGGTAAAAATCCATAAAAAATTAGTAAATAAATGTATTTAAGTGTGTTTGGTAATGAGTCAGAAGAAGGTAGTTCTAAGGCAGTTGACTTATCAGATGTATCTTCTTTAGTTCGTAGTTTGAAGGAAAACATAGATAAACTATCAGATGATTTAATTAAAAGAGATCGTATTGTTACAGAAATGAGTAGGAGTATGAGTGCTGTTAAGAAGAATTTAAACTTCGAATCAGAACGTATTAATGTGAAGAGGAAGAAAATAACTAATTTGAAAGATGGAACTGAACCGACAGATGCTATTAATAAAAGTCAAATGGAAAGTATAATAACGACCACAAAAAAGAAACCGAAAGTTTGATAAAAATATTACCTAAAGTTGGTTCATCAGGAAATTATAACTTTCATGGTAAATTATTAAGGAAAGTGGGAGCAGGCATATTAGAAGACGATGTGGTTATTAAGTCTCAGCTAGATAATGAAATTAAACAATTGAAAGAAATAACATCATTGAACGATATGACAATTAAGTCTCAGCTAGATGAAGAAATAAATTGAAAAAAATAATAGAGGATAAACCTACATCGACTGAACTTCCTGAACCAATGGAATTAAAAGACCCTATTCCTTTAGATTATTTTCAAAAGAACATTACAAGTATTCTTGTGCTTCGTGGTACTTTAAAAAGTGATGGGAAATTTGAATTTTTTGGTTTGCCCTTTTTTGATGTTATGTATAACGGCTGGGTGACAAGTATATCAACAAGCATTCCTGGAAGTGATTTAGAGATTTATGTAACAAGACCACCTGAGCCATTGATACTAAGAGATGTTTCAGAGGTTTGTGTAACAACACCACCTGATTCTTCGAAAAGAAGTCTTGATCATTTTAATCCTTTTAAAGTTTATTTCCAAAAAGGTGATCGAATATATGTTACTATCAAGGAAGGATTAGGATACTCCGAAGGATATAAGTTAATTGCTCATGCTACTGTAATTGTTAAGACGACTGAGTGAAGAATAAACTATCTTTTATGGTTAAATGTCCATAAAAATTAAAAAATATTTATAATAAATGGAGAAGGTAGAAAGTTATGAATTCCAGTCATTTCCTCCAAATGACCGAACAAAAGGAAATATCAATTTGTACAATCAAAACATTGACTTTGACATAAATATTGGCGATGGCTTTTGTTATCCTCACCACGCTCATTGCTATATGCAATTCGAAGTTGTTCATAAAGATTATGGGTCAAATTGTACTACTTACCCTTCAAATATTAAACTGGTTGAAAATTTCTTTCCTCATATGTTTTCAGATATAACGATTAGGAAACATGGTACAATTATTGAAAGAATTGATCATCCAGGAATTGTTTCAACTACTATGGCTAGATCTTATTATTCGTCAGATGACACAAAAGAGTTAAACATGTGTTTCTTTACTGGTGCGAAAGTTCAAAGAAAGGAAAATTAAATTCTCTTTCCGCTTAAATTGTTATTTGGTTTCTTTCAAGATTACCAGGAAATAATGTGGAAAGGAGGTTTACAGATTTCTTTTAGACGCGGTGCGAATGATGATAATTGTTTATTCAGATGGGGTGACGCATCAACGACACCAAAAGAAGGAAAAATTGTAATTAAAAACATTTCAGTAAAAATGCCTATTGTTGTTTATCAATCTAACTACGCTGATCAAATAAGAGGAACGATGCTGAAGAACCGTAAAACATCGATAACATTTGGAACTAATCAGTGTATTGAATTTTCAGGTTTAAACGGTAAACAATTTGAACTAGATTTAACAACGCAATTCAACTCTAAGGAATTTGATATGCCTGATTTTGTATTCGTCGTATTTCAAACCAATCGAAAAGAAAATCAAAATGCTGACTCTAGTCTATTCGATCATTGTAAACTAGAAAATTTGTATTTGAAAAACAGTAAGAATGAGGTTTTTCCTCTTGAATTTTGGAATTTTGATATTAATAAGAAAATGTATTTAAATGCTTATGAGGCATACACAGCGTTTCAAAGAGTTGTTAGAAATCGTACTAAAATGTTATTAGATCCTGAAACATTTATTGATGAAAGCACTATTTTTGTGATCAACGCAAGTAAAAGAAAAAGAGAAACAATTAACTTTAGAAATAATATTAAACTTTGTGGAACACTTTCGAATAATATGCCTGCTAATACTCATTGTTATGTAAACCTACTTGGTGACAAAACATTGATTTATGATTTGGAGAATGAGAAAATAATTGAAAAGTTTTAGATAAGTCACAGTTCTAATTATACAGTTTGTTTTATGAGTAGGCTCATAAAACTTATCAGACGTGTTTTAATCGCGGTAGATTTTCTTAATTTTTCAACATTTTTGTTATTTTTATTGTGTATCTGTCTTATGGTGTGTATGATCTTGGAAATTTGATTTTGATTTGTATGCGTTCATTTTACCAAAATTAACTTTTATCGATTTTTGCTGATTTTTTGAAAATTGTCTAAGGGTACTACCTTAGCTTTTTGATTAAAAATTGTGATTTTTGATGGTGGCGTAGAACCCGCATATCTATTCTACTCTGAGGCGCCAGGGGCCGCTTGGGTCCTGCCCGTCGTCTTTCCCGCTCGCCTGCGCCTTCTCCTGCGCTTCTTTTTTCGGCCGGGCGGGCTTTGCTGCTCGTCGGCGTTTGCTCCGAGGAGCCTTCACGCAGGCAAGTGCGTTTTGCCGGCGGGGAGCTGGCGGCGGGCGAGCCGCACGCCGTGTTACCCGGGGCCGACAACTCGCCGGAGCGCTCGAGCTGGGTGGCTCTGAGGCCGTCGGCCAATCCCAGCGCAGCGTCGTCGACCAATCCGGTCGTCTCGCCGCGCGGAGCGGGGCCGGTTGCCCTCGCCGCTAGAGGCGCTGGGGGCAGCGCCGTTTTAAGTGGCGCCGGGGGCGCCTGGAGGATCAGCTCTGCTGACATAGCTGGACGAGCCGGGGGCGCCGTTGCTGCGGCGCCGCTTCGCTGATGGTAAAATAGAAGGCCCTGAAGGCTGGTGGCGAGAGGCGCTGATCGAAAGAGCGCGTCAGCTCTCGCACGTGCTGCCCCGCAGGGGTGCCTGGCGCGTGCGGGATGACAGGCGGGGCTCCGCGGAGAGCGGTGGCCCCTGCGCAGCCCGCGCGGCGCTTTCGCCGGCGAGGAGCTCGCTGCCCGGCGCCAGGGACGGGATCGCACCCGCGCCGACTCCCCGGAAGGAGCTCCAGTATTCCAGCAGGGCCTGGCTGTTCGCCATGGCGAAAGCACAGATGACGCCGCTGGGGATGCCGGCGAGGACCTTTTCCATGCTGGCGACGTCAGGTGTGGTAGATGCCTGTGGTGCGGCGATATGCACCGCTGGCAGCTGCTTCGACAGCAGCGGGCGCAGTTGACGTATAGTCGGTGATCGTGGAGGTAGTGGTAGTGGTAGTGGCGCCGGCATTACAAAATGCACGTCGCTTGTCGCCACGATGCCCTCAGCGCCCACGACAATGATTTCATTGAGCGGCGTGGAAGCTGTCAGCTTCTCCATGCTGGATACACAGACGAGCTCTTTGCTGGGGTTTTCGCCCGCGGCCCGCGCCTCCTTGGCCGAGTGCGACCAGGTGGCGCTGTCGCTTAGCGAGCGCCTCCGCTCGTTTGATTGCTCTCCTGAGGCCATGGCTGGCCTGGCTAACGGCACATTTTGCTCACACAAGAGTGGGCCCCGCGAGAGCAGAGCTCAATCGCGGGAAAACGCAGCCCACGCTGCGTTCCCGCACGGTGTTCCGCTCAACGCCTCGTGAGAGCAAAGTTCAATCACGAGTACGTCAGGTAATAGCCGTGCAAGGAAAGCTATGCGTACTCTCCGCTCAACACAACGTGGGAGCAAAGCTCAACCACGTGTGTCAGCTACTCGTAGCGCACCGCAGCAGAGACTTAGTGTCCGAAGTGCGACCCGGAACGGTGAGGAGAAAGCTGGGATGCTGTCACCACGCCGCCACGGACGTTACTTGCTGATGCGCTGCTTCACGATGCGACCGTCACGGCGTCCGGAAGTCCGCTTTGCTCTCTCGATCTGCTCGTCCTGCTGTGCTCTCTCTCTTTTGAAGACAGTGACACGCCAGGAAATCTCTTACTATCCATTCGGGACTATTAGGGGGCTGTCCAACGCCGTCCGACCACGGGAACGACTGGCGCAGGGCTCGGGTAGCCTCAACCGCCAGCCAATCAGAGGGACCTCTCCGCCAATTACGGCGCACCTGCCCCAGAGACTCCCTACAGACATCATTTTTCAAAAACCTCCATAAACACACTCACACACAATCACTCATCCATCACCCCTCTAAAAACACTAAAAATCTTTTAGACTTATCATCTCCATTAAAACACACAAACTCACCCATTTTGAAAACTAAAATACCAGCTAAGCCGCAGGAACAGGTCCCATCAATTTTCTTTTTCTTTTCTATCCACTGTCTTAGTATTAGTATTGTATAAAATTCCGTGTATGAACGTGTACTCACTATTTGCTAGTCTGCATACTCTCCATTTCACATGTTGTATTTAGTATTTTGTTTATATTAAGGGTAAAGTTTCCATGTATGTATATATTAGTAATAGACAGTAAGCTAGATAAGTTAATATATAAGTTAGAAAATTAGTCATATTACCGATTACTGTAAATATTAACATAGGTATTACAAATATGACATAGGTATGTAAAACTTGTATTTATGTAAGTGAATTAAACTTAACAAAGCAAAGAGACCGATAGTGTGCGCCAACTGGGAGGGTGACAGAGGGAAGATGCTATTTCATCACTTCTTGGAGGCAATAGAAAGGCAGCCAAACAGAATCAATCAACAAAGTCAAGATTAAAACTCGCGGGCGCCCAAAAGTAAGACAATCATAAGGGGCGCCCGCAGGAATAATTCCAAACAAACATCTGAGGACAGCATCACGGATGAGATCCACACTGGAGCAGGCCGTCAAACTGAAGAGTCCACACGGGTCCAATGTCATGTCACTGCCCTGCAGAAGCCTGCGACATCGTAGGCGAAACGTCGGCCTCTCAGCCAACTACGCGGCGTCACCCGGACAGCCGAGAAGTTATGGACTCAAGCCGCGGTAGCTTACGTGTACATCTGACAAACCTCTACGGGAAGAATATTGTCCAAGACACCCAGAGGTTCACAAACTTAAGAGACAAAAGGGCACGTCTTCTGTGCCAACTGGCCTTCCTACTGAGTTGCAGGGATGAAGACGTACTCCCGGAATTCGTCACCATAAAGCACCACATACGATCGCCAGCGGCTAGTCGCATTTTTCGAAGGGTTGGTTTGGCCATACTACGTAAACGAATTCATCAAACCAGAACAGACCTAGCGACCACGGAACGCACACTGTACCATCTTCTTCTCTGTCTCGCCTACATACTTAAATACAAAGACTGGAACACTGGACTACATGTCCTCGAAACGGGCAGCAGTATGAGGAGACAAAGACAAGGAAATCAAGGAAATTTGGTAGTTTGGCTACAAAACAACGGCCGAAACAGCCCATCGACACCTTGTCGAAAGCTATTGTCAACCTGAGTGGAGAAGAACGAGACAACACCACAGTTGTTGTCCTCGCCCAAGGGCTCAACTTCGCGACAGCACCTAAAGAAATGCCCATTGCTGACATAGTGGCGGGGATAGAAAGTGCGCTGGTGGGAACACGTGAACATGCCGAGGACATCCGGAAAAACACCGCCAGGCTAGTTAAATACGCACAAGTTCCTCGTAATAAATTAGTAAAGGAAGAGCGCTTGGCCTTGAAGGCATTGCGAGACAGACGAGATCATATTGTTGTACCAGCGGACAAAGGTAATGCCACGGTCATCATGAAAGCCACAGATTACCACGACAAGCCACGTCGATTACCACGTCGGCTTCCATCCTTGCCGACGATTCCACGTACACGCTTCTGGAGCACAACCCGGTGAACAAGGTAAGAACGGAGACCGCCTGTCGGATTCGTTACTCACATTGCATTGAGGCAGCGAAGAAGTTGGCGTTGTGTCGGAACAACTGGACGCCCATGTTTGACGGTCTACCCAAAGTGCATAAGACCGACGTGCCACTAAGTCCCATCGTCAGCGCCAGCAATGCGCCGACTCACTTTCCTGCGAGACTTGTCGCCGACCACCTCGCGCCGCTCACCGAAGACATGCCATACGCCGTGCGGAACTCTTCGCACTTCGTGGACATTATTCGGCAACAAAGACTTAACGAGGGTGACTTGCTGGTCAGCTTTGTCGTGACGTCTTTGTTCACGAAAGTTTCGGTAAACGAAGCCGTGGGAGTGATGCGTCAGAAATTACAGGAACGGAACCAGCCGACAGAATGGGCAGATCTGGCTGTCTTCTGCCTAAATTTCAACTTCTTCCAGTATCAAGACCGGTTCTGCCCAAGTGGAAGGAGCGGCTATGGGCTCGCCGCTGTCATCCATCGCTGCCAATTTATTCATGGAAGCGTTTGAGACCGAGGTTCTACGGAACGCCCAACACAAACCATCTCTCTGGGTTCGGGACGTGGATGACACATTCGTAATCTGGCCTCAAGGACCGGAATTATTAGAAGAATTTCTACGGTTCCTCAACAATATCCACAGCATCAATTTTACTGTGGAGAGGGAAGTGAACAACTGCCTACCTTTCTTAGATGTCCTCGTCAGCAAACGGGATGATGGCACCTTGGGACACTCAGTCTTCCGAAAACCGACCGACACAGGCAGATACCTGCACGCGAATTCGCATCAACATCCGTCCATAAAACTAGGTGTATTGAAGACACTGACCACCAGAGCTGTCAAGGCGCTCTCGTCCCTACGAACTCTAGAAGCTCGAACGTATGTTCAGAGCCAACGGCTATTCCCGAACAGCGATCAAAAGAGCACTTTCATGTGCTACGGGCCACCCCGATGGTTGCGGCAATCCCGACGGTCTCGGTGTCTCCGAGGGTCGCGGCAACGATGAAGGTCGCCACGCTTCTTGAGAGACGAAGGAGAGTGGTCGTACTAGATTTGCCATGCTTCCTTACGTCCGCAGTGTCACAGATTATGTGGGAAAATTACTACGGAAAAACACCATACGTACGGTGTACACAGCACCCGACAAGCTGCACAACGCAACCTCTCCAGTCGGCAGGCGTATATGAAGCTAGATCCCTCTATCAATGCAGCTGTCGCACACTGACTTTGGTTACCAGCTCCATGGTGACGAAAAGCCTGTATCACATTTATTTGACGTGGATGATATTAAAGTGTTTGGTAAGAATGAAGCGATTCTCTACCAAATGATGTCTGTCATCAATGCCTTTAGCGATGACATCTGCTGGTTTGGTCGTGACAAGTGTGCAAAAGTCAACTTAAAAAGAGGCAAAATGACTTGAGAACATTGAAGTTGATAGACACACTGTGATTCAAGATCTTGGGCCAGATAGAACTTACAAATATCTGGGCATTGAAGAATGTGAGACCATCTCGAACGACGCAATGAAAGAGACAATTCGCAAGGAGTATTACAGAAGAGTGAGACATGGCCTGCAGTCTGCTCTGAACTCCAGGAATAAAATATCAGCAATAGGTAGTTTGGAGGTGCCTGTAGCCGAATACAGTTTCGGACTAGTAGACTGGACTGAACAGGAAATTCGAAACTTGGACCGAAAAACCAGAAAACTGCTTACAATGCATCATGTTGCCCACCCCCGAGCTGATGTACATAAGCTTCATGTGTCACGTAAGGAACGAGGAAGAGGCTTCAGAAAAATTGAAGCCTCCTGGCACGATGCAATAACCGGGATGGGAAAGCATGTAGTCAGCCATCAAGATGACCCACTAATGAGGCAGGTCATGAAATCTGACCGAAGAATGGGAAACAAAGGCATTGTTAGTGTAGCAAGAAGCATTGCGAAGAAAACTAGGCAAGACACGTCGAATAACACAGACACTGAACTTCTGATGCTGCAAACATGAAGTGTGAGACACAAAAAATATAAAAGAAATCGTGGAGAGACAAACAACTCCACGGACAATACCTAAAAAAGAATGGACAAGGTGCAGATCAAAAAAGATCAATTATTTATGTGGCTTAAAAGGGGAAGACTGAAGCCAGAATCAGAAGCACTTGTAATAGCTGCCCAAGATCAGGCGTTGAGAACACGACATTATGATAAAGCGGTTCTCAAAATTTCCCAAGATGATAAATGCCGCATTTGTCAGGAACACGTAGAAACCATTGATCATATTGTCTGAGCTTGTCCAATCCTAGCAAAGACCGAATACTTGTAAAGACACGACAGGGTGTGTAGTTACCTCCACTGGCAGATCTGTACCGCCCTCGAAGTTCCTAACACGTGCCCCAAGTGGTACGAACACTCACCGAAACCGGTGACGTCTGTTGGATTGTGTACGATATTGTACGACCAACAAATTCAAATTGATCGCACGATAGCAGCAAACAAACCGGATATTGTCATCCAGGATTTGGAGAACAAATCGTGTTTACTTGTCGATGTTGCTGTACCTTGCGATCAAAACGTCGTTATCAAGGAGGCAGAGAAACGTCTTAAATACAAGAGTTTGGAAATCGAGATCAGCCGAATGTGGGGTGTAAAAGCACAGGTCGTCCCGGTAGTTATCGGAGCTCTGGGATTTGTTCCGCAAAATTTGTGTAAGAACTTGTCTAAACTTCCAGGTAATTCAAAAGACTGGGAAGTGCAAGAAATAGCTTTATTTGGCACAGCCCACATTTTGCGCAAAGTATTGTAGAGGCACCGACAGTCCCTATATCTACTCCTTAGGTACCTGGTTGCAACCTGGAGTAGATATTATATTCAGCCGACACATAACATCTTTAGTCGTGATTTAGAGGAATAATAATAATAATAATAATAATAATAATAATAATAACAATAATAATAATTGCTACCCAAAGCGGGAGACATCTCTTTGGCGAAGAACTACATGCCAATCACTTGTCTACAAGTACTGTACAAAGTTATAACTGCAGCCATAACTGCCTTAATGTACAGACATCTAGATAAGAATCATCTAATGCCAGCTGAACGAAAAGGATGTAAAGGCTCTTATGGCTGTAAGAAAATCTTGCTACTGAATAAAGTCTTGAAAGATGGAAGGAAACGTAAACGTCATTTGAGCATGGGTTTTATTGACTAACAAAAGGCCTTAGATAGTGTACCAAACGAGTGGATTTTGAAGACCCTGGTGTTCTGTCGATTTCATCTTAGGCTTATTGAATTTTGCAAGGCTAGTATGATGTCGTAGATTTCTATGTTACTAATACACAGCGTAAAGGAAGCAGTAGAAACCAGAATTATTCAGATTAACAGGGGTATTTTTCAAGGAGGTTCACTAGCCCCTCTACTGTTTTGAATTAGTTTGATCCCACGATAGTGGGATTGTCGCAATTGTCGCAAGCTGACTTTGGTTACAAGCTCCATCGTGATGAAAGGCCAGTATCACATTTGTTTTACATGGATGATCTGAAAGTGTTTGCCAAGAATGAAGCGATTCTCTCCCAAATGCTGTCTGTCGTGAATGACTTTAGCAATGACATCTGCATGAAGTTTGGTCTTGACAAGTGTTCAAAAATAAATTTAACTAGTGCTGTTACAGAATGGCACAGACTTTCCCGTATTAGTTTTTCCTTGGGTCTTCGCTAGCTATTCGGAATTGCGACATACCCTTTCTTGCCAGCTACCATCTATCACCGCCAGAAGTGCATTTTTTGTCATTTTCTTAATTTTTCGATTTCCTATTGGTAGAATGAAAATATCAATTTTAGAATATTAAAGAACACAGAAACCTAGCCGTAAAGGGCAATTTTCTTTTAAAAATTATGTGCCGTTTAAGAGAAAATGGCATTTTAGCACTACTAAAAATGCAAAATTTGAAGTTCATTTTCACAGAAAATATTTGAGTTTTCAAAATACTTTATTTAAAGTTATTTGAAGCACTTACACACACAAATATAAAAATGTTTACAAATTGCTGGCAATGTGCATATTAAAGATGTGAGAGATCTTTCAAAAAAATTACAATTATGTAATTTTTGAAAAGACAAAAAATAACTCAAAATAAACTTCACGCTATACTAAAGAGTGTAATTAGCACTATCCGTTACAAAAGTTTCAAAAATTCAATTTGTAGCCATATACGAGAAAATAGTGTTTGAGCATTTCTGAAAATACAGAAATTTGAGCTACATTTCACAGAAAACGGTTGAATTTTCGAGAAACTTTACTTGACGTTATTTAAAGCATATATACTCGTAAATATAATAATGTAAAAAAATCGCCGATAATGTACATATTAACGACGTGAGAGACAAGTAAACAAATTTACATTTTTGTAATTTTTGAAAAAAACAACCGATAGACCAAAATGTTTTTTATGTCATTGATAGAGTATATTTATCACTATCCCTATCAAAAGTTTAAAGAAAAATTTGGAGTCGTTTTTGAGAAAATTTTGTTTTTGTAATTTTTTAAAATTGCACATATTGCACGCAATATTGCACGATAACTAGTAAAATTTTGAAAAACATTTACATGACCTTTATTAAAGAACTCAATATGCAGAACAACTTTTATTTGAAGAAAAAATCTCTACCTTCACTTTTGTAGTTGGAGAAAGACGCCGAAAATGTCAAACTTTCACAATTTTCGAAAATTCAGAGCTGTACGTGAAAATCGGACCTATGTCATGTTAAAAAGTGTATTTTACTCTATTCACACAAGAATTTTAAAGAAAAAAATTGGAGCCGAAATTTTGAAATGCTCCTGGGGGCTTTATATAAAGTATCCCCAAATTTTGATGAATCTTATTCAAAATCTCAAAGCTTCGACTAGAATCAGATCGACATGGGAATATCGATTTTGGAAGAAATCGTACGTATGGTTTAGGCGCTAGCAGTTTTCACAGACGGATAGACAGACGGACGGACAGACGGACGGACAGACGGACGTTTTCCGTTCAATTGGGTTTTCGGTATCAAGGACCTAGAAAACAGGGTTTCTGGCTACACGACGTGTTAGGGGATTTTTTTCTTAATTTAGCAACTGGTTTTATCCACTTATTCGTTTTCACGGCCCGGCAATTAATTTTTTTCCGCCGAAAATTCTCCATTTTTTCGCGCAGCATTACATAACTTTCCCTATACTACGTATATCACTCCGTGTATACGGGAAAGTACGTACGAAAGTAAAAAGAGGCAAACTGACATCATCCGAGATCGTTGAAGTTGATACGCACATTGTGATTCAAGAGGGAGGGAGTATTACAGAAGAGTGGGACTAGTCCTGCAGTCACTCTGAATTCTAGGAATAAAATATCAGCAATTTCAATTTGGTGGTACCTGTAGCCGAATACAGTTGTGGACTTGTGGACTGCAGTGGCGTAGCGTCTGGGGACGCTAACGATGCTTAGCATCCCTACATAAAATATTAATCAAAGAAGCTTAAATATTGTATTAATAACATTACAAGGGAGTGAAACACATTGAGCGAAACACGTTTTGTATTAATTTTCAAGTGATTTCCTGTGATTGAATGCCGCGCGTTTGAACAAACTGGCCTCTGATTGCTTGGATGCTAAGATGCTTCTAGCGTCTGCCGCGAGATTACGACGAGCAATGACGCATGCGCGAACGGCGAGGTTCACCCCTCCCCTCTTTATCCTTGCCACTTGATTTCCGAGTCCCGAAAAGCTGGCATACGGCTGAGATAAGGCTTGCAAGTTGCTGGCAATTTGTGCACGAGAGCTTCCCGTCGAGGTGGGGTGGTCCACGTCCTGACGAGGAGATGCAGAGAAGGCTCTCAAGTGTTCCTTTCTGCAATTTTTCATCTTCTTGCTTTTCATGTTATGTACGTTCTTTTGACTCCTTTTTCTTCCTCATTGGCATTTTCTGTATGCTGAACGCCCACCCATGTGATTGCCATGCATGGCGACGTGTCGGAAGGAATGTTTGTCCTGGCAGTTGAGGAACCTGTTTGCTTCCCTATCTAGTCCTAGTGCTACTGATCGCCTTGCACTAAGGGGTACGTTGTTTACGTATTTTGGGGAACATTCCCTGTGGGTTCCAACACACTCGCTTTGGTCCCGGACTCTTCTAGACGGTCAGTCAGGAGCTAACCCACTCCCGATCAAT
Organism: Acheta domesticus; assembly: GCA_031308135.1. Taxonomy (NCBI): domain Eukaryota; kingdom Metazoa; phylum Arthropoda; class Insecta; order Orthoptera; family Gryllidae; genus Acheta; species Acheta domesticus. The sequence continues at coordinate 141,645,712 of JAHLJT010002406.1, read as the reverse complement.
CGGCTCGGACTAGGTCTTGTACTGAACTCCAGGATGAGCGGGGGTTTCCATGGCGGGACAGCGCTGTGTCCCCCCACAATATCTCCGTGGCAACCCTGACACACCGATGGAGTGTCCCCTTGTTGGACTCCGTGGTGTGTGGGGACCACGACGATGAATCGGATTTCTATCTACGGATACTTCACCTTTTCCCCCGCCCTCATCCACAAGGAAGAGGAGATGTGCAGAAAGAACTATCGATTTGAATATTTTTTTTCCAAAGAAGAAGATTGACCAAAAACGCCTCGTTTCCTCCTCATGGCATGTGCCGAGGAAGGTAAAACTTTTAAAACTGTGAGTGCTGTCCGTCTGGCGCGAGCCACAGAAGGAGCTTACGGGAAGCTCCAAGCGGTCGTGCGAGAGAGGAATGGAACGATTCTTTTTGAAGCACGTACCGACGAGCAAGTTGGGAAAATTCAAAATACGTAGCAGATTGCCGGCCTCCAGGTAGTAGTCACGGTTCATCCTACCTTGAACCTGTGCAAATGCGTTGTAAATCACGAGGACTTTGCTGCAGAAACGGAGGAAGATCTCTTTTCAAGACCTTTTTCAAGACCTATGGCATGACAGAGGTGTATAGGATCAGAAGGAAGGAGCGGAGGAAAGTAATTCCTACTTCGACCCTGATCCTTACTTTTGACCGTCCCCCTCCCGGAAAGGATCATTACAGCTTTCTACAACCTCCATGTGCGGCAGTATGTGCCGAACCCTTTGCGCTGTTTCAAATGCTAAAGTTTTGGGTATACCCAGCAGCGATGTATGTCCGTAAGCGCGATTTCCGGGAAGTGTGGATCATCAGTTCACACCCCACAACCGTGCGACAAACCACCGCACTGTGTAAATTGCGGAAGCAATCACCCAGCCAACGATAACCAGTGCCCCACGTTGCTCCAAGAAAGGGAAATCCAAAAAAAAAGAGTAACCGAAAAGGTTTCCTTTCCTGAGGCGAAACGTAGGTACCAAACCAGGAACCCAGTTGACCTGTCACGATCTTTTTCCAGTGCTCTAAAACCTAAGTGCCCGGGGGTAAAAGCGAGTTGCGAAACTCAGTGTACCCCAGCTCTAGTTGCACACTTAAGTTGTCAGGTGTCGCTGATAGACTTCCCTGAAGTTACGGCGTGTATTCAAGTTGGGAAAGGGATCATTCCCACAAAGTACAAAAAACCTGCTCAAAAACTCCACCAGACATCGACCACTTCCACTGAGACCCCTAATGAAATCGCTCTCAAGCAGATACCGCCTCCTAGAAACAATATGTCATCGAAATCCCGTCCACCTCTTTCTGTTTCCGACATTCACATCGGACGATCCTCCAGCCCCTGTAGATCTCGGTCACTCGCGGCCAAAAACCAGGAAATCCTCCCGAGACAGGCGACCATATGCAGCAGCAGTCAGGATGACTCTGCTGTTGATGAGGTACCCCACGAGAATTCCTCTTCAACCCTTCAGAAGATGAGAAAAAAAAGCAACCAAAGAAATAATTTCTTATAATGACTCTCTCAAGGAATTTAAATGGTCTTCGTGCCCACTCAAAAGAATTAAGATTGATAATTTCTCGTCACAGACCATTTAGTCTGTCTTTAGGAAATCCATCTTCTTCCTCATCCACCCCTGTGTCTCCGCGGATTTAGCATCAACCGATTCGATCAAGACGACGGACTTCGTGCTCACGGCGGCGTCACGCTACTCATCCGCGACTCCCTGTTCTCTGAGGAACATAACGTTCAAACCGACCTCCAAACAGTTTGCGTTGGGGTACACCTACTTTCCTTCTCTTTTACGGTGTGTAGTATAAATACATTCCTCCTGGCCAAGTCGTGTCACAAGAGGAACTCGAGGATGTGTTTTCTCAGTTGCCCGCCCCTTTTCTTATTGCGGGGGACTTTAATGCCCACAATCCCTTCTGGGGTGGCACGAGGACCAGCAAAAAGAGCAAAATTATTATTAGCATTATTGACCAGCAAAAGTTAATTCTTCTGAATTCCGGGAATCACACTTATTTCTCCATGGCGTCAAACTCTTTCTCGTCAATCGATCTGGCACTCTGAAGTCCATTCCTACCTACCATGGTAAAGTGGACCGTTCTCGATAATCTACATGGGAGTGACCATTTCCCTACTCTGGTCCACTTTAATATCCCTAATTTAGACGTCATCCACCCTCCTCGCTTGGTAATCCATCGAGCCGACTAGGATACATTCAGCGGAAAAATTGTAATGCCAGATAATTTTTCAAGTGATATCGATGCCTTGGTGACCCAATTCACCGACGCTCACCCACCATTGGAATCCTAACGTCTACGTGTCGGCCACGACGCGTCCCTGTGCCTTGGTGGAATGCTGACTGTGCCACTGCGGTGCGTGACCGAAAGCGAGCACTCGCGAGGCTGAATAGGTTCCCCAGCGCATCAAACCTGATCGATTAGAAAAGAAAGCGGGCCAGATCTAGATTAGTGATACGGGAAAGTAAGACCGCTTCCTGGAGAGCCATTATTTCTTCTCTTTCTTGCCATACACCGCCTAAAGTAGTATGGCGAAAGATCCGACAGATCGGAGGAAGATTTTCTCCACCATCTGTCCCAGGACTTCTTATCAATGGAAATCTCATTACTTCTCCAGAAGTTGTTGAGGAATTGGCCTGTCATTATGAAAATACCTCCAGTTCCTTACACTACTCCCCTAACTTCTGGAAAACGAAGAGTAGAATGAAGAAATGCATTTTGGACTTGCCTGGAGAAAGATTATGACGCCCCTTCCTCCATGGATGAATTTTTCTGTGTGCTCGCCCGTGGGAAAGATTCTGCTCCAGGACCAGACCAGATTCACAACCAAATGTTAAAACAACTATCGGAAGAGGCACGTATTTTTCTCCTCCGTATTGAAATAAACCACACCCCGAACGAATCTATTTCTTTTAACTAATATTTGATATTTATATTTAACTTTTCGCTACTCCCTAATATTTTAATGATATCGATGGATGGCTAGCTCAATTGGATATCCTATATAGTGACCGTACTTACCCTTGTCGGTTTTCATGGGTGCACATATCATAATTTTTGTGATTGTTCATTTGGGCACAGGGGTTCTTTGGGGGGATACTTTAATCATCATTATCTGAGTTCAAAGAATCTATCATCACAGAAATAGGATTTATTAAGAAGAACATCTTCACATTAATAACATAATTTACATCACTGACCTGGTCGCAAATCCTTACTGAATACAGATTAAATGATTTACACTATATAGCTCCGACTATTCCTACCATCTTTACATTTATTATTCCCATTTTATGTAACCTCCATTTCTCTGTAAACTACATGCCATTCGTGAACCACAACAGACACTGTTGCTCTCCTTACCACTCAGTGAGCATCCTGAACCTGCATCCTATATTCGATTACCCATCTATTCTTGTTCATAATTATTGTTACTTATCTGCCTTCCACTACAGTCGTCTTCCATGCGACGCGTCGCCACGTGCCCCGTTCGTTGCCGAGAGGTGACCTTGGCGCCAACGATGTTCTGCCTGCCCACGTGTCGCCGACGGCCCGTTCTCGTACACCAGCGTCGTCTCACTATAATTTCCTTGTCCACACGACGAATTTCCTGTCTCAGCTCACACGGCTCCATCATGTACTCGCGCATCCGCACAGCTTCACCGACTACCACTGAACGTGGCATCGCCCACGTGTCCGTTCACCGCGCACCCACGTGTCCGTGCAATGTTCTCTTCTCTTGTCAAATTTCGTGATTATTCCTTCCAAACACGTTTACCACAATCCTTACTCGCAATCATCATTAAGTCTATCACAATTCTCCTTCCTTTAACACCAGCCATCCCGATTATTCTCGATTTATCCGTACATTACCACCTCGCTCTCTTGTCGCTATCACGCCTCCTACCTCTCTGCTCGCTGCTCGCTCCCCAACTACTGCTTCCGCGCGGTATGACAGACCAATTCCCCCCCTTCCAGGTGCTCGTTCACGGCTCTGCCCGATTCATCCCGCAACGAATCATCAACTGCGCGCCACTTTTGAACTTTGCGGTGTGCTTAATATTTACGTTTTGACCATACGGTCAAATAACCCCCCACGTTATTAAGATTTTTTTTACACAGTGAAAAATAATCTTCTAATCCGCAATTTAGAGCCTCTCTTCCTCGTCCATCTGTCGCCAGTCCAAAATCCATTGTAAATGCTCGCACTCCTTCCAATTGTCCGACATGCGTCCCACCTTTCCATCCCATCCAAGCCTGACTTTTCATTATCACCTTCGACACTCCCACCACCTTCTGCAACGCTGGACCCGCGCTCTGGATTTCGCTTTCCTCTAGGAAGTAACTGACTGCCGAATGCTGCACCACAGTACCCATGGAAAAATAGGAATACTCTTTCACGCCATCAAGTATTTGTACTATTGATATTGTCGTCACGTTCGTATGTCTTGTCACAACCGTCGATGTCGTACCTTCCTTCTTTCTGTATTCTTCATTCTTGACTGCTCCATTCTTGACTGCCGTGAATCGTTTCATCCTGAACCTCTCCCCCATGTTTAACTTCATCACCGTCTTCAACCCCTCCTCCATCTTCATTCTCTTCATCTTCAACATCTCCTCCATCTTCATTCTCTTCATCTTCAACATCTCCTCCATCTTCATTCTCTTCATCTTCAATTTCTTCTCCATCTTCATTCTCTTCCTCTTTAGTCTCTCCTCCGTCTTCATTTTCTACTCCATCCTCATTCTTCACGTTATCTTCATCCTCATCCCCAAGTTCAGAACTCACGAACATAACAGCTGGAAAGCCCCACTCCTGCTTCTCTGCATCATACTCATCTTCCACAGAATCTTCCCAGTTAGTTTCAGATCTTTCTCTATCTTCACCCTCGTCTGCTTCTTCATTTAGACACGATTTCATTGCGGTTGGACACTCCCGACAAACCCTTTGACAATTTTTCTTCTTAATCCGGTGTTCATCCTCGTAGTCGATTACTTGAAATGATTTGATGGAAACCTCGTTGCTTATTCTGTGATTGTTCGTGTTAAGGCCTCCCGTCAACACGAACCCCATCCGTTTACATTTGGATTGTAGCCCGTCCCGCTGGTACTTGGTCTTGCTTCGTTATCACGAAAACCTCCCCGTTTCTTCCATTAGGTTGATTCGACCTCTCGCCGTTCCTTCCATCCTCGCTTTCCTGCTGCCTACCATATCCTCTTTGGTTTTCTCCACTCCTCTGATCACTCCACCCTAGCATTTTGCTTTCCTCCTCTCTCTGGCTCGTTGGCACCCCTCACAACCATTGCATTTACATTCACCTCATTTCTGTTTTTCGGCGCATTTGCGAACGTCAAATCGAAACTCCCTAAGGCGTCTTGAAACTTCTCTAAATCCGTATGACACGCGCTCCTTAGCAAATTCTGGGTAGTTGTTGGAAATCGTCTGATTAGGATGCACATGATTTCTTGATCGCTCATGGGCGGCGATAGCGATCTGAAATCCATGATGCGTCTAGCCGCGTAATCTCTCATTCCGCCCCCACCTGACGGTTTGTACACACTGTTCATGAGACCCATCTTAAAATTTAGCCGGATATCCTCGCTCCAATACCTTCGAAAAAACATCTGCTTAAACTCCGCTACGGTATTTGGAAATGGCGTAATCGTGTCTGCCCAAGTCCTCGCGTTATCCTGCAGCATCTGGTATATTACCTGCGTCTTACTCTTTCCAGGGAGACAACTAACCGCTAGGTATAGCTCAACTGCTCTCATGAACGAGTATGGATTCTCTTTTACGTCGCCCGAAAATTTTGATGAGGAGGGTATTGCTATATTAACTGGGCCCCTTCCTACACTTGGTGCCCTCTTAACCTCCTTTAATTCTTGAACTTCCACTTGCAATACCGCAATGTTACCCTCGCATTTCCGAACGTCCTTCTGCACCTTCCTCTTACAGGCCTCCACTGACACCTTCAATTCTTCCTTTTTGTCTGCCAACTCCCTCTGGCAGGTTTCTATCTTCCGTTCTATCCCCTGTGAAACTCCCTTCACTTGTGCCTGTAGTGACTCGATAGCTGTATCCTGTGCCTCAATCCGTCCTTCCATCTTCGTCGTAATGTTTCGACTAAGTTCGCTACATAGCTCTTGAACTCGCCCGTCTATTCTTTGTTCCCACGACTCGAACTTCTCCACTATAACCTGGTATTGTTCCTGTATTTGTTTCATTTGCTCTTGTTTATGTGCTTTCAGTTCATCAATGATTTTCTTTTGCTCCTCAACCATTCTCCTTTGCGCCCGTTCTTCTTGCTCCTCTAGCTTCTCAGTTATTCTCTGCTCTCGTTCTTCCTGATTCTTTTGCTCCGCAACCATTCTCCTTTGTGCCCGTTCTTCCTGCTTCTCTAGCTCCTCAACCATTCTCCTTTGTGCCCGTTCGTTCTGTTTCTCTAGCTTCTCAGTTATTCTCTGCTCCTGCCCTGCCATGATACGCTGAAGCATGCTAAGTAAGTCTTCTGTTTCATCTCTTCGCTGTTCCCGGGTTTTGTGTCGATGTACTCGCCCCCGATAACTCCATTCTGGCTCTATCCGAATTTTCTAGTAGTGATTCATCCCATTTACCTCCGTCATCCTCATCATAATGATCTCTGTCCTCGCGCTTTCCCTCCTCTCCCATTATTGTACCCGTTTGCTTCTCCATTGTGCCCCAAATTGCACGATTCTACACCGTATTCCTCTGTCTAATCGCCCACCTAGACGCTCAATCCCACTAAAATAATATTGCGCAACTTCAGAATGCTCACAGAGACATGCACCGAATACTACAAATCACCTCACTTCACACCGATGGCATCCTAAGTACTCTCAAACATGACAATAATACAATCTAAAGTACCTTAAACTAGATGTGAGTAATACCGCACGTCTTATGATCCTCCACACAACTCATCAAAAACAAATATTTTACCACCACATACATGAATTCGTGATTTCCACTAACCTGTCACTAACTCAACACTTCAAGAAAAATACACACAAAAAAAATTATTGACATATGCAATCAATCTGAAAACAATTCACATACAAAAAATGCACTCAAGCTCAAAATCTTGAAACACACACAAAACAATCAAATATAATTATAATGACATCTGCAACAAAATCCACAATGCCCTTTCAAATTCACATTAACATAATTCACCTGAATTTAAAACATTCATTGGATTACCATTGAATCAATGTCACAACTCGTCAAAACAAATATTTTTACTACCACATACATGAATTCGTGATTTCCACTAACCTGGCACTAACTCAACACCTCAAGAGAAATACACACAAAAAAATTATTGACATATGCAATCAATCTGGAAACAATTCACATACAACAAATGCACTCAAGCTCAAAATCTTGAAGCACACACAAAATAATCAAATATAATTATAATGACATCTGCAACAAAATTCACAATGCCCTTTCAAATTTACATTAACATAATTCACCTGAATTTAATCCATTCATTAGATTAATAAATTGATTCATTCCGCAACGAATCATCAACTGCGCGCCACTTTTGAACTTTGCGGTGTGCCTAATATTTACGTTTTGACCATAAGGTCAATATATATATTATATATATATATATATATATTGTGATATACCAGAACGGGACATGGTTTATTCATAATATTAGTTGTATACGGGGCGACTAAATGGACTTGTAAAATGGCGATATCCGGCCCTAGTAACGCCAGCGCAGAGGGTTGCTATGGTGCGGGGCAGGTAAATAAACTAGCTGCAAGCCTCGTAGGTGCCGGAACGCTGGCTAGATCGATATAATAAAGAATATGTGATTGGTCGAAAAACGTATGACGGACGAAGGCGCGGCTACATGGGGTTGTAAGAAATGAGCGGGTTGGCGGGGGGCAATTAGACTTTCTGGTGTTTACCGCCGTGTTTTGGAAAAATAGAACGTGGGACGCTACCGACCCATCAAGGGTTGCAAAATACAGAAAAACATTCATTCGGACTTGGAGCTTCGTTGAGTGCAGATCGTTACAGTCTGACTCAGAGTGGTGGAGTGTAGGTCGTGAACTCGGCTCTTGAGTTTCGTGGAGTGCAAATAGTGTGCGGACCTTGTAGTTGAAAGTGAGACTTATACATTTTCGTGCGAAAAGTAACAGTCGTCATCGGACTTAGAAATTATTTGCCGGAGTACATCCGCGGACTTGGGCAGTTTTGGGTGTTCACCGGACGATAGTTCGAACATTAGTATTTTATTAAACTCGTGTGAAAGATTATAAACCTAAAGCGTCGGAAAGAACTTAGCTAGATTTTATGCAGTGTGGACTGGGTACTTCAGCAACCGCGCAAGATCAGAAGACAGAAGAGCGACTCGGATTCATCGGCCAAGTGAGAAGCGTCTTCGGAACGAGCGGGTCGGCAAGACGGTAACATATACTGCAGTATATTAAAATAATATCTTTTAAAAGGGGTCATGGCCATTAAGTAATCTGTTAAAATTAACATTGAATAAATTGTTAAATTTTGTTCTTTGGAAAAAGAAAAGAGTCTGTTCATTTGTCAATCATAAGCTTCTAATTAGTTGGAAGCAGAGAATTTCCATAATTCAGATTCCACGCCAGGCTGTACAGTCGGCAGATCAGGTAATCGGCTATCTTAGCGATAGCGAATACATGTAATCCGAATCCATCGGCCCAAGCTAGCTGGATGCCCATATAATTTTGACAGAATTAAATAGGGAAAAGTTAGTATTAGTTTACGTCACCTGTTCCTGGCGCCCACATCTTTCTATAAATTCGGAACAGGTCAAACTCACGACAACGTATTACGAAGTGAAGGATGAAGGTATATTTCAATATATATATATATATATATATATATATATATATATATATATATATATATAGGCGCTTATGCTAATACTGTCAATCTCAGTCTGTAACTTTCTATACTCGTGGGGGAAATGCCGCTCATACGAGATCACGACTCGAGAAATACATGAATACATTTACGTGGGTTTGGGATTATTACAACTTGTGAACAATGCATTCAAATAACAAGACAATTATCTTTTCAATACATGTAGTGACATAAACGTTATGTGCAATTTTATTATTTTAAACTGAAAACTTGACTGACATTATTTACTATCCTTTGATTGCCATCACCTAATTTTTTACAATACTATTTTTGTTACTTTAATTTTCAAAACTTAATTTAAGTAATTTTGAAAACAGTCTTGGTCTTGTACATTTAATGAGATCGATTCATTTCCAATTTGAATTTAATGTTCTACTATTTTTTTACTTTCCTTTCCGATTGATACAGCCATCTTGAACGCCGAGAAGATCCAGAACCACCAGTCTTTCTATTTGTTCTGCTCCACCATATTTGGCTGCTAAAACATACACTTAATATCGCCAACTAACTTGCAATTCGACCTACTTATCTAACGTCGAAGTTCATTACGCGACCCTTCGAGTATCAAGTCCCGGAGCTCTCTCCCTGAACCAATTCGCACGCAAGTCACATCCCGTCCTCCTTTCTGTCCAGCCAAAAAACATTATTTCACCTTTTCAGTTCATCTGTTTGAATCCTCACTCCACTGTTTTTATAATCCATTACCGCTAAGCTTCTCGTAATTTGCAACTTGACTGAGTCTTTTCTTTTTAAACAATGCCATTACTATCAAACTAATTAATAACATAAAAAATTCTAATAATTTATTTTCTTATCCGAATCACGTTTTAATATCGTGACTCGAAGCCCTTTTATGTTAATGTCTCTGTTCTTTATACTTCACCCTGCGACCATCGTCCCTTAGAACGTAAATTCATTTTTAAGTTTTCTAATATTTTATGTCCAAAATACCCCAGGTATTTTAATGTACTTCAGTATCTTCAATAAGATTTGGATGGAACTTACTTTTCCTGGGACCTGGCGCGAAGCGATTATTATTCCAATTCCTAAAGAAGGTAAGGACAGGACAAAGCCGTCAACCTACCGCCTAATCTCGCTCACAAGCTGCAAACTTCTAGAGCGTATGGTGAACACGCGTTTGGTCTGGCTCCTGGAACAGAGAAACCTACTTACACCCATCCAAGACTGAATACTTGAAAAGACACGACAGAGTGTGTAGCTACCTCCACTGGCAGATCTGCACCGCCCTGGAAGTTTCGAACACATGCCCCAAGTGGTACCAATACTCACCAAAACCGGTGACGTGTGTTGGATTGTGAACGATATTGTACGACCAACAAATTCAAATTGATCGCACGATAGCGGCAAACAAACCGGATTTAGTTATCCGGGAACTAGAGAAAAAAATCATGTTTACTTCTCGATGTTGCTGTACCATGCGGTCAAAACGTCGTTACCAAGGAGGCAGAGAAACGTCTTAAATACGAGAGTTTGGAAATCGAGATCAGCCGAATGTGAGACGTAGAAGCACAGGTCGTACCGATAGTCATCGGAGCTCTGTGATTTCTTTCGCAAAATTTGTGTAAAAACTTGGCTAAACTCTCAGGTATATCAAAAGACTCGGAAGTGCAAGAAATTGCTTTATTTGGATCAGCCCACATTTTGCGCAAAGTATTATACAGGCACTGACAGTCCATAGATTGGATCCTTAGGTAGCTGGTTGCAACCTGGAGTAGATTTTATTTTGAGCCGACTCATAACATATTTAGTCGTGGTGTAGTGGGATGATAACAATAATAATAATAATAATAATAATAATAATAATAATAATAATAATAACTAATCAACTCTGTTATAAAAAAGCCGAGTAAAATGTCAAGATTTCTTACACCACGTATTTCCTATTTGACACCTGAAGATGTACATAATCTTCACGATCCATCTAAATACCGCCACTAAATCACGTGTCTTCGAACACTGTATAAGATAATCACAACATGCCCTTCGCATATGATTACTACCCATTGTGAACAAATCAACATTTTTAGCGGTAGAGCAAAAGGGACGCAGAAAAGGTTCTAAAGGTTGCAAAGAACTAATAAAGAAATAATAGACTGAGTTGTATGTAACCTGCCGTTTAAGAAGAATAGAAATCTGTATCTGGGGTATGTGGATTTTAAAAAAGCCTTCTATTCTGTTTCCAATAATTGGCTATTAGCAGTGCTTCGGCTTTACAAAGTCAACTCGTCTGTAATCATGTTTCTGCAACATGTGATAAGTACCTGGAGAAAGAAGATACACTTGAAAAAACCTACTCAAGAAACTGAGACTGATATCATCCCCATAAAACATAGTATTTTTCAAGGTGATTCACTAAGCTCACTATGGTTTATTTTGTGCATGAACCCATTGTCCAATATGCTGAACGCCACAGAACACGGATTTACGATCAAATCAGGAATGAAAGTAGTAATACTTTCATCCCATTAACCATCTGGCTTATATGGACGATGTAAAGCAGTATGCGTCAACTAACACACATCTCACATATCTCCTGAAAACTGTGGAAAGATTTTCGAACGACATGATGTGATTTGGACTAGACAAATGCCGAGAAGTGAGTTCGGTTAAAGGAAAGCTGCAAAATACTGCATACGACCTTGAGACCTGTGGTAGAATATGCGGTATGTAAGGTGAAGAAACATACCAATATCTGGGTGTTGAACAAGCTAGGCGCATTGATCACACCAGAATAAAGGATGAACTAACAACTGAAATTGTTCGGAGTGTAAGAAGAATTTAAAAATCTGGACTTAATGGAGGGAACACTTCAAAATCTGTTAACACTAATGCTGTGGTTATCTTAGGATACTCAGCGGGAATAGTGTCATGGAGCATCACTGACATAAAGAACACTGACATAGAGTCAGTAAACGAACGTTAAGGGTGTTACTATCAAAAACCATTATGCATCACCCTCGAGCCTCTGTTGAATGTGTGACCATCCCACGACGCCTTGGCAGTAGAGGCTTCACTGACATTAACTCCATGATCTGCAAGCAGGTTCAGAGCCTCAGAAAGTTCTTCCACGAGAAATCTACCACCTCCAAGCTACACGCAGCAGTTTGTGCAGTTGACGAATGGACACCATTCAAATTATGCTAGTCAGACGTAAACATTACGGCACTCAGTATCCAGCAAAACTTGATGCGTGGATGGCAAAACCTATTCTCAGAAGATATCCAAACGATATCAGCCAAGCACCTGTCGATACACAGTCGTGGAACTACTGGTAGATCTCAGGGTAGATCTTCCCTGAAACTGAAGGATTTATGGTTGCCATACAAGATCAAGTTATTCCAACATGCAATTACAGAAAATATATTCTGAAATATCCAACACAACGATAACCGCTGCCGATTCGGTTATGGACAAATTGAATCAATACAGCACATTACATCAGACTGCTTACATATAGCTGGATCAGAATACAGGAACAGGCATGATGCAGTAGCAAAAGTTACGCACCAAGAATTGGCCCAGAAGTACCAATTATCATCCGAAGCACGAGTTCCGCACTATGTGTATAACCCGGAGAATGAGTTAAAAATCATTCTTATCGGTTGTACTAGGACAGAACGATTCTCACAGACAGAACTGTCATCTGCAATCGACCTGATATTGTTCTGTTCAATAAAGAAAGCAGGCAATTCGACATTATCGACATCTCAATTCCAAACACTTCCAATCTTCAGTTGAAATACACAGAAAAGAAGACTAAGTATGTGGATCTCTCAGAGTCTATCCTCCAACATTGGAATGCTTGCAAAGTGAGAATCATTCCTATGTGAGAACTATAGTATCAAGTACTGGAGCCATCCCGAAAACCATACATCAAAGTCTCAAGGAATTATATATTCCTGAAAAACTATGGAAGCTTATGCAGAAGGTTACTATCATCTCAACGGCCAGAATCGTCAGAAAATTTCTGAGAAATCAACGTGAATAATTAGATTTAAAATTATAACCATAATTTGTATTGTGATTATGTTAATCTGTACAATTTATGTTGTCACCGTAGAGATACGAGATGCAATATAATAATAATTAATTAATTATTAAATAATAACAACTCCACCTAGAGAGTACACGACCTTGCAGTTGGTGGAGCTTGAGTATCCCTATGAGCCTGAGAGCTGTGTTAGTGGTAGCCTAGCTACTAGTAGGGCCTCCCTAGCTACTGGTAGGGTTTAGTAATGCCGACTGGCGATCGGAGGGACCCCTTGCTGGGACCTGCGGGGGGATGCCCCGTGGCCACGGTGGGTCGCAGTAACGGATGGTAGGAAACAACCCGAAGGTTAAGTGTGATCTATGAAATCGAATCATCACTTGAAACCAATGAGCAAAATGGATAGAACAAGCAATGTAATGAGCCTTAATGTACCTTGTTCTACCAATGTCAGATACCTACTCAGAAACCGAGCTAATGTCAACTTGTCGACATCTGACTTTCCCACGGACGTTAGTCCCAGGGACCCAGAGCCGGCGTAGCTCGATGCCATCGTCAGAGATTGACCCGAGATGAATTGAAGGAGGTGATGTGGTGCTTTTACTAAGCAAAAGCGAAAAATGAGGGCTCAGAAATAGAAGTCTTTAAGATATGGAGGGAGCGGAACCCAAATATAAGGCCTACCGTAGATTCAAAAAGCTTGCCAGTCAACGACCATACGTACTCAGCAGTGGACAATTCTCAGCAGAACAGCTTGCAGACATCCATAGAAACGTGGAGTATGTTCTTCGACCGAACTATCCACGTGAACATTTAGAAGCATCTAATATCCCTGAAAACGATGTTTCTCTTGAAAGTTCAACTCTTCCAAGTGAAAAATCCGTCAGTGGTGAAAATTCATCTAGCCATGAGTCACACGATAAGAATATGATGAGGGACCTCCTCCGAAGCGAGATAGAACGAGTACGTCTACTTCCTTTCGAATCTCGTGCACCGTTGAGGAGAATTTACGAAAATGCGAAAACTAAGAGAGTGATATAAACAGCGAATTCTGTCTTAAATGACGTTGTACAGACCTCACGTAGTGATCAAGATATTGCTGAAATCAATCATATCGTACTAAATATCTAGTATCTCAAATAAGTTTGGAGTCAGCCAAGAACACCGATGGCCGCCAGCCAGAGTAAATAGCTCTTCTCCCCATGGGCGATGTTACGTCCCAATTTAATATTATTTATTGAATTTTTTATTTCCTTGCGCCCAGGGGACTCTTGTAGCACAATTATTTGTACTCAATATTCAGAACAAGCAGTGTAGTGTGTTGAAAACTGTATGTGAGTGAAATCGGTCGGAGTGGCGTCGTTCGGAGGAATGCAGTCCTCGCCTCGCCCTGCTGGACCCCTGCACCCCTGCTGGACCACCCTCCGCGCGTCCCGCCCCCCTTGGGGTGGCGACTGCGAACGTGCCGGAGGCTGTTATTTCAGGCGCATTTTTTTTGGCAACTTCCTGTCCGAGTCCCTCCGGCTCCAAGGGCATGCGTGCGCGCTGAGTGCGTGCACAAGCTTCGCCATTTCCCCAACAGCGCTAGCTCTCAGACACACACGCAAATTGACACTAGCGCCCCTGTGTGCCACGAAAGGACAACATTTCGACCGACCAGTCTTCAAAAACTTTTCATCCGACGAGAACAAGGACTCTTGTGGCGACCTCCGCAGAGGTCAGACGTATTTTCGTATGCGGTGCAAAATCTGTTTTGCCTACCGTAGTTTGTTGCAAGAAGCGGCTCTCTAGCATTTACTTATAATATGCGGTGCAACGCCTAGTTGCCTACTGCAATCTGCTAGAAGACGCTGCTCTGCACAACATTTTAATTTGGGGTCGCAACTCTGCGCCATCCCCGTCAACAATCTCCTGCTGCTGCAACATCTCTCGACCGACATCTGCTGCAAGAAACACCCACCAGAGCTCCAACGGATAAGTGATTACTTATTTCAAACTTCTTTCTGATGCATCAGAAATCTACTTGAGTGCACTCTTTTAATCTATTTAAATTTAACGCAAGAAAAGACTTTAATTTTTGGCAACTTCTGACTTCAAGATTACTGTTTTCAATCATTTTTGTTCATTTCTTTTCATTACTTTTTTCACATTAATTTTTTATCTTACTGTTTTTTAATATTTTTTTTGTTTGTTTACTAACCTTTTAACTCAAATTTTTTAGTAATTAAATATTTGTTATTTTTTATTACAGCTAATGTTGTTCTTTTTTGCCCTATCATATTCCATCCATCTATGCAATACCGTACAGCTCAATTAATTTTATGTGTTATGTGTATCATTAAATTTATAGTCTGCTGGTCCTCCAAATTTATAAATATAAAGCTATCAGAGATTCCTCCATATGCTACTTTTCTTTTTTATACTGCCAAATCACATTTTGCAGACGATACACGTAACAGGCGAAGAGAATTATGAAACGGATAGTCGACACACTGCGTGACTCCTTGCCGTGGCTCCAATCGCACGACTTAAGTTCAACAAAAAATACTCCACGTTGAAGAAAAATACCTAATTGAAAATGACACAAAGCTAATGGCAGCTGAGAAGCTAAAACAGAAACTCCAAGCATGGGCTAAATGAATCAGAAGTTACAAACGTAGAGAAGACATGTACAGAACCGGTTGTTTGACACAGACGCGAAGAGATTCTATCGTAGTCTGACTCAAAAACTGAAGAACAATGCTGCCCCTTCTTCAAAAGGTGACGTCGAAACATTTTGGGCAGGAATCTGGGAGGAGAGCAGATCCTACAACAAAGACGCATCTTGGCTCTAATCTGAAGTTGATGCGGTAAATGGACTCGAGGAAACAGTGGAACATGTTCACGAATTCTCGGAAGAGGTTCTTTGCCAAGCAATTAAGAACATGGAAAACTGGCAATGCCCCGGGATTGATAGGATCCCCATTTATTGGATTAAAAAATTAACAACATTACATTATCATCTAGCAGAAGCTGTATATGAAATATTAGAAAACCCTAAGGAACTCCCCGAGTGGCTCACTCGCGGCATCACGTATTTGCAACCCAAATCGGGAGACAGCTCTTTAGAGAAGAACTACAGGCCAATCACTTGCCTGCCAGTAATGTACAAAGTTATAACTGCAGCCATAGCTGACAAAATGTATAGACACCTTGTTAAAGAAAAAAAAACTTTAACAATTTCTCAAAACTCTTGCATTGCTGTGATAACACAAAATGAAAAGATCACTAACTAGGCGAGGCTGCATGACTGATACAGTAAGAAAATGTAATTAGTATAAACATTGCAGAATGTATTGAAGCCTACGAGGCACACATGCCTAGATTTTTCAAACCAGACTAAGCTCATAGTACAACTGCTCCTCCTTTTAAACATCTGTCTAGTAGGAGGTTTCAATGCACACACAAAAATGCCCTTCCCTGACGGCAATGCTTCACGGCAAAGTTTTTTGAGCACTCCCGTGTCAAGCGATACGCTGCCTGCCACACTACCCGTCGCGTCCTCGCCACGCGGCCCCGTCTCCGCCGGCCCCGCCTCTCTCTGTCCACTGCGCCCCGAGATCTCACCGGGCGAGTGGAAGGGGGGCCAGCCGGGGGGGGCGGACGGTGGGGAGAGGGGGGCGGCGACGGTGGTGGTGGCGGCAGCGGCGCCGGCCCCGGCGGCGATGACGTCGACGTCGTCATCGTCGGCGGCGGCGGCGTGGCTGAAGCCGCGTGACGGATGAGGGAGTTCCATGCGTAGTGGCACGGGGAACAATGATTAATTAATTTCTTAATGAATTAAGTATTTTTTTAAGTGGGACGCGCGAATTTTGTGTTCGCCCCCCCATAACACACTGGGGCAGCATGGAACTCCCACAATTTGGCGGGAAGACCACAGAGAGTGCCCAGCTGGGTGAAAGTCACTGCAACTTTATCCGAGCCGAGAAAATGTGCTAACATTTATTCGGTCCCTGCCCAAGGCGAAGCCCGAGTGAGGTACTGTGCAACTACCACTGGGAAGGTGAACATTGTGCACCACAGTCCTGCACTAGCTTAAGAGACCCCTTTCCTACTAATAAAGCACGCAAGGAGGGCATACAGCAAATCAATGCATAGGCGGTTGCCTAGCGTACCCTCGCCGCCACATAGAATGAGCAACGGCATATTCTGAAGTCCCAATCCTTCTGCATATTCTGGCAGCACTGTACGGAGGATAACGCCATCTGGTTCTCTCATAGTTAACTATTACAAAATAACATTCTCTACCAACTGCCATCGCCTGAGAAGCTGATAGGGCAGATTTCCCCCAGGTTTCACCCAATCATCATCTCTAGTATGAACGTTCCCTATGGATAGGTGTGTTCATCCTAAGGCTTGAGAGTATTGGCGCAGAAAGCACAGGGGGGCGGGGTAGTCTCGTTGCGTCCTAGTGGAAGCGATTCGATCGAATACAAGAAATATATCAATAAAATTAATATCATACATTACAACATAAAATATTCAGCACATGCAATAGAACTAGTGGATTTGAAAAAGTTTATGCATTGCTTTTTTCTCATAATTCAGATTTACTTGCGAAAATTCAAATTGGTAATATCATCCCCTCTTTTAATGCAAAACAATTGAAGTATGATAACGAATATTACGAAACCGAGACGAAAAAATGAAGTGGACGGAGGCGGCTCCAGGATCGATAAAATGTTTGTGAGTGGGAAGTTTTGGCGAAGTAATAATTTTCAAATATCAGTGTTTACGAAATTTAACATTTTAGCAACAATTAAATTTGATATTTATTAATAATTTTTCCTCTCTTGTCAAAATTGTTATTTTGCAATATTCACCTCAGACAATTTGAGGACACTACCGGGTTGCATAGTGCACATTTCGAAATTGTTTATAACATTGTTAACTGTTGCAAAATTGTTAATTCGCAGTTTTTAGTTCTGGGACATCAGGGGACCCTTCTAACTTCAGATTTCAAAAATTGGAAATTGTTAATAAATTTGCAAAATTTGCAAAAAAATTTATTGTCTTTTCTAAACTGTCTTCAAACAAGATGCAAAAGATAACAAGATTCATTTTTGATATCTTGTGTAGTTTTTTACATATTTATTTAAACTATCATTTTGGAAAAACCTGCGTATCTTTTGCTCTTTGTCAAGCTGAAGTTACTACCTTAGACCCGTTGGTATTGGACGTTCGGGATTTAATAACGTGGTTTGAGGTTATATTATGAGTGGGAGAAGGGAGATGGTTTTGTGGACATTCCTACGAAGTGTTATTGAAGAACTGGTGCGTTAATATGTGAACATGTCGAAGAATTACAGTCTTGAAAGTTTTGAAAAGTTATTAATGATTCACAATCCAGGCGATTTGTGTGAAGAATATCGTGAAGTATAGATTGTTTTGTGAGCGTGATGAAGAAAATGTATAGGTTATAGATGAAGTGGACAATATTATTTGTGCTGAAGACGAGGAAAACGTGAATGATGACGTATTCATCAGTTCAGGAGAGTATTAAGTGAAAGAGACAATACAAATAGTGCAATGTGCTCTAAAAGGACATCATTTCGCATTCGAGACCTCTTCGTTGTGGACGAGGTCCTGCATGTAAAATATATATCGTTAAAATCTCTAAATACTTTATTAATGTATCAAAATAATGTTTAATCTGCTAAACCAAAAAAAAAAAAATACGGCATTGACGGTAAAAATATTAAAACTCAATTGAATTTTCCGTGGGGTAACTGTTACCCCCTTTGGTATTTGACGAATGCAAAATACCTCGTTAGTCGAAGGATTAAATCACTTTAACTCAAAAATACAATAGGGTCATTCTTTTTATATTCGACCAACAAAATTCCCGACAATTTTCAAATTACCTAAAAAAACTTTTTTAACTTTTGTTTTGTGGTAAAACTATGAACAAATACAATCTTATATTTTTCTTTTCGGTATTTTGCATGTAGTCATTACAAAACCGTTTTTCATGAAAATACGATCTTCCTCTGCAGACGATATGAACTAGATAAAACGTAATTTTAAGATTATTTACATAAATTTTGTTTGCATGTTTTTCAGATTCCTTGAAGTTCTTTTAAGTACAAAAGAATAGAAATAACACATTTTACTGCGTTTCAGGTACATTTGTAACGTCATCATTGTAAAAATTATGAAACATTTTCAAAATTTATTTTCCAAAATATACCATCTTCGATTTTCAATATTTCTGCCGAAAATTCGCCTTTTTTTACGCAGCATTACATAAATTTCCCTATACTACGTATATTACTCCGAATATAGGTATGGATACGGAAAAGTAAAAATTGGAACAGCTTTTTCAAGGAAAAAATGTAAAAAAATGTATTACGCAAAAACACTCATATTATTGATAAATTGTAGTACATGACCTTAATTTCAAATGTATCTTTAAAGAACACTGTTCATGAAAAAATCTCTAACTTCAATATTGTAGTTGTAGGAAGGCGCCGAAAACATTTTTGGACGTCTTATATTTCGAAAAATTAGTTATTTCAACGAAAATGTGATCTTCACCATTCACGTAAGCGTTCTTTACGCTATCCGAGGCCAAAATTAATCAAAATTTTTGAAGCCATTTTTGAGAAAATCATGAAAATATTGAGGCTCTTGAAAAAAGAACCCTCAAAATCAAAATGTCCATTTAAAACTCAGAGGGCCTTGACTTCCTTTAAATCGATCGAGGAATATTAATTCGAGAAAATCGGCAGAACGGTTTAGGAGCTAGCGTTGCCCGCAAATGGAGGAACAGAGGAACAAAGAGACGTTTTGCCGTCAATCCATTTTTCTGTATCAAGATCCCAAAAAACATGGATTCTTATTTCACATCGTGTTAGAGGAAGTAATTTGCTATATTCTTGTATACGTACACGATTTACTCACTTATTCTTTACCAGGACCTGGCAATAAGAGTTGTTGTGTCGAAAATTTGCCAGTACACGATACAACATTTTCTCTTGTCACGAAATAAATATGAGAAAGTAAAAATGTATTACAGGTGCCTATAGATAGTTGCTGTAAAGAGGATGGGAAAAATCGAAAAGCTAACTCAGACCAAACGTATCAAGAGACTAACGAATACGAGAATAGCGAGTTGCTGTTTTAATATGAGGGTTGTTTCTTCTTGTAAAAAGCAGTATTTTACGCCTCTGAAAGGGACAGGTCTCACATCCACTAGTGAGATAGCTAGTTCTTGTGTGGCTTGGTTATTCTGAGGTATGTGAAAGAATAGGAAGTTGTTCAATTTTCTTAGCCGTGAGTGAAAATATTGATTTTTTTGGCAACGCTGCGTAGCTCCTTATCTCATTTCACCTGGAGTCGAAAGTTCTTCTAAGCGGAATTGGCAAGACGATAGTAGCTTGAGGCGTATAAGAGAAAATCGATAATCTCTCTCAACAAAAGAGATGAATTTATTCAACTCGTTTATGAACTATAATATTCGTAGTAAGCACGAAGACATCACTAATATTGTCGCCAGAATCAGTCATTTTTTGCGTTAACGTTTGCCAGAAATAGTGTTTTGGAACGAAAAAAAATACTATTAATTTTTTTACTCAAAATCTGTATTATCTTTGTTGTGTGTTAAAGACAGAAAATATAAAATATATTTCTACATACATCTAAAATTGTTAAATAATAATATAACATAGTAATTAACTCCAATAGCATAATCAATATCCAGGAAAATTTCCACCTTCAATACTCTTTTTCGAGAAATTTAATTTTGTAATGAATTTAGTTTGAATGAATAGTTTAGTAAGTTGGTGGATTTTTTGGTAATAATGGATAAAAATACCTACGCGTACTGGGATTTGAACCCGCTAATCCCCGAGGTCTGGAATAGTATCACTGACACTGAGCCATCCATTCCGTGTTTCAGAGTGTTTCTTATAACAATACATTTCTTATCCACGAAACTTGAAAGCAATATTACTTATACAAAAAATTAATGTCAATTAAATTTCAATGGGCAGGAATCACAAGTTTTTCAACTATTTACCTCTCAATGGACGTGAAAATATATACGATCTCTGATAAAATAAATGTAATCTAAATAGTTGGGTCTAGAGAACGCAGCTTTGAAAAATCTAGCGCAATTTGTAGGGTTGTGTGTCCATCGCCATTAACCCCTCATGTCAAGATATTTTCAACAGGAAATATTGCATTTTCTTGTCGACACGCGAATGAATATTTTTTTCCTTTCTATAAAGAATATTAGAACTTTGAATCATTTCAGAGAAGAAAAAACGCTACATAGAAGAAATACATTTATAAAGATATAAATATGAATTTCACTGTTTACTCTGAATTTCCAAAAATTACAAAGAATTGGTTATTTTTCGGCATCTTATTAAAACTTGAATATTGAAGATTGAGATTTTTCCTTAAAATGAAATTTCTTCTCCGTATTTAGTTTCTAAAACTTTATCCTGTTAATTTTTTGAAAATTTTGCTTGTTTCCCTTAATTTTACTTGGAATGTGGACAATATTAGAAAATATTAAAAGCAAGATTGGATGGAACGGGTTCCAAACTTTTTCAGTAAAATTTTTGTGCGGATAATAGGCCTACTTAATGCACTGTGTAAGAAGACACAAATGTCATTTTGCTAAATATCTAGAAAAGTATTTTTTTATCTCTATCTTGTGATTAATATTTACATTGTTGATATGTTTTATAGAATACTGCATTGGTAAATAGATGTGCTTCAAATGATTTTTAATGAATTTTCATGAAAACTCAAAAAGTGTCTGTGAAAACTAAATCAAAAGTGCAGAGTTGCAGAAAGCCTCAAACGATATTTCCCCCAAAACGGCTCTAAATATTTTATCGAAAATATTCGTATTGATTAGGTTTAACTTCTGTAATGTTGTTAATGTCACATTTCAGTTATATTTTAAAGGGACTGAAAAATTGAGAAAATATGAATTAGAAAAATAGACAGCAACTCTAGTTTCTTTTCATATAACTACGAAAATGATCTAAAACTTGCGAAGTTTGGCATACAGGGCGTCCCGCCAACTATGGGCCACCCCCATAACGTCTAAACGGTTCCCGAGATAGAAATGCAGTTTTCGTTCAACAATGCGGAATCATTATGCAAATACGGTGACGTAGAGATATTGTTCAAAATATTTTTAGTTTTCGATAAATTTAATTATCTTTGATTTTTTAAATAGTAGCATGTATTTTTCTCACTAGCAATAGATAGATCATAAATAGACGAATGCAATGAAGTAACATATGTTAATGTTTTGACAGTATTTGACGTACAAAATTATACTTTCTGGCATGTGGTTTGAAATTAAGTGCACATGATTTCCTGTATATAACCCTTGCAACTGTCCCCTTTGGGGAAAGTTTCCTTCGTGATGCCAGCACTTAAGGGGGAGAGGGGAGGCCGCGAAGGTCAACTTCCCTACAAGCGACAGCTCTGACGGCTGCAGCAGGAAAAATTGCAAGTTTAATTTAAAATCTCATGACAGATAGTACAAATTTATGCACAAATTACTATCGTAATATTAACATGTATTACATCATTGCATTACTCTTTTTATGATCGATCTATTTCTAGTGAGAAAAACATAGGCTCAATTTAAATAATCAAAGATGATTAAATTTCTCAAAAACTAAAAATAGTTCAAACAATATTTCTACACCACATCACTTGCCCCATGATTACGCATTGTTGAGCGAAAACTATTGCAATATCGGGAACCGTTTGGAAGTTATAGGGGTGGCCCATAGTTAGAGGGACATCTTGAATATCACCAGCTCGACCGTATACTAATGGAATCTCAAAACCTATGCTCCCAAGCTCAAATCACAGTCCGGAGAATGATTTCGCGGATTTCGAAACACTCCCAAAAGTAAGCTTTGGATTAATGTAGCGATTGTTAATTAAGAGGTGATACGTCATTGTTGCGACAACGTGCAATCCAGTTGGAATAAGCGAAATTTTCGCTCGGATTTAACTTGATTTTTTAAAAAATTTGTTTATTTTAAGTCGCATCAACAGCTATGGTTATTAGCGACTACAAATTTGTACATTACATAATATTTTCTTTAGTTATAAAAACAATGATAATTGATGATACACAATGACAATGATAACACAATTACAATACTCTCACAATGACAATGATAATAAACAATAAATAAACAAAAAAATTATACAGAAAAATTTAACAGTTTTGAATCATATTTAAAAGGATTATATGTCATATAGGAAATTACAAGATTTACAGAAATGTAGTATTTTTTTTTGATAATCCTCGGATGTTAGGATTAGTTCTTCATCATGTTCATCAATATTCTGCTCGCGTCTGTTGTCCTGAAATAGTTACAGTAGTATAGCAAATGATGGATGTTGAGAGAGGTATTGCAGGGCACACAGATGGGAGGGGGATTTCTGGTTAGAAGATGCTTGTGACTAAAATTACAATGACCAGTTCTTATTCTTGATAAGATCACCTGTTCTTGTTTAGAAAAGTCTTTGGAAGTTTTCAAGGAGTAAAAATTTCGAATTTTTTTGTGCAAATTGCTAGACTTGAATGTTCTCCAGTAGTTGTCCCATATCTTCTGCATTTTCTTTATGGAGTGTGACCACAGATCAGTCCATATGTGGGAAGTTGCTAAAACTCTTCCGATTTCTGGAGTTGTCATCTCTTCCTCAACGCTTATTATGTCATCTTCAGGTATCTCTTTGTAATTTGGGAGCCAGGTCATTACTAGAGTCTTGTTGGATTGCATGCCATAGTACAGTTCATGAATGTTGTCTATCATTGTTGCACCCGAGACACCATTGCATATTTTATTGATTGCTTCAATAGATGTGGAAAAGACGACAATTTTTTTGCTGTTAGATTCCTTTGCAAGTTTGAAAGCTGTCAATATGGAGCACATTTCTGCAGTAGTTGGACTGGAGTAATAATGCAGTCTATTTTTAATTTCAATTTCTTGAGTGAATGTTATTCCATATTTATCCTCTTGATTTTTTATGAATTTTGTGAATATCATATAGTAATCTTTGTATTTGTTTACTAACTCAGTTGATTTTATCTTCCAGTCTTCATCTGATATTTTATCTTTTAGGATGGAGGTTAAAGATAGGTCTACTTCTATGTCAGGTATTATCCATGGTGGAATGTTTGGTTTTCTTTTCTCTCCATTGAAATTTTCCATGATATTTAACTTCCTGAATAAGTTTTTGATTTTGTTATATATTGGGGTAAATCGTTTATGATTTTTATAATAAACTTGAAGTTTTGGGTAGATGTCATGGTGAATTATTGGATTATTTACTTCAGCTGCTTTGATGGCATATTTGAGGGTTAGCAATTCTCTGCGATGTGATAGGCTTGTTTCTTTTGCTTCTATTAGAATGCTACCAATAGGACTAGAATGAAAACAACCTGTACATATTCTCAAGGTTTTATTATGAATATCTTCAAGTTTTCTTAGATCTTTTTTACTGGCAGAATCATATACTATGGCTCCGTAGTCAATCTTGGAACGGACTATTGCTTTGTATGTCATCAGAAGAAGAGATTTGTCAGCGCCCCAGTTTTTATGAGAAATGAATCTCAATATGTTTAACCTCTTTTTACATTCATCAACTAGTAATTGAATATGTCTTTTCCATTTCAGTTTGGAGTCAATATACATTCCCAATACTTTACTATTTTCATCAAATTTGAGACTTTGTTCACCTAGATGTAGTGAAGGCTTTTCCTCTTCCTTTTTGTAGAAAATAGATGCATTGTGTTTTCGATGCTGAGAATTTGAAGCCAGTCTTGAGAGACCATTTATGTATTTTATTTAAGGCAGATTGCATAATGTCTTTGCTAGATTTGATAGAGACTCCTTTGCAGAGGATGGTGATATCATCAGCATACATCCTTATGATTACTGAGGGTGTGATTCTTGTACCAGCATCGTTAATTGCCAAGAGAAATAGTGTGACACTTAGTACAGATCCTTGCGTCACTCCATTCTCGAGATACTTTACTTCAGATAGGTTCCCATTGACTCTTACTTGTGTAGCTCTCTCATTTGTAAAATTTTTTATAAAGTGAAATATGTTACCTTTTAGTCCTTTTTCCTGTAAAATAGTTAGGATTCGATGGATCCAGACCATATCGTAGGCTTTTTCTATGTCCAAACTTACAGCCAGGACATGTTGCTTGTTGATGAAAGCTTCTTGTATAAATGTATCAATGCTTACTAAGTGGGACGTAGTAGAATGGCCTGGTCTGAAACCAAATTGATTGTGAGATATTCTATTATTGAAATCCAAAAACCATCTAAGTCTCTTGTTAATAATTTTTTCAAATATTTTACACGTATTGCATGTTAGTGAGATTGGTCTATAGTTGTGTTTTTTTGTTGGATCTTTACCAGGTTTGGGTACTGGAACAACAATAGCCAATTTCCATATTTTAGGAAATACATTTTTGTCCCATATGGTGTTGTATATTGCTAGAAGTACTTTCTTTCCATCGGGAGGTAGAGTTTTTATAAGGAAATTAGAAATGCTGTAGGTCCAGGTGAGGAATTTCTGGTTTCGTTAACAGTTGCGTTCTTTCATTGTGATAGGATCGTTGACATGAAATAATGATGTTTCTCCATTGATGATATTCTCTTCAAGGTTCTCTTGTTCTTGTTTAAACTGTTGAAAGGCTTCTGTGTAGTTTTTTGAACTGGAATTCATGACGAAGTTACAAGCAAGGGAATTTGCCATTTCTTTAGGGTCGGTGATGATTTTGTTTTCATCTTGTAGATAATGTATTTGGTTACTTCTCTTCTTTCCTTGAATAGCGTTGATTTTCGCCCATGAATCCTTTATGTTATTGTGGATATTAATACTTGATACATAATTTAACCATGACTTTGCTTTGCAATCTTTAATTACTCTTCTTGCAGTAGCTCTCATTCTTTTCTAGTGAATTTTATTTTCTTCAGTTTTATGTTTCTTGTATTGGTTGAAGGCTTGTTTAGATTTTCTAATTGCTACTTTGCATTCATCATTCCACCAGTACACAGCTTTGGATACATTTGATGGTTTAATTGATTTAATTGAATTATTAGCAGCTCTAATGACGATTTCATTAAACGTTTCAATGATGTTGTCAATGTCATTTGATTCAAGGAAAATATTGTCATCTGATAGATACTTACAGATGAGTTCTTTATAAAGGTACCAATTAGCTGTATTGTAATTCAATCTTGTCAATACGTGTGGTTGGTTGTAGGTACTGTTGGGATTGTTGATGTTGATGAAGATAGGAAAATGATCGCTATCATGAAGATCTTCAAGAACATACCAGTTACATAGGGGAGTAATGGTTCTGGAACCAATTGTGAGGTCAATTGCACTTGTACCTCCATTACTAACATTAAAGTGTGTGGGTTCACCATTATTTAGAAGACATAAATCACTTTCTTCAATTACAGTTTCAATACGAAGGCCTCTTGAATCAGTTGCTTTGGAGCCCCATAAGGTGCTATGACTGTTGAAATTACCAAGAATGATAAAAGGTTTGGGTAACTGATTAATTATGTTTGATTTCCTGTTCTTCAAATGAGTAGCTGCTGGGTAAGTAAATATTGCAGACACATAATGATATTGGGGCTTGAATCTCAATAGCGATAACTTTTATATCAGATTTTATGTCTATTATTTTACTGGGTAATTGCTCTGCAACAAAACTCGCGACCCCACCACTTGCAATGGTAGAAGAGACCTGATTTTTGTGGAAACATGTGAAGCTTTTTATCCTTCCTTGTCTGTCTGATTTAAAGTTTGTTTCCTGCACACATATGATATCAGGTTTGTGATTGTTACATAGTAGTTGGAGCCTTTCGAATCTAGTAAAAAATCCATTTAGATTCCATTGTAAGATTTTCAATGATGTTATTCGGTGTCTATTTCAGATTCTTCAGAAGGCTGTTTGCATATCTTTAGTTTATTTATAAGTCTTTTGAAACGGTTCTTTATTGATCTTTCTGTTAGTAAGTCATATGTTTCAGTGAGTATTTGAATAATAGATTGAATGTCATCTGTGAAGTCTTTTGCTATCATAGTTGGATTGTTAGTTGCAAAGGCATTTTCTAGAAAAATTTTTAATTGATCATATGGAAGAGAGAATTTTTCAGGGTTATTTTCCATAGTAGATTTAATAGGTGTAATGAGTTCTTCTAGTGTCTTGGCTTTTGTATTATCTTGAGAAGGATTATCTTCAACCTTTTCTTGCTTTTTCTTTTTCTTAGCTGGTCTTGTACTAGGGTTCCCTTGGTTAAATTGAATTTCATTTTTGGATGATTCATTAGAAGTTTCCATAGGTACAGAGTCACAATATTCAGCCTCTTCATAGATTTCTTCCCTCTCGTCAGCAATAGATTTGGAAGAGTTAGCAAGAGTTTTAATTGGATTAAGAAGCTCATGTAGTGAATTGGCAGGAATATTGACATGAACACTAGTATGATTTGATTCTTGAATAGTTTTCTTTTTCTTTTTAGCTTGCTTGCTATTATCTAAGTTTGTGTTATCGATTTTATTAATTTCATAACCTATTTGGGATGAAGACTCTGATGAGAGGGTTCTTTTTGAAATAGAAGGGAAGTTGCTGTCATTTACTGCAAGTATTTCATTTTGGCTTTGTGGTTCAATAGAATTATTGATTACTTCAGTTTCATATTTTTCATTTGTTAAATCATATTCAGATATTGATTGTTGAGTAGATTTGTAGCTACATTGGTTTGCCAGATGACCAGACTGTTTACATAGGAAGCATGTCATATCATCAGTGGATAAGAATATTCTGTATTGAGTTCCATCGTATAATATTGTGGTTGACTCTGGAAGATTATTTACATCTTCCGGTGTTTTATATACTTGTCTCCTGAAGCTCATAATATGGGCAAACCCAGGTTCAGGGATACCAGCTCTAATAAATGAGATATTGGACTTGATATGGATGTTATGTTTTGATAATTCCTGCTGGATGACATCATGTGGTATCACAGGGCAGACATTGGAGATTATTACTCTCTTAAGCTTGTTGATTAATGGTCTGACACTCAGTTCAAAATTCTTGATAGTTAAAGTAGGGTACTTACTAGTAAGATAGTCTGCTGATTTCTTAGTATTCAGAAATATACATACTCTATTGTTTGATATCCTCGACACGAATCTAATATCATTAGGGTTCATTATAGTAGCAAGTTTAGTAACATTCTTTAATAGAAATACCTTCGTGGGCTTCAATGATGACACCTTGCTCTTTTGAGGGAAAACCATCGCTCACAGTGGCGTTGGCGTAAGTCTTAACTTGCTTTTCGGGAACTTGATCCATCGGAAGTTTGGTTATGTTGTTTACATTGGGATTCATTACAGTTGATAGCCGCAATGGGCTGGCTTTTCAATGTTTATTACACTGGATTGTCACTGATTAATAACTGACGTTACAAAAACAGACACAAATGATAACGCTTCACTCGTAAACAAGATAACAGGAGGCACAAACTTACGTAGGTGTTACCTCTACGGTTGCTGGGACCCGGAGGAAAAAAAACTTGAATTTTATATTGCCTAATTCGTAAAAAGAACTCGAGAAAGTATGCCCACCGCTAGTTTTTCAATATTGTAGTGATACCTAATCCATTACGGCTGCGAGCCTGAGAATTGCTCCACGTCGCACGACAAAGAGGTCGGCGGCGGCGCCAGGGTTCTGTCCGACCACCCGCCGACCCACCCCCTCGATTAGTCACACACAAGTGTCCCAAAGCCTGGGAGGTCTGCACGTGCACACGAGCCGGCACTCCAGTACGTTTCCGCGGCGCCCATCGCCCTCCTCCTCCTCTCTTGAGATTTTCAGTCCCTCCCCCAGTCATTAATTACTGCCCCTGTTTGACAGAAAATTGGAGCGAGAGGGAACGAGTGCAGGTTTCTCTCTCAGTTCTCGGCCCGAAGAACTTCCGATGATTGGACGGAATTATTTTGCGACGCACTACCCTTTCGCCAATAGCCGCCGGACTTAGGCAAAGTTCTCGAATGTTCTAGAACATTCTGGAGGAATTTGGTGGGGGAAGGGAGGCTCGAAGGACTTCGCGGATGCAACATCAGAGAGAACGTGAGAGGCGGTCAGAGGGACCAGTCGTAATCGCTGCGGCGCCCGGCGTCGGAGATACAATTTTTCTCTCAGTTGGACTTGTAAGAAAACTTAGAGTTTTCGGGGAGAATATGGGCGCGGTCCCTAAATAGCCGTAGACCGCGGATTGTGAGACGCCTCATTGATATTCGAATCGCGCAGGGAAAGTGATTGACTCGTGCTCGTGTTTGAAAACGATATTGTGAAGTAATTTGATCACTCACGAACTTGCCGCGATCTCCTAAGTGCTGAGCAGTGAACTGAAAGTGACGAGATCATTGAACCGAGCAGACATTATCTGGTGATTAGCAGCAGCAAGTGAACGGCGCTGTGTGTTGGGCCAACATCCAAGGGCTCATCCAACTACCTGATTCGTTCTGCTCGCCCCTCCGAGCGGCACCCCAGCGCGCGTGCCGGTCTTGGCGTCCTCCCTGCCGGCTGGCGGCCCCAAGGTCATTCAACTTGGGTTGGTTTTGTGACCCACCCCGCTAAGGCGGTATTTTTTTTGTCCTTTTGGCGCGCCCGTGGTCGAAAGGGATAAACAGTTTAGAGAACAATTTCAATTACCTTTTGACCGGGCGACGAAGATAAGATTCCCGGCCGCGCTTGGCCGTCAAGAAGGAATCAGCGTATAAGTTTGTTCTATTCATTGTAGTAATTTCACTTCTCAATTTTACTTCGTGTGTGTGCATGTTATTTTGGAATTGGGGAAAAGGAGAGCATGCTCGCCGACATGAGTGGTACTATCTTGATCTTTTATTACTGAATAAATGCCACTTGTTTGTTAACATGATTACAAGTCTCTCATTTTATACCGGCGGCCACCGACTTCCTCCATCATCATCATTTTAGGCAAGCCTTTCTACCCACTGAGCGAACCGGCTACCACGTCTACGGCGCCCAACTAGAGACGAGGTAGTCGCAATATAGAGGGGACAATATTTCGACACACAATTACAAGCACAGAGTCGAACAGAGTTCCAATAAAACCTCGACTTGCTCGAAATTTTCATATTACGGAAAGTAAGGCTGAATTATCTAAGGATTTGAGAGTTAAAGTGTTTACAAAATTGTATTATAGTAACCACAAGGCAGAATATAAAGTGTTTTTATATAATGCATTTGTTCTTATTCTTTCAATATTTGTGTTAAAAATTTTGGTAATTTTATGAGGGTTGTATAACTCACTTCAATATTTGTTATGAAATAACAATTACTGATTGAAATGGAAATGAAATATAAGAGTGGATCAAATAGGTGCATTTCATTTCCATGTAATTACATTCATTAGACTTTTAGATATCTAAATATAATACTACATGGATAATGTTAAGATTATCATTGCTATTTGATTTTTTGCAAGTATGTTTTTTTTCGAAATAAGTTTAAGTGAAATAGTTGCAAACTTTTCTCTTTAAGTATAGTTGGGAACATTAATTGCTCAGTTTTCCTGAATGTTTTGTTGAAAATTAAATATATCAGACCAAATTTAAATTTCAGTAACCAACAAAATAAAAAACAATAAACAACATAAAACAAGAAAAATAAATTTTGCAACTTTTGCTAATTTTTCTATTTGTTACTCAAATTATAAAATCGTATGGTTATCCTAATGATTCTATAAATGTACAAGTTTATTTACAACTTTCAATGCTGAATAATTTCTTACAGAATTTGTTCGTGCATTGCACTAGAACATATTTATTGCGTATTTCTCTTCTAAATGCGTTCGACAAGGTGAAACGAACACAGCCAATCGTGTCGCTTGACGTGTCACGAGGTCACACAACGGACGAAAACGGAGGCCGAGTTACTCATTCTCAAGCCATGCCGCACGAGGAACAGAACGTTCGAGAGCGTGTGGTAGCTCTTGTTGAAGCGGGCGGCTGTTCCGCATCTGAAGCAGGCAGACGATACGGCATTCCCACAAGTACCGCGACTCGATGGATCAGGCAGTGGGGAATGTCAGGAGATGTTTTACGACGGGCTGGTACGGGTTTGTGGAGGGTTTCGATCGCAGCCGAGGATGATCGTCTGGTCTCTGAGGCACGATCGCGACCTTTCGCAAATGCCGTGCAATTGCAAAGAAATGTTTCATTTCCGGGCAGCTCTCGAACTGTGTTGAGACGTCTAAAGGAGGCAGGCCTAAATTCCCGGCGCGCTGCAAAGAAGGAGAAGCTCAGAGATGAGCATAAACTGTACCGCCTTGCGTTTGCCGAGGATAACATAAATCGTGATTGGGAAGATGTTATCTTCTCAGACGAGTGTGTGTTTTCTTCTGCTAACGATGGGCCGGTACGCGTTTTTCGACCAACTGGCACTCGACACAATGCGGAATATGTGGCTGAGGCTTACCGCTCCGGTCGCGTATCCGTGGCGTGTTGGGGCTGGATGAGTGCGCGCGGTTTAGGCACGTTGCACAGAATAGAACCAGGCCCAAATGGACGAGGATTGACCGGCGGGGAATATGCGCATATCCTAGAAAATGTTATGGTCCCTTCCGTACGGGTGCTTTATCCTGACGGTGTAATACGTTTTCAGCAGGACCAGTCTCCAGTCCACAAGTCTCAGTCGGTTCAGGAATGGTTTGCAAGGCAGGAACAAGTCGAGCTTCTCGACTGGCCGTCTTGTGGGGCCGACATGAACCCAATTGAGAACGTGTGGGCTGAGACAAAAAGAACCCTTTCGGAAAATTGGCCCACCCCGCAGCCAACGAATGCAGATGCCCTGTGGGAACTCGTGTCTGACGCCTTGGGATGGGGCGCTACCTGGGATGAGGTAGCAAACAGTAATAGTTATGCTGCTAACCTCGTCCGTTCTCTACCACGGCGAATGCGTCAGGTGGTAGAAAATGAGGGCTTCTGGTCATCCTATTGAAGGATAGCCTGAAGACCGGCCCTTTTGAGGGCCACAAAAAAATTGAAGCAAAGATTGATAATATGATAATGAATCTTACACCTTGCCACTTCTCATGTATTATGAAAAGCAGAAATAAAAAAATCTTAACGAGTATGGATCGAACTCACAACGTTACGACAACAACACTGGCCGCGATGTTAACCGTTCGCCTAATGAAGCACTTCTTCGAAAATAACATTTCGAAGAGTATTAACTCAACAAACACAACGTTGTAACAATTTTTTAGAAAATATTTTTTAAATATTTTTGAAATTGTTACTATTTTTTAATATTACGCAAAAAATATAAATATTCTGAAAAACTGTCCTCTATAAAATTGAAAAATGTAAAACTGAGAAATAGATTTCACTAAGAAAAAAAGTTGTTTTCAGTTTTGATCATGTAGGTGGTGATCACAAAAAATCAAATCAAATTCCTGAATCCCAAAGAATTTACTGGTAATACACGCTAACGACCACAAAACCTTTTGTGTGTGTTCACCTAATTCTTACCATTTTAAGTGTGCTGATTCCAAAAATAACATTAAAAATGCCGTATCACCCACCATTTGTTCACATTTTAACATTTCCTTTGTATAGTTAAGCAAATGCAGCTCTGAGTATCTAGAAATGTATGAGATGCAGGAAGTTAGAATGAGAAAGTATTTGAACGACAAAAGGGGTAGTATATTCTTTGGTAAAATATTTGAAACGCAGTATTGTGTATGTTTTATTGGAGGCGCACGTGTTTGCATTTTTGCTATAGATAAGGTAATAGTTTGGCAGTTAGTGTTCACTGATGGCTAGTCATGGTAAGATCAGTTCTGTCAGTTTTTGTTACATTTCTAACAAATTTGTGATTTAAAAACACAAACGGAGCAACTGACTTTGTTAGAAATGTGTATTTCTCATATTTTGGAATTAAACTTCGTGATCTAGACCAATCTTGGGCGCCACTTAAAGTGTGTTATATTTGTGTAGAGGACCGTAGAAAATAATAAAAAAAGAGAAAGCATCCTTTAAAATTACCATTCCAATGGTATGGAGGGATCCAAGGAATCATTCAATTATTGCTACTATTCTTGCATTGATATTACTGATTACAACTCAAAACTAGTGGTGCTACAACAGCACTTACTTTCCCGTATTAGAGGAAACAGCTAAGTAGTACTGTAATATTGCACTTTATGCGCTACTAACATCTTCGCTTGGAATTCACTATTTCCATTGCAGTGTTGTCAGAACTATGTGAATTCTACAACTTCACAAAAATAGAATGCAAAAGTTTTGTAACCCTGTATTGGAAAAAGAAGCCTGATACCCTGGAAATATAGAAATGCCTTCCATTGGGCCATGATTAGGGAAGAGTATTTTAAAACCATGCAACAAATTCTCTACTCACTACAAATGGTACAGCATTTGGTGCAAAACTAAATATTTGCCTGCAAATATCAACATAAATTAGACAATTATAACTCCTTTTCATACAGCTCCATTAGGTCACAACAATGACACTAATTCACAGATATTCGCGAGCGCAAAGTGAATTCCATTGTTGCAGACCCTGCATTGTCGCTATTCTGAGAGCTATTAATTCTTTTTACTTATTTCAAATATTTCAAAATAAACAATTTCTAAAATATTAATGTGTAAGTCAATGACAAAGTTCGAATGTAAGAAACGAAGAAAGAAATAATATACAAAATTGCACATTCTAATTTACGACGCATCCAGCTGTCCGAAGCGCAGTAAATTTACAGCGGCCTATTACGTTTGTCACAAAATTAAAGAAAAACTACTCGTATTTTGAAAAAATTAAGCATGACCGTATTTATTTTATTTATTTATTTGTCAATATTCGGAATTGCCACATACTCTTTCTTGCCAGCTACCATCTATCATCGCCAAAAGTACATTTTTTTGTCATTTTCTTAATTTTTCGGTTTCCTATTGGTAGAACAGAAACATTAATTTTAGAATATTAAAGAACACAAAAACCTAGCCGTAAATGGCAATTTTCATTTAAAAATTATGTGCCGTTTAAGAGAAAATGGCGTTTTAGCACTATTAAAAATGCGAAATTTGAAGCTCATTTTCACAGAAAATTTTTGAGTTTTCAAAATACTTTATTTGAAGCACTTACACTCACAAATATAATCATCTTTACAAATTGCGGATAATGTGCATATTAAAGATGTGAGAGATCTTTCAAAAAATTTACATTTATATAATTTTTGAAAAAAACAAAAAAACTCAAAATAAACTTCACGCTATACTAATGAGTGTAATTAGCACTATCCGTTACAAAAGTTTCAAGAAACAAATTGCAGCCATATACGAGAAAATGACGTTTGAGCATTTCTGAAAATGCCGAAATTTGAGCTACTTTTCACAGAAAACGGTAGTGTTTTCGAGAAACTTTACTTGACATTATTTAAAGCATATATACTCGTAAATATGATAATTTAAAACAATCGCCGATAATGTAAATATTAACGACGTGAGAGACAAGTAAAAAAATTTACATTTTGGTAATTTTTGAAAAAACCAACCGATAGACCGAAATGGCTTTCATGTCATTGATAGAGTACATTTACCACTATCCCTACCAAAAGTTTAAAGAAAAAATTTGTAGCCGTTTTTGAGAAAATTTTGTTTTTGTAATTTTTTAAAATTGCACATATTGCACGCAATATTGCACGAAAACTACCAAAATTGTGAAAAACATTTACATGACCTTTATTAAAAAACTCAATATGCAGAACAAATTTTATTTGAAGAAAAAATCTCTATCTTCAATTTTGTAGTTGGAGAAAGACGCCGAAAAAAATTCGAACTTTCACAATTTTCGAAAATTCAGAGCTGTACGTGAAAATCGGACCTATGCCATGTTAAAAAGTGTATTTTCCTCTATTCATACAAGAAATTTAAAGAAAAAATTTGGAGCCGTCTTTGAGAAAATGTTGAAAATCCCCGGGGGGCTTCATATAAAGTACCCCCAAATTTTAAAGAATCTTTTTCAAAATCACAAAGCTTCGACTAGAATCAGATCGACTGTGGAATATCAATTTTGAAGAAAATTGACCGAACGGTTTAGGCGCTAGCGTTGACCACAGACGGACAGACGGACAGACGGACAGACGGACAGACGGACAGACGGACAGACGGACAGACGGACAGACGGACAGACGGACAGACGGACGGACGGACAGACGGACAGACGGACGGAATGCCGTCAATCGATTTTTAAGTATAAAGAAGCAACAAATCATGGATTTTGACCACACCACGTGTTAGGGGATTTTTTTTTCTTAATTTAGCAACTGGTTTTATCCACTTATTCGTTTTCACGGCCCGGCAATTAATTTTTTTCCGCCGAAAATTGGCCATTTTTTCGCGCAGCATTACATAACTTTCCCTATACTACGTATATCACTCCGTGTATACGTACGTATACGGTAAAGTAAAACAAAAAAGTAATTCAGTGCCCTAACCTACCATCTGGACTTCGGCCAATAGGCCATAGTCCGGATTTGCTTGAATCACCAGTGGCTATTGCAACTGTTAATCTGGATAATACGTCAAGTGATGAATCTCCCTGTGATAAAGATGAACAAGCTGACAATGAGTTCCAGAGTCCCGTAAACAGTGTGGAACCTCAGTTGTATACTCAAACTGAGGTAAATGGTTTTTCCAGAGATTTGGGCTTAGAAAAGGAGAAAGCTGAGCAGCTCGAATCCAGACTCAAAGAAAAGAACTTGTTAGCAGCTGGAATTTCAATTCATGTGTATCGGAGAATAAATCAGTAATTTGCTCTTATTTTTTAAACAAGAACAGGGTTTAGTATATTGCTCGAATATTTCTGGTCTGGTGAACGAATTCGGAATTCAATACAAAAAAAAGAATGGAGGCTGTTTATTCATCCCTCTAAAACTAGTTTAAAAGCAGTTCTATTCCACAAAGGTAACACCTACACATCATTACCTTTGCTTATTCTGTACACATGAAGGAAAGTTACGAAAACCTCAGTGTAGTTTTAGAGTAAATAAACTACTTTGCTCATGGATGGATAATACGTGATGACTTCAAAATAACATGCATACTTCTTGGCCAGCAAAGTGGTTTATTAAGTTCCCATGTTTACTATGTGAATAGGATAGTAGGGCACGAGATCAGCATTGATCTAGAAAGAATCGGTCTGTAAGAAAATCTTTAAAGCCAGGAGAAAAGAACATTCTACGGGAACATCAGGTAGATCAACACAAGATTCTACTGCCTCCATTGCACATAAAATTAGGCCTCATGAAACAATTTGTGAAGGCCTTAACTAAAGATGGACACTGTTTCAAATACCTTTGTGAAAAGTTTACGCAATTGTCTGAAGCAAAATTAAAAGAGGCAATTTCGTTGGGCTTGATATTAGAAAAAAGATGTTTGATCCCTAATTTGTACTACATGTGGTAGTAAATGAAAAAGAACCTTAGATTGGTTTTTAAAACATTGTAAATAAGTTCCTCGGCAACAAAAAAGGCCCAGACTATCAAGCACTTGTCAATATGTTGGATGCTTTCAAGAAATTGGGATACTTAATGAACCTCAAGGTTTACTTTTTAAACATTCCTTTACAATTCTTTCCGGATAATTTATATGATGTAAATAAAAACACAGTGGGCGTTTATTTTAAAGATCTGAAAGTGATGAAAAAAGTTATAAGGGACCTTGGAACACCTACATGATGTGAGATTACTGTTCGTCACTTCACAGAGAGAGTCAGCAAACGGCGCATAGGATGAAAAGCTATAAGAAAAGTTTTATCATAAGAGAAGATACATAATTTTTTTTACAAAAAACACCGATTTTTCTCGTTAGAAAGTAACCAAAGAACTTTTATTCATTCGCATATGCGTTAGAGAACACCAGTGTTAATATAAAACTTGAAAGACACATCGAAACATTTTAGAAGAAGAAGCAGAGAACGGGTAGTTTAAAAAGAATAGAGAGTAGTTTTTTGAAAATTTAGTTAAAAGGGTTTTTGGAAAATTGTCATTAAATTTCATCGATCTTAAAACTATTCCAATTGTTTGAATCATTTATGCAACTTTATCAATTATTTATTTGCTGGATTTGGTAATCAGATAGGAGGCATTGTGTTCGATACTGTTCACACAAATCATTTGAAAAATTGAATATTTGTAAATTTCAAACTTTGTAAAGGAAATGGATCTTTTACTATCTTTTTAACAGCACTTTGCATAGATTACAATAGATCAGTGGCATCATTTCACATGTATCTATTACGTCGCTGACCCGGAGATCCCGGAATTCGAGATCCGACAGTAACTGATGTTAGAGTCGAAAATTGCACCGTCAGGAAAGTTAAGGCGCCTACCTACAAATCCAATATTGAAGTCAAAGATTTTTTCTTAGTGAAAGACTTTAAAGACAAAATTAAGAGATGAATTTAAAGACAAAATTTGAATTAAGGTCATTACCAAAATTTATCAAAATATGAGTGTCTCTCATATAATTTTTGTGTGAAATACAAAGAGTTTTTACATTTTGTAAACATTTTTCCCTCAATAAAAGGTTCCAATTCTTTTCTTTTAATTTTCTACTCGTATGTATTAAAGTACAATCAAAATATGCGCATATAAATGCATTATATACTATCCAAAATATGTAAGAAAAATAGAAAATATGTAAAATAAATTTTTTATAGTGATTAAAATTCCTCTATAGAAATATTTTCCGAGCACATAACGTCGCTGATCACATCTTAACACGGGAGAGACTGAAAGAAAGTTTCATATCTACAGAAGTAATTGTAAACTAGATTCTTTCGAAATAATATTCAATGATTGGGTCTTCGACACCGAAAAATCGATTGGTGGCAAAATGTCTGACAGTCTGTTCGTTTGCCCGTCCGCCATGAACCACAAGCCATATTCTTTCGAAATGTAAAATATGCATAGTACTCACAATGTTAATGTAAAGAATATAGTCTGCCACCAAGGTACCACATTTAATTGCAGAATTATCTTTTATCTATCTATAAATGTGTGTATATATATATATATATATATATATATATATATATATATATGTGTATATATATGTGTATATATATGTGTATATATGTGTATACAGGGTGTCCAGAAGCTCCCGTTACAAAAAAAATCCCCAAATTCTGTGTTGCACGTCATGAAAAATGGCAGGTCCAGTTTTTCCGAAAAAAATTTGTCTTTGAGAAAATTGAGTTTAAAAATCACTTCCGGGCCGCGAAATTCAAACCGGCCGCTAGGACATTGCAGACAGCGGCGTCTCCTGCGCGGAGCATTTCCTCGTTTCTCCGCGTAAATGGTGAAACAGTCGTGTAATATTCTCTAAGGAAGCATTGCGTGGCTTACACTAGAACACGTTAATAGTATCAAATGTTTGTAGGTTCTGTTTAATAAATATTTTAAATGTACTTATTGAAAATTCAGTTTTGTTCAAAATGATAGCCACGGTACACGGCGGCGTAAACGTAAATGATGAACACATCCAACACTTATGAAAAATATTAAATCTCCTGGAATGCTCAAATTGTTATTTTCAGCACATATTCATATGATCTAGTGCCTTGGGCTTAAGACTGACACATGAAGATTATTCTAAATGTTGTGATAAACAAAAAAAAAAACAACAAAAGTTTCGGAAATGAAATATTCGTTCATGAAAATACCGAGTTTATTGATTATCTCCGGGCACGGCATTCGAATTGATGCCTCTGGCAGTCATTTTGTGGA
This sequence comes from Acheta domesticus, assembly GCA_031308135.1. Lineage (NCBI taxonomy): Eukaryota > Metazoa > Arthropoda > Insecta > Orthoptera > Gryllidae > Acheta > Acheta domesticus. Next base: position 141,606,830 of record JAHLJT010002406.1, on the reverse strand, counting down.
GATGCGGGTCAAATAGTGCATTGAAGAATCTTTATAGGAGGCACGTGGACAATTAATCAATACCACAGGTGAATATTAGCAGATAAAATGGCGTTGCCTTATGTGCTATGCGCCAATGAATAAAAAATAGAAAACTAGTATATTCCTGGCGTGAAAGGGTAAAAAACTGAAAAGACTGTGATGTTGAATTCCGTGGTGTACAAATATTTCAAAAGAATTCATTCTTGCACGCAAAAGTTCGACCGGAGTTCACTGAGGGTACCGGACCGGTGCAATTCACAGCCCATAATATGGTCGGTGTCCTTGCATTTGTCAGTTGCTAGGTCTCGTCACATCGTGGTTTATATCGTATGGCAAACAGGCATGTGAACCTGCCGCCGCCAAGTGATTCGCCTATTAGCCGCGAGTCAGTTTTGACTCAAATCAGCAGATTGCGAAGTTCAAGTCCTTGCCCGCAGAGTCGTCTTGAGTGAATAAGCACCTGCATGGAGTCATCTTTGGGGTTAAAAATTTATTCTCTTGCATAAAAACTTGTTTTTCCTGTGTGCCTATTTTTGTGGTTGTATATTACGGAAATATCAAAGAAAAATATTGAAAGTTACTACAATGTCCCTGAAGTAAACTATTTCAACTCCCTTACATTCTGTATAATGTAGTAGCCTTGATAAATCGTCCTTCCTTTAATTAGAAAACGCTAAGAAAGTAAATAATTCAGTACTGCAGACAGACATTCGCTTGCGAAGAGAACTGAATTACATCGTTCTACAAAATAGGCATTAGAGGAATTCGGCATAGGCATCGATACTATTAAATCAAAGAAATGGCCGTCACTCATTTATGCACGTATTTGCTGATTACATTGCAAATGAAACACACAAAGAAATAAAACGTTTCCCGTGTAGCCGTCAACTACCTCAAGAAGACATTTCACGAAGAAACTCCAAGATTTGGGACAGAGACATGCTCTCATCTTTCATGTGGAAAAAGAAAACGACGGGTAGAATGTTTATTCAACTTAGAGAAATGGGTAGTAGGGGCCGTTTGTCGCAAATTAGATATTCCACATAGAACAGTGTAGCATTTTTTCAATAACAGGTATTTCGGAATGCATTTCTTGTGGTAGCAGAAAGTGCATCTTTCTGCAGCACATATTACTTAAGAGAGAATAATTTGACGGGTAGTATTAATGAAGTTCATGGGTATTTTACTATACCGACTGATAGTTTTATTTAGGAAAGAAATATTCATTTTGAGGGGGAAAATATTGATATCTATCAATTTCATCTGCGATAAATGTCATTTATCGAGAAGTTTAAATCTGGCTATTATTTATTTATTTAAGGTCGCTTTAAAAACATCTGTGGTCATTGGCGACCACTATTGATTTATACTAGAGATACATTTTTTTAAAAATGTAGAGTAAACAGAAATAATACCAATAAACTGAAATATGACGTACAATAAATTGTGCAACTTTTAATATCATATTATCTAAACAAGCTAAATTAATATAAGTTAAAATTAATCTGGCTATTGTTAGTCTAAAAATTCAGAATATGACAGATGGGAGAATCAATTCAAATTCCAGAGATAATCAATAAATTTGGTATTTTTATGAAAAAATATTTCATTTACGAAACCCTTTTTTGTTTATCACATTTAGAATAATCTCCATGTGTCAGTCGTAAGCCCAAGGCACTAGATCATATGAATATGTGCTGAAAATAACAATTCGAGCATTCCAGGAGATTTAATATTTTTCATAAGTGTTGGATGTGTTCATCATTTACGTTTACGCCGCCGTGTACCGTGGCTATCATTTTGAACAAAACTGAATTTTCAATAAGTATTTATTTATTTATTTAGTCAAAAAACAGTAAAAACTGTATATGACGTGTGGGGAAAGAAATTTATCTGCGCACATTTTCTTGAGGGCCAGAATTTTATTAAAAAAAAAACCGAGAAAGAAAAAATTAATTTAGAAAATAATTATTTTAGAAAAATAAAGATATTTGAAAAATGTTTTTTCCCGAGTTATAGAAAATCAATTTCAACTGTAAATGAACTACAAGCAAAAGGAGTGCTCAACAAAACGTGCGCACAGGAAGCTACATTTACGTCCAGAAGCAAAACAAGGGGCCATCGCAGCATTTGCTCTATGGATCAGGGAAACTGGACAAAAACCTGATCGAGATGGGGGTCATTGACCCGGAAGCTGAAGTACATTACATGTTACAGGCGTATTAAATATTTTTTTAAATGTATACAATGCAAACATAAACTAATTCATTATATATCTTTGTTTTGTTACATTATTTTTCTTTTTCACGATCAGTATAGTCTCTAATTGTATAGAAACAGTTTTGCAGCAGAAAAGATTTTACTTTTAACTTAAATTTGTATACCGACTTTAATTGTTTTATGTCATCTGGCAATGCGTTGTAAAGTAACGTACATGTATTGTATGTTGATTTCTTGTACTGAGCTGTTGATACTGACACTTGATGCACGTGATTTCTACGGCGTGTGTTGTAATTATAAATATCAATATTGCATGAAAATATGTTCCCTCCGTTAAGTAGGTCATTTTTGACAAATATTACAGATTCGTAAATAAATAGACAAGGCAATGGTAGGATTCCCAGCTCAATGAAAAGAGGCTTGCAGGAATCACGTGGAAGGCATTTTTTCATTATTCGAATAATTTTCTTTTGCAATCTGAAGGTCTGAATACTACAGGATGAGCTTCCCCAGAATATTATGCCATATCTCAGGCGGGAATGCACATTTGCAAAATAAACGCAACGAGCTGCATGAAGGCTGACAGAATTTGAAAGAATTCTGAATGCATAGCATAATGAACTTAATTTAGTGTTTAATTCTGTTATATGTACATTCCATTTGAGGTTTGATTGAATTGAAAGACCTAAAAATTTTGTTGCCTCAACATCAGCTAATTGCATATTGTTCATTTTCAATGGAACATGCGATTTCCGATTTGAGATGCAAAAATGCATTGAAACAGTTTTTCTTTCGTTAACAATTAATTTGTTATTATTAAACCAATTTGAAACTTCTGAAATTGTACTATTTACTGCTTCTTTTTTGCAAAGAACATTCGTGTCATCAGCAAACAGAACCGTTCTTCCATTTTTAATAGACGAGGGCATATCGTTTACATATAACAGAAAGAGAATAGGACCTAAGATCGAACCTTGCGGGACCCCATGCACAATTGGCAAAGAATTGGAAATATAAGTATGTAATGTCCTTTCCTGCCAGTATGGTATTTCTACTCTTTGAGTCCGATGTTTAAGGTAAGAATTTATCCAATCTAGGGCAATACCACGAATTCCATACGAAGGTAATTTTGAGAGCAAGATCTTATGGTCAATAACGTCAAAAGCTTTTGAGAGATCTAAGAATATTCCAATGGGTATTTCATTTTGGTCTATTCGATGAAGCAACATCTTTGAGAAAAGAAAAAATGGCAGTTTCCGTAGATTTTGATTTTCTAAAACCGTGTTGTGAGTCTGAAAACGCTCTGTTTTTCCTGAGAAATGTTTCCATTCGTAAGTAGAAAAGCCTTTCTAATATTTTTGAGAAAACTGACAAAAGAGAAATTGGCCGGTAATTTTGAATATCATTTTTGTTCCCTTTTTTAAAAAGTGGCTTAATTTTTGCTGTTTTGAAAATATCTGGAAATATTCCTGTACATAAAGAAGCATTGAAAATGTGAGTTAACGGATGTATAAAGGCAGGTGCACAAGTTTTTAATAAACAATCCGGAAATTCATCTAAACCAGATGAATCTTTTTTGTTTAGTTTACTGACTATTCTGAGGATTTCGTTGGGAGAAGTTTCGGGAATAAACATCGTATCTGAAATTTTTTGGGAAGTGTAAAATGTTGAATTTTGTGATTTTAGTCCCTTCGTGAGATCAGACGCAATTCTTGAAAAGTGTTTGTTGAAGAGATTGGCAACTTTTTCCGGATTACTCGTTTCTCTTTCATTATCCTTTAAAATAACATTCTCTACAAGGTATCGAGATGATGTGGTTGTATTTTTTACGATATCCCACATTGCTTTAGTTTTGTTACTAGCGCTCAAAATGTCCTGACTATTTTTCATTACTTTTGCCTGAACTATTACTTTTCTTAAAATTCTTTTATATTCTCGGAAGTATATATGTAAACCGGGTGATACGTTATGATGTTTAGAAATAAAGTAAAGCGTACGTTTGTTTTTACACGATGTTCTAATTCCTTGTGTGATCCAAGTATTACTTTTGCTTGAAATATTTAATTTTCTCTTTTTAAGAGGAAAGCACGCGTTAAAATGAATTGAAAGCTTGGAGAAAAATAAATTATATTTTTCATTTGTGTCAACAGCGTTATAAACTTCGTCCCATGATTCCTTCATCAAGTAGTCCGTAAATAATTTTATATTAACTTTAGTGAATGCTCTGCACATGCGTGTATTATTTATTGTGTCAGTGTTTATGTTCTTAGTAATTGTAAGAATTTGTGCATCGTGGTCACTGTATCCTAGATTATTCGTTATTATTTCATATGTAGTTGTGGTTTTGTTAATTATAATTTGATCTAATGCTTTTTGTGATTTAAGCGTATTCCGTGTAGGTACATTCACTGTAATGTCTAAATTAAAAGAATGAAGTAAATTGAGAAACTGCTCTTTTTCGTGGGATTCGCTCAGAAAATCAATATTGAAATCTCCACATACAACAATGGATTTAAAAGAGAGTTTACTAATTTTGTTCAGAATTATCTCTAGATTTTCCAAGAAAGTGAAATAATCTGAAGCTCGCTTTGTTGGAGGTCTGTAAATGCAAAGTAAGATCATTTTGAGCGTAGTAAGATGTACTACTGTTGTTTCAAAAACTTTTTCAACTGCATATAAATTGAATTCTGACAAGAAGGTAGAATCAATATAATTTCTTATGTAAATACACGAACCTCCGTAAGCAGGGCCCTTATTTGATTCCCTCGCCCTACAATACGATCCTGCAAGGTAAAAGCTAGGAATTTGGAGTGTATTTATATCATTTTGAGACAACCAATGTTCTGTAAAGCAAAAAACATCTATTTGTCTTAGATCACATTGTAATGCTGCCTCGATAAATTCAATTTTATTTGAAAGAGATTGCACATTATGATGCATTATTCGAATCTTTTGCATGTACCTACACGGATGTTTTTCTGCTGCATCTGACTGTAGTTGCTATTTATTTATTTCATTTTTACCTCGAGTGCGTGGTCGAAGGAAGTATCGTGTCCCAGCAGTGACAAGAGGTGAGGAAGGAGGGGTGACAGATGTAGAGGAATGAATAGTGGGAGAGGTAATACACGGATTAGGTTCAGGGGATAAGGTAATTGGGTCCAAAGGGGTCCCAGGGGATGGAAGAGAACTAGGAGGTGTGGGTGGGGATGGGTCTTGGGCAGGACACTGCCAAGTTTGTGAAATGATGTGTTTTGCAAGCTCACTACCGAGTGCATGTTTTCCGACAAGGTTCAGGTGAAGACCATGTCGGGTGAAGTGTTTTTCTGAGAGAAAGTTTAGCTCAAACAATTTAACATGTGTGTCTCTCAGATGCAGTTTCAATTGGTTGTTTGCGTGACTAATTTCTTTGCATAGTGTGGGCTTGTTGTACCAGAAGGGCAGAGTCGAGACTACAATGTTCGTGTTTTGGGCGGCACGTTGTAATTTGTCAACATGTTCTTCAGGTGTAAAGTGACCACCCAAATTAATGTCATTCTGCCCTCCTATGATAATTACAGTATCCCGTTTGGTGAGGGTTTTTGTGTGCGTGTCCAACTCACTGGTCACGTCGGCAAACCTCCCGTTAGGTTTAAATGGCAGAGAAATTGGTTGGGAGTTTCTCACTGAGCAGGGAGGAGATTTGTCGCCCATGGCTATCTGCTAAAATGAGTACCTTTTTGATGGGCTCAGTGGGAATGTCCTTGTTTTCTGGTGAGCCAGTTTGCGCAACTCTACGTGTCTTTGTTACTTTGCGCTTGCTAGCCTGTTTGCGTTGGTTTGTGAATGGACGTGTCGATGATGGGTGGGGGTGGTGAGGATTGGGAAGGCAAGGAAACTCATTGTAGTAGTCTAATACAGAAAATCTGTTTTGAGTCGTGATTGGTGGTGGTGATTGTGTTTTTGCTTCCGCGAATGGACGGTTTAAGGTTTTTGCGGTGTTGCCTATTGTTGTCCAACCGTCTGTGTTTTGAACGACCTCTTCGAGCCTTCGGATATGTTCATCTAAATTACTGTTGATGTGTGTGAAGGCTTTCAGAAGATCGGCTTTGAGAGCGTAGAGAGTAGAGAGTGTATAACGATTAGTAGCCATGTCACGAATGCGTGTCAAGTGCGTGGTAAATATGAAAATAAGTAAATAGATAATTCAGAATACTACAAAAAAACTACTCCCTAACTTATCTTTTAAATTTAATTGTATTAACTTATTTAAATTACGTTACGTATTTATTTAAAAATAACGGTGATTTGATTCTAATGAGTATTTAAATGTGATTAATTAAATTCAAAAAGCGTTCAGTGTGTTTAATAGATTGAAGCTGCAAACTAATAAATACAATTAGATTACTATACTTTACCTACTGAAAGGCCACGAAATTCACCACTTCCACAAATTTAATATAAAGTTCAAGTCTTTCCGTTACTGTGGTTACGAAACTTTGAATTTTTATGTTTTCACAATTTTCACAACACTTTCACTAATAGTTTAAAACTTTACGCAAATTTCAATTAATTTACAGAGAAAATTTAATATTAATGGTCTTTACACTGTTGAAATGAACGTTTGTCCGTTACGCCGTAAGCACATTTAAAATATTTATTAAACAGAACCTACAAACATTTGATACTATTAACGTGTTCTAGTGTAAGCCACGCAATGCTTTCCTTAGAGAATATTACACGACTGTTTCACCATTTACGCTGAGAAACGAGGAAATGCTCCGCGCAGGAGACGCCGCTGTCTGCAATGTCCTAGCGGCCGGTTTGAATTTCGCGGCCCGGAAGTGATTTTTAAACTCAATTTTCTCAAAGACAATTTTTTTTTCGGAAAAACTGGACCTGCCATTTTTCATGACGTGCAACACAGAATTTGGGGTATTTTTTTGTAACGGGAGCTTCTGGACACCTATATATGTATATATGTGTATGTGTATATATATATATATATATATATATATATATATATATATATATATAAATCAATTGCTGTTCGTCAGTCTCGCCACAACTCGAGAACGGCTGGACCGATTTGCCTAATGTTTGTTTTAAAATAATTTAGGAAGTTCAGGAAAAGTTTAAAAGATGAGAAAATACGGAAAAATTTCATGGAAAATAGCAATAGCAACAATTTAATTTTTTCCGTATTAACTGCCTAACTGTCAAACATTTGATGTTCGTTCTGTATTGTTTATGTTAGGGCAGTCGTTTCTTTATATAGCTTGACATATCTTTCTGAATTTAGTCACAAAATAAATCCTTTGTGATAGTAACACTATTTATCGCTAAGTGCGAGGGAACTTTCTTTACTTTGATTATTTACAATGCCAAGGAGAAGACGACCTAACATAGGTTGTCGAATTCCATCAAATGGGGGACGAGGTACTTTACGTGCAAACCGTACTGATGATCAGCGAAATACAGATAATACTCGTATTGGCAAGGCAGAATTGTATTCTAAATTGACTGAAAAGGAAGCGGATAGGCTTAGAATGCAATGAGATCGTGTACATCAAACAACAGAGAGCACGTCACAATGAAATTGAACGATTCCGCAGGCGCAGTGCTCTTGTGATCCTGGAACGAGCAGCATTCAACTCGTCAAAATACAGCGGTGAATCTACTGGATTATATTGTACTGGCGAAAAAGTTAAATTGCCACAATTGATGCCACCACTAGATCCATTACGCGCATTACTTTCTGGGACGTGAAATGATTCTAAACACTTCTTGGACAACATTAAAAATTTAAGTTATTTTCAATTGATGTCATTTGGCGCAACGCATAGTGTGCAGGACAATTTCCTTCCACTTACAAGGTCTCATACCATAATAGTATTTGACAAAATTCAAATTTGTATTCGTATCAGAAATAATTTAACAGAATCTTTGTTGTATCAACAAAATCTTTGTTGTTCAAAATATGCAACGTACAAAAAATGTCAAAAGCAAAATATTAATATCTACAATGGGCACATCTGTCAGACCTAAAATCAAACTTCCCCGCTCGTCCCTTGAGGGTGAGGCGGGAGCCAACTTTGAAAAACATAAATGGGAACCCCCACTTTTATTGCAGACTCGGATTCTATACTAAAAAAATACGTAAGTTTGGTCTAAAACATTTCTTTATCCACATAGGTGACCAAGGCATGTTGCAGACAAAAAATAATATCTTCAATGAAAAAATCTCACTCCCACACCCCGAGGGGTGGTGGGAGGCAACTTGTAAATCTTAAATAGAAACAACCATTTTTCATTATATATATATAAAGAATTTGATTAAACATAATTAAATCAGAGCAAGCGATTTGAAGCCGCTGGCCATACATGAATACAAATCGTCTTCCTCGATCAAAAATGTTTTAAACCAAACTTATGTAGTTTTTTGTGTAGAATCCGAATCTGCAATATAAAGGGGGGTCCTCATGTAAAATTCCAAAGTTGGCTCCCGCCTCACACTCAGGAGACGAGTGGAGAAGTTTGATTTTAGGTCTGACAGATGTTCCCCTTATAGATATTAATTTTTTACCTTTGACATTTTTTTGAACGTTGTATATTTTTCGAATTATTTGCATTTCTCAAGTTAAATGGGCCACTCTGTATACTTGATAGATGTAGGTAATACGAAGTTCACCGGGTCATCTAGTTCATAATAAATCTAATCTAATGTTGATGAGGAGTTGGTGCTCATCTGAATAGAAGTAATGTAGTGTCCGTGATGGATCCAGAAGTTAGAGGGTGACATGTGAGTACCCTCCAGCCTACTCCAACCTCGCGATAATACAATAATATATAAAAATATTTGTTAGTTTTTGATCGAGTTACGAATGGGATGTATGAATCATCAGCAAGCACATGAATGAAATTACTTCTGCTTCAGATACATCCGTTCATCCTTGACACACGTACCCGGTTTTCAAGAAGTAGAGGGGGAGTAAATTTGACAATTCATGAAGACGGTCTGGTAGTCACTGAAGCGCATTGCACTTCTTTCTGAGAAAGATGATTTGCCGTGATATTGCAAACTTACATCTGAAATATTCCGTTTCAAGGTATAAATTTATTGAATTGTGAGGAAATATGTAGTAATAGCTAAAATATGTAAAAACATGAAATTAGACCAAAGTTTTTAAAATTAAGTAAAATAAAAATTGTTCTAATTCACCCAAAATGTCTTATCTCTATAAAATATTACTGAATGCAGGTATCTTGTTCCTGTGAAAATATGTATTTACATGAAAATCTGTTCCCTAATTATAAGATAATAAGAGGCTTTGTTGTTGAAATTTTAACGTTTGTGTAAATGAGTGCTTTTCAAGTGGCTTCGTTGTTGAAATGACTAACTCTACTGAATATGTTCAGAGATTGTCTGTGTTTCCATAACCTTCCATGACCTTCTTGGCATTTACGTATTTGGGGAACATTTCTAAGAACTCAAGTTTCCATGATTTTAACTCGATAAGCTATGACCTCGAACAACGCTCTTGGGTTCCGAGGCATTGTGCAAAAGCATAGGAGTGTCATGGTTAAATGGAAAAAGAAAGATGCGAATGCTATGAGGATTATTAATATGCGAAAACTTAATTTTAAAAACGTAAGTTTCAATTGCAAAACTGCACTTCATTGATATTTACTCATTTACCTACGTAAGTTCCTATTCGTTTAATTAGTAATTTATGTAAATTAGCACATGCCAATACTGTACTACAACGGTATTTTTACTTTTTCGCATAGTACATACTTGTCTCTGCAAAATTTCTCTCTTGTTGAAATTAAAAGTCCACATATTTAATTTCCATTGCCATGATTAGAAAGTTCTATTAGCAAACATGTCAATATGATATTGTATCGTCATATGTATTGCATTGCGTCGGTACCGCCATGCAACATTTAATATATGCTCTTTCTTGCTACTCAAATATAACATTTCCAGAGCTACCGCAAATAATTAAGAATAATTTGCACTATGTTGTAAAAACACTTGCTGAAGAAAGCAATATGCCTATTGATTGGAATGAAATTGTGAGCGATGTAACAAGAAAGTATTAAATTCGGTTGATTTTCAGTAACTTATGTATTAAGACAAATCACTGACAGTAAGACAAAATACAACATACTGATTACTTATTAAATAACTCTACTGGTTCTCTTGAAACATAAGATACTGAACATCAACAGAATTTATTACCAGACGATCAACATAACTAGTAAATAATATAAGAATATATTAACATTTTCGGGACGGGAAAAAAGAGAAGCTGTATGCCTTCATGTCTTCGGAAATTTATTGTTTGCTTCAATATTTGATTTAAATTATTGGTCACAATTTTATACGCGATTTTATATGTCAATAATTTGCCTCCCAAAATTGACGGAGAAAAGAATTCTACTGGAGGAAAGGAAAGGTATGATTGGCTCTAATATCAAGCCCCGTCAATTTCGCTTTAAAAGGAGTAGAGAGAGGGGACAGTTTTGAGGAAGAAGCAACTCTGGTAGGTTACCAAAACCAATGACGGACTCGCCTCTTACTCCAGAGTCCAAGATTGGTCGAGAGCCGACCTGTATTACCTGAGTAGTATCTTTAAAATGAATTTCGTTGTAATATTTTCCACGCTAGCCAATAAAAATAACGGTATATATTTTGGTAAATAACGAATATAGAAAATACAATAATACGTATTATATATTCTGTTCATATTCGCATACAAAAGCTTCGACATTCAATTTGCAAAATAATTTGTTACTAAGATAATATTACGTACACCAACTCAAATCTACAAACAGAAGTTTCACTGCCGCATTTAGAATAAAATGGAATATTAGAAAGTTAGGCCCATCCGCTCCCACCCCCTTCCTATATTTAGACGTATACAGCGGAGAAACTAAGCGAGTCATTGCAGCGAGCTATTTTATAAACAACTGCATATCTCCAAAAGGAAAGGCGATAGCACCGATCGGATTGCAGAATTTTGCATCTCGTTTAAAGGCAGTTTAGAAAAGACAATAATTTTTTTTGCAAATTTTGCAAATTTATAAACAATTTCCAATTTTTGAAATTCTGAAGTTGGAAGGGTCCCCTGATGTCCTAGAACTAAAAACTGCGAATAAACAATTTTGCAACAATTAACAATGTTATACACAATTTCGAAATGTATGCTATACGACCCAGGACGATCCTCTAATTGTTTCTGAAGTGAATAGTGCAAAAAACAAATTTAACAAGAAATGCAAAATTAACTAAATAGCTAAAAAAACTAAATAGCTAGTTTAATTATTGCTAAAATGTTGAATTTCGTAAACACTGATATTTGAAAATTATTACTTCGCCAAAACTTTCCACTCACAAATATTTTATCGATCCTGGAGCCGCCTATGCACACTTCATTTCTTCGACTCGGTTTCGGAATATTCGTTTACATACGTAAGTTGTTTTGCATTAAAAGAGGGGATAATATTACTAAATTGAATTTTCGCAAGTAATTCTGGATTATGAGAAAGAAGCAATGCATAAACTTTTTCAAATCCACTAGTTCTATTGCATGCGCTGAATATTTTATGTTGTAATGTATGATATTAAATTTATTGATATATTGCTTGTAGGCCATCGAATGGCTTGCTCTAGGACGCAACGAGACTACCCCGCCCCCTGTGCCTTCTGCGCCAATACTCTCAAGCCTTAGGATGAAAACACCTATCCATAGGGAACGTTCATATTAGAGATGATGATTGGGTGAAACCTGAGGGAAATCTGCCCTATCAGCTTCTCAGGCGATGGCAGTTGGTAGAGAATGTTATTTTGTAATAGTTAACTATGAAAGAACCAGATGGCGTTATCCTCCGTACAGTGCTGCCAGAATGTGCAGAAGGATTGGGACTTCAGAATATGCCGTTGCCCATTCTACGTGGCGGCGAGGGTACAAATTACGTGAAAACCACTCATATTTTTGAAAAATTGCACAATGCCTTTCATAAAGCTGTCTTTGAAAAAGAGATTTCAATAAGAAACAATCTATATCATTGAAACACGTGTATATAAGAAGGAGCCCTAAAACATGTTAATGCTGCAATTTTCGAAAATTCAATGTTCAGTGAAAATAAGACCCTAGGTACTTTAATTGTTCGTGGAATGAAAGTAATACAAAGATTTGGAGACGCATTTGAATAATTTTGTAAAATTATCAGGCTACATGTAACGAATGCTACTTCCAAGATAAAAATACTCGTTTCAAATTCGCACGTTCGTGAGCCGGCCAGATCAATGAAGGGAAATCAATTTTGGATTTGGATCAATTTTGGAATATATTCTAACGACTGTCATGGCAGCAAAATTCTCATGTCATCATAACATTTTTTTCACAATCGGTCACATTAATAAATTTAAATTATAGGTAATAAATTTGTATTTAATTTTCCAATGTTTTACTTGTTTGTGCTCGATCCTACTTTCTATTAGTCTATGGTCGTGAACTGTATGTACATTCTAAACACCACATAAGTCATTTTTTGCATTTTTCAATTGATTTATCAGAATGAATGGTAACATTGACTTTTATTAACTGTCCTGTTGTAACATGCAAAATTCTTTCCAGTCACGTATACATTAAATCCACTATTAAAAATTTCAAATTAAAGTACACTAGTAACGGTAAATGTTTTTACTTTCTCCTGAAATAAAAAGATAATGACTTAACTATGTTTGGAAAGGAGATCGTCAGTTATTGGCATCGCAGGATTACTGGTATGCTGTTATAACAACATTTATTTATTAAACCGGAACAGTAATGAATATAATTATTGGGTAATATATTAGTAATAAATGAGTACTTAATTTCATAATTGGTTAAATTTAATTGGGTTTATTATATTGATTTGTTTCTTTTGCGTGTAAACTATGACTGTCATGCCAGCGTAACTGTCGTTCGCGAACAACGGCATTTATTTAATAATCGATAACACGAATTTCAATTTACGCAAATGTTTTTATAGTTCCACCATGTCTCCATAAATTTTTCTTTTTGTTAATATGAATATCTGGGTATGTAATTGAGTTTTAAAAGGATTGGGAAATTTTATGTCGGTAACGTGGCTTGAGAATATGATTCGAAACACCTAGTTAAAAAATTAATATCGTTTTAATATACTCACCCACGCACAAAGAGACTGTGTTGCAACATATTCTTTCAATGAATTTAGAATTTACATAAACTACTGATGTTCATTTTCTAAATATCTCAAAATACTATTAATAAAGGATAAAGTAAATCGTAAGTGAACGTAAGCTTTGTTCAATCCAAGGAGTTTACAAATTAGTTTTTTCATCAATCTTCACAAAAGAAAAGCTTCGCATGTATTAGCGATTTATTAGTTTATGACATAGAAAAGCATAGTTATTTTGAATAAATATTATTCGATATAAATTCAAGATTTCCAACAAGACATATTCTATTATTTTTATCAATTTTGACAATATTCCTTATTTTATAAACAAATTAAAACATTATAATACTTAATGACACGGAAATTGTTAAAAAGCATGGCTACGAAATTCTTGACATTTGCCAGTTGGAGCAATCAAAATCTTATGAAATTGCCTACATTTCTTCCACTTGAAATTCTAAACAAAATTTAATCCTCTTTTTCTGATATTGTTTTCTTTTGCCAGTTTCTTGCCCTAAAAATGCGTTTTTTTTATCTCACCGCATTTAAAAAAATTAATTTTCTAAAATGTAAATTTTGACTTGAAAATAATTTTGTAACCGGCTTATAGCAAAATATACCGTTTAGAAAAGTTACCTTGTTTACTTCAGAAATAGAGAATAGTGTGAAAGCAATATCAGAAAATTAAATTTCTGAAAAAAATGATATAACATTCCTAAAAATGTTTTTTCCCATTTTCAGGTCCTAAATTTATCTAATTTTTCTTAAATTGTAATTTTTGCCAGTTTGGGTCATAAAAATCCGTTTTTTGATCTCTCCAAATTTTTTGGAAAAATCAATTTTCTAAAAATATTTTAAATTTTGACTTGAAAATAATTTTTAAATTGGCTTATAGCTTAAAATACCGTTTACACTAGCAAACTTATTTAGTCTCATTAGTGGCCATTAGCGTGAGAAAAATATCAGAAACTTAAATTTCTAGAAAAAAATTCTACAATTTTTCTTAAGTAGTGTTTTTCGATAGATTTCTGCCTTAAAATGCGTTATCGATCACTCGGAATTTTTCTGGTAAATGAAACTTCCTATGTTGTTAGAAATTTTGTCTCCCAAAAATTATAGTAAATGGGCTTATAGCCAAGTGTACAGCTGACACTAGTGTATGCTAGCGTACGACTACCACGATTAGAAATTTCAGTGTGAAAACAATCGCAGAAACTTAAAATTAAAAACAAAATGATTTTTCTAAAATTTTGTTATTTGCCAGATTCTTGCCCTAAAAACGCAGTTTTTGATCTCCCCGAATTTTTGAAAATTAATTTTCTTAAAAGTTTGTAAATTTTGACTTAAAAATATTTTGTAATAGGCTTATAGGAAAATATACCCTTTACTAGAGCAATCTTGTAAAGTTCAAGAATGGACATTTGTGTGAAATGAATATCAGAAACGTATGATCTAAAAAAATTCATTTTTCTGAAATTGTTTTTTTGCCTCTTTCAAGTCCTTAAAATGGGTTTTTGACCTCTCAGAATATTATTGTTGAACGACATTTCCTAAGTTATTAGAAATTTTACCTTCCAAAAATTATAGCAAATGGGCTTATAGCTAAGTATACAGCCAACACTAGCGTGTTTCTACTTCCATGATTCGAAATTTAGGTGTGAAAACAATATGAGAAACTTAAAATTCGAAACAAAAGGAATCCAATTGTCCTGAATTTGTGTCTTTTTTCATTTTCTTGCTCAAAAAATGTGGTTGTTGATTTGTCCGAATATTTTTAAATTAATTTTCTAACAATTTTGTAAATTTTGACTTGAATATAGTTTGTAATAGGCTTATAGCCAAATATACCATTTACAGGAGCTACGTTGTTTAGTTCAGGAAAGGACATTTGTGTGATAGCAATATCTGAAACTCAAAATTGTGGAAAAAATTAATCTAATTTTCCTGAAGTTGGTTTTTTTCCATTTCAGGTCCTAAATTAATCAATTTGTTCTTTAATTGTGTTTTGTGAAAGTTTCAGGTCGTAAAAAAGGGTTTTCCGATCTCTCTTAACACAATTTGAAAAATTAATTTTCTAAAAATTTTGTAAATTTTGACTTGAAAATATTTTGTAACGGGCTGATAGAAAAATATATCGTTTGCAAGAGCTACCTTGTTTCGTAGAGAAATGAACATTAGGGTGAAAGCAATGTCAGAAAATTAAAATTCTAAAAAAAAAATCACATTTTTATTAAGTAATGTTCTACGATTGTTTCCTGCCTTAAAATGCGTTTTCGATCCCTCGGAATATTTTTGTTAAAGAATTTTTCTAACTTAGTAAAAATTTTGTCATCCAAAAATTATATTAAATGGGCTGATAGCCAAGTTTACAGCCTACACTATTGTGTTTCTACTTGAATAGAATTTTCAGGGTGAAAACAAAATCAGTAACTTAATAACTTAAAATGTAATCGAATTTTCCTGAAATTGTATTTTGTTTAGTTTCTTGCTCTAAAAATGCGGTTTTTGATCTGTCCGCATTTCTTTTAAAATTAATTTTCTAAATTTTGACTTGAAAATACTTCCTCAATGGGCTTAAACAAGCTAACTTATTTAGTCTCATGAGTGGAAATTAGCGTGAAAACAATTTTAGAACCTAAAAATTCTAAAAAAATTATCCAGTATTCCTTAAGAAGTGTTTTTTGATTGTTTTCTGCCTTAAAATGCGTTTTTGATCGCTCAGAATTTTTTGAAAAGTTAACTTCTTTAAACTTTTGTAAAATTCGACTTGAAGAGTTTTCTGACAAGGAAAATATACTGTTTACAAGAGTTACCTTGTTGAGTTCAGAAATGGACATTAGTGTAAAATCATTATCAGAAACTTAAAATTCTGAAGAAAAAAAAAACCTAATTTTTCCCAAATTGTGTTTTTTCCAAGTTTTAGGTCCTAAAAATGGATTTTTCGACCTCCCCGAATTTATTGGAAAAATTAATTTTCTAAAAATTTTGTAAAATTTGACTTGAAAAATCTTGTAATGAGCGTATAGCAAAACTAGCTGAACTACCCGGCTACTATTTTTAACTAATATTTTCCATTTAACCAATTTGAACATGAGAGATGTGCAAATATTCAAATCGAGAGTCATAACGAAATGCTGCCCTACTTCCTAGATAATTATTCACATTTTCTTCCTTCTTTACAGTATTGTTTTCAATGGTACGTGTTCTTCAGCAAGTCGCTCTTGCCTCCGAGTAGCCTGATTCAGAATTGTAACAGGCTGCCCAACTCTTAGCACTTGGTTTAAGTTGTGTAACTTTAGGTATATCCGATGATATAAGAAATGTCTCGAAAAAGCTTTGAGGTAAGACTGATGCCTCCACATGGCTATTTATACAGTATCATGAATGGAACTGGCTTCGTGAGAGCAATATCAGAAACGTAACAGAAGAATTTATCTCATTTTCTCGTAATAGTGTTTTTTAGCCGTTTCAGCCGCTAAAAATTCGTTTTTCGATATCTCAGAATTTTTTTAAAAAAATGCCAATTTTTTTGATATTGAAACTCATCTCTTCCAACCATTTTTTCATATTGGGAACAATCTCTTCCAATAATTACAGTAAAAGGACTCTTAGCAAAATATTTAGGCTAAACTAGCGAATTTATCTAATTTCATTGTTGGAAATTTTCTGCTGAGAGCAATCGCTAAAACCTGAGAAAAGTCTCAAAAAATTAAATTTTTCTAAAATTGTGTTAATTTCTAAAGTCAGACACTAAAAGTGGGGTTAGTATCTTTCAGAACGTTTTAAAGAAATGAATTTGTATAAAGATTTTAAAATTTTTATTTGAAATTATTTTTTTATAGGCTTTTAAAAGTATAAAACTCTTAACACAAACTACCTTATTTGTTGTCATGAGTGAAGATCCGCGTAAAAGCACTATCAGAAACGTAAAATTGAACATAGACAATCTTCTTTTTCTTAAAGAAGTGTTTGATAATAGTTTCCGGCTTTAACCCTTCAGCGGTGACGCTGGGTCTGTGAGACCCATGAGGTTCCTGATACGGTTGTAGAGGATCGAATTTCGCAGATAAGTAATTGAGCTTCTCAGTACCTTTTCATCTCCTTCCATGCATCCGTTACATCGCGACTCCAGATATTCTTATCAATTATTATGACTAAGGCCCGCAAGGCCCGCAACAGACTACGCCGAGGAATGTGTTTCCAGAAATGTGCGACGAGAAATGTGGAAAATCGAAACAAGGGACCCTTATGGACCCCCACACACTTGAAAGAGTTTCCTCGTTCGCCTCTGCGGAGGCGAAAGAGTTCCTCGCTCGAGTCGGTCGGCGAGCGTGTTTTCTCGGACACATTTCTACTCCTTCACTTGTTATACGACATTTGGGCGTTCGCTGCCGCAGGAAAACACCAAACAGTGCATAGAACTGAGTGAGGTTATAACGTTTGGCAGTAAAAGATGCGATAAACCACCAGTTTTTTAATTGTTTTCTTGAATTTTCTCTTCAAACGGAAATGAACACGTAAAAACTTGTATGGAAGATATTCTTATTTGTGTGAAATCCGCTCATAATGAGTAATATAAAAATAAAAATTTGAAGCAAGAAACTTGAAAGGGTATTTTGAAAGAATTGAATTAATTCATTACTTTTCTTAATTGGTATTTATGAATGAATTTATTAAATATTTTATTATGAATTATTTTATCATTATCTATTCATTATTCAAACAACAAATATGATACTAAATTTCCTTCCTGATACTAAACTTCCCTTCCTTAGTTGTCGAAGTGCTTCACAATCTTCACCGATTTTAATAGATTTACAAAATTCACAATCTTCACCGATTTTAATAGATTTACAAAATTTGATAATTTTATCCCCCCTCCTCTCCCCCTCCCCCTGGTGACGTCACTTCCTGATCCAGAACCCGCAGTGGCCGTGTCAACGCCCGGGTCAATGCCCCGGCCGGATGTGGACATCCGGGGTCATTGCCCATGTTGACATCCGGGGTCATTGCCCCCCCGTGCGCGCTCTCGCGCCCCGGGCGCGAAGGCTGGCGGTAGGGTGTGCGCCGGTGTCGCGCTCTGGCGGCGAAGTGCGTAAGCGTGTGCGCTGGCGGCGCGCTCTGGTAGCGGTGGAGGGAAGTGGTGGGGTGGGCCGTGCGGGGAGGGGGTCGTGAGGGTGTGGGGGCGTGGGAGGGGTGGGTGGTCTGTGCGTAGACGGCGGGCGTGCTTTCAAAAATGGCTCGGATGGGCTCGGGATCGAACCAGCGACGTGACGGTCGAGCCTTTACCGCCTGAGCTACGGCGACAGCGTCGATGGAGGTGCGTGGTTGTGAGTACTGATAGTACCCTGCGTCGTCGTCGGGGGCCGCGGTGACGGTGGCGCGCATTTTGAACACTGTATAATATATATTATGTATTTTCATAATAGAATAGTTGTTGTAAATATCTAGTTTGGAAAAAAAGAAAGGAAACCCTACAAGGTGGTGACAGGGAAAAACAAATGAAAAAACGGTAGAATTGAACAAATAATTTTTTATTAAAATCAAATGAATAAAAAGTAAATCCATACAGAAATACATATAAATCGATACAGAAAAATATCAATTTATGTTTGTTTGTTAAGTAATTTGGCGATTTCGTTTTTGATTTTCTCATCCACGTACCCTTTCGTGGCACCGTCTTCCTTTTTGATGGGCGGCGCCATGTTGACGAGGCGTTTTTTCAGCACGTTGACGTTTCCCAGTTTGCTGCACCGCAGTTTTGGAATTTTTTCTAGTTGCGTTTTGACGTCTTTGATGTTGCGGTCGACGTAGGCTTTGTTAGCGACATCTTTGTCTTCTTGAGGAGAAGACGTATTCGAAATGCGATAAAGATCGGCGTTAAAGGGACCGCTGATGAATTCAATGAAATGAATTATACATAGAATCCTTTTCTGATTTCTTTCTCAATTCTTTTCCGAATTCTTTTCAGAATTGCTTTGTGAATTCTTTCAAAATCCTTTCCTGATACTAAACTTCCCTTCCTTAGTTGTCGAAGAGTAAGTGCTTCACAATCTTCACCGATTTTAACGTGGTCGCTAAGAGTAAACCCGTTGAAGTCTATCTCTCCGTCAGCGCCGTGTTGGAGGAGCAGTCTGCCGATCGAATATTGCCGGAAGTGTACCGCGTGTTCCAGCGGCGTCAGTCCTTCTCGATCACGCACGTCGACGAAGTTTGCTCCATCCCCCCCACTTTCTTGCAAGCAGCGTAGTACCACGGCGGTATTGCCGGCTTGGACGGCCAGGTGGAAGGAGGTGAAACCCGTACGCGGGAGCATCTTAAAATATTTCTCGATGCGCGTACCCGCGGCCATCACGAATAGTGTGAATACTCAAAAAAAAGGTCCTCTCTGCGACACTCGATGCACTTCCACTTCGGCGGCGGCGGCGACTCGATGTGCGCGTGTTCGAAACAAGGCAGTACTTCTCGCCTACACTGCAAACACTTCCACTTCGGCAACGGCGGTTTGTCGTCGACGTGCGCGCGCCCGTTGTTGTTGTAATGTCGAAGACAAGGCAGGAGTCGACGAATGTTTCGGTCCCGCTGCACGTCTTTCGACAGGCGGTGGAAGACAGAAGGCACGTCCTTCGCGGCCCAATGTATTAAGAAGTCGATGGGAAGCAGTTGCAGAGAGCGATCGTCGAGTCCGAGAAGAGAACAACCGTTGTTGATGAAACGTTGTATGACAAGATCCAATTCGAGATTGCGCTGACGTAGATGGGTCATTTGTCAACTGGAGAGTACGTCGGAGGACTATTTTCGAAGGGCGGACGAAGCGACTGGATGACTTGACGAACGCGAGAGACTCGCCGTCGCAGTGCTTCACCGTACGGATCTTGAAGGGGGTGTCCGAGAGCTTCGACGACTGCTAACACTTCAGCGTGCACTGTGAGAATAAATTCTTCCGGTTCAGGAGCTCTCCTTTTACCGACACCTTCCGCCTCGTATGAGGTGTGGTGGGACGGTGGTGATTGTTTATCACCGTCGATGGTAAAGGGAGGGGGGTCCCCCGTGAGGAAGGAGACGCAGGGAGCGTTCAAAGCTTTCTGGATGGCGCCATAGCGCGCGGATAATCCGTCAGCCTGACACTCGCAGCACGCGCAGGAAGTCACTTCGCCGAGAACCTTCATGATCCACAGCACTTTATCGTGACATGCAACCGCGAGATCGTGAAGAGCTTTTACCTTTTCTTCTTCTTTGTTTCTGCCATCTATTAGATCTTCTTCTTCTTCCTCGTGACAGCATCGGGCGGCACACATCACATCAGCGGCGACGTCGGCGATCATGCGATAGGCTTCAAAGTAGAAGGGGCGCTGAAGACTGCTATTGTGGGCGAAAGCGGCGTATTGATGCGTATTGATGGCGAGATCGGCGGCGGCGTCGCGGAGGCTGACCCAGTTCTCCATCATCTGCTTCTTCCATCGAACATACGCTTCTTCTTCTACTCGAGGTCGTTCCATGACGACGGTCCACGGACGAATGACGTGTCGAGACCTCGCCCTCCCGTCTTCAATGTGATTGCAAACGCTCTCCCCCTACTACTACTACTTGAAAAAAAGTGACTAATCATAAAACTTCCCTACTACTAAAAGTAAAAAAATACTATTGAAATAAATAAGTATTGAAATAAATAAAAAAATATTGAAATAAATAAATAAAAAGTATTGAAAATAATTCTAATCTACATGAACCCCGCCTGCAGGGACGAGCGTGCACGCTGAAGAAGAAGAAGAAATGGACGGACGCGTACACATGATGCGGAAATGACCCCATGGCAGACTCGTAAATTTATCGATCCAATAGCGTTTGTTGTCGGACACGGACAACGAACGCTTGTTTTGGACAAACGAATAATTGACGTGGGATTTGGACCGAATAGTACATTGTTTGTCGATTCTACGTTCGTTCCGAAATAAACAGTCCAAATAATTTTGAAATTTATAACGTTTGACGACCGAACGTTGTACTCCCTTCGCCCGAGAAGAACACGCACGAGATGGGGTTTTGATGGAGTACATTTTTGGACGTAAACCTACGTAGCCGAGCAGGGGATCGCTTCCGCATTCGTCCTTAAACAACCCTAATACCTTTTTGTTCCGAGGTGTCACGCCAAATTGGTTATCGGGACCGAAACAGGACGTATCGAACCAGGATGGATGCCGATTCATCTCAGCGTACACGCTCGTGGAAGTAGAGAGAATGAATCGGTATCCATGTAGAGCAGATGAAGATCGCGAAGAATTTTTTGACAATAACTATACCAAAAATCGTACATTCTATGTTTTGAAATTTCCAAAATTCAAAAACCCAAATAAATAGGCTTCGCGAGCTTCACCTTTGTTTTGCGCAACTCGATCGTCATGAAATCGCCGTTCACGTGGTGACTGCGCACGAAAGCGGGATCGGCGATGAGACGTCTGGCCCCGCACCTCCCCTCCCACTTGTTCACGAGATAAATGCGCCGGTGGTTGCGCACGTCCTCCATCGACTTGCCGTAAATCGAATTATTCATGAGTTTATAGAATTTATCTTCAAAATCGGAGGACGCGCGCTGTCGACGCGAGTTGTCGAGGTCCATGTACGCGGCAAGCCAAGCACGTTGCGAAAACGAAACAACGCGATGAATTTTCGTGAGTTGCACTCCCAACTCGAGGACCTGAATTAAATTTTGAATGTAAACAACGTAACGACGCTTGGGCAGAAGCGCCGCCAGCAACTTGACTTGCCTGCTCTTCGAGTCGGGGGGGACGCGGGTGTCCGGACAGGGCGGCAAATCGCTCAAGCGATCGTGGATCTCGTCTGGGTAGTCGAGATCGACCTCCAGAACGTCGCCCCGATCGACTTCCGCAGCCGCCTCTGTGATGTTCAAACGCTCGATGTCGCTTTCCGTTATCCACCGGAAGTCACCCACCGGAAGCGGATGTGACATCGAAAAACCGTACAAGTTATTCGCGTCGGTGTAGTAAAACAGAGGATCGAGCCCGTACACTTCCAAACACAAATTTCGAAACTTTTCCAAAATATCTGTTTCTAGCAAGACGTCGATTTTCAAATACAAATCGGCGTACTCGCCCAAATTTTGAACGGTGAACGCGTCCCACACGGCCTGCGCGTGCGCGTACCCCGAGTCAGAAACGGGTGTGTCTGTGAGACCACTGAAAAACGCTTCGGGCGCCGGTAACCTCGTTTCCCCCAATTTGGACACGTCGTTGACATAATCGTAGGGAAACACCCCCTTCCTTCTGGCCAAAGCGAAAAGATGGTCGTCGGGAAAAGCCGCACGGGTGAATTTCAAATCGGCCGAATCCAGCGATCGACTTAAAGAGTCGAGCGATGCACCTAAAAATTTCAAAGACTCCAAAAATCGCTGCTCCACTTTACCGATTCTTTGGGAAATCGCCACGAATCTCTCGTGATTGTGCGGAATCACTCGCAACCCGTCGTTGTTCACACAGTTCTTGTCGCCCCAGGCCTGAAGGAGAAAATGCCAATCGTAACCGCTTCCGTTGTGCATGACGACGGAGATGTGCTTCGGCGCGGGAAAGTTGACGTTACACGATTGATGAGCCGCGCCGCGAAAGATACCCGAAAAATGGTCATGGTCCCTGACGCGGGTGGAATTTGGAAGAAAAGGTCCTTTACATATGTGACAAAGATCGGAATTTTGAAAAGACACTTCGTCCTTCTCCTGCATCACGAGGGGAGAAGGATGAATTAAAAGTTGTTCGTAATCTTTCGCGTGACCTTCTAAGAACGCTAATAATTGTATCGCGACGTCGGGACCGTGAAAGGTGACCAGCTGATTCCGCGACTCATCAAACGAGCACACCACTTGAAGCGCCGCCGAAAAGGGTTTGTGAAGTTGGTACGGTTCGAGGTAGGATCCGCTCGACGACGGCTCACACGAAGACACGGGGAACGTGAGCGCTTCGAAATCAACGTAAACCGCAATCGGGCATCGTTGTTGTCTATCGAAATTTCGAAATTGCATGAAGCGCTCCTCCTCATTTGTCTCCGACGGAAGGATGAAACGTGCGGGGGACCCCACGGATCTACAATCGATTTCGTGAGCCTCCAGATACGCTTGCGTGCAAAACACGTTCAAACGTCTGTCGCAAACAAAAATCCTACCCTTGTGAGCCGAATGCTGCGACTGAATCAGTCTACCTAAATTCTTAATCCGAACGTAATGGGACTGACCCCCGTCGCCATGAATCAACAAGAAATTGAAATGGTTCTCTTTCTTTGTTTCCGAAAAGTGCACAGGACCTACGATTTTCCAAGATGTGTTGGCCGAATCAAACTCTAACGTAAACACGTTAAACGAAAAGCTAGGATTTTGTCGTTCGAAACGTTTAATCTCGTGAACGGGAAGTGGCCAGGAGATGCCACGTAAATCGAGACTGTTTTCTAATTCATCCAAAAGAATTTGGTAGGTAGAAGTACGATTCGAATTTACAATTTTGGTGTGTGGGGGCTGACGTTTATGAAAGAGAGCCGACGCCAGCGCCCACAGAAAACATTTTTCGTCTCGATTATTCACGTTAATCACAGCGTGACGACTCGCAATGGCTGCCGGAAGAGAAAAGAAGAGGCAGAATGAGCGATAGGTTCGAACAAGTGAGCCGAAATATGAAGAGTGACGATAGAGGCCAACGATTTTCCGGAATCTCTCTCGGAAAACTCGTCGAATCTGGAATTGATAGGATCCGCGATTCTAGAAAGGAAAAATTCCGAAATGTCATCACCTCGGATGAGCACCGCAGTCCGTGCCGAAAGAAAGATGGGCTGCAGCACCCCTACGATTTCGTGCGTCTCGACGTTCTCTTTCTCAATCAAAAACTGACACTCGAGTTGCGCGAAAATTTTGAAACAAGGTCGATCGAGAGTGTTGTTGAGTTCTTCAAACATCTTCAGATGGAAGGGAACACGACATCGGTTGAGAAACTCGACCGGATCCGCGATGTCGTGTGGGGGAGGAGGATTCGAAATGACACCCCGAATTACACGGTCGTTTAAAGAGTGCGCGGCGTCCGTCCACTGGAGAGCGTTTGCAATGACGGAAGAAGAAGAAGACGAAGTCGATTGATTCATGTCTAACCCTTTCTCTAAAAGAAAACAAAAAATAAATACAATGTTAAAAAAATTGAAAAAATATCGATCGACAATGAATCAATACGAAAAAAATGACAACTTACTAACAAGCACACCGTTGAAAGGTGTCAATCAATATTCCCGTCACTACCACGACGTAAATAACTAAGAAAAAAATCGCCACGAAAAAACACTGCACTAGGATGTCCGCGAGCAGGGCAAACGAACGACTAAGAAGTCTGCGAACGTGATGTTTTAAAGCTTCACACACACACACAGACTATCGGAGCGACAGCATTGCACCACACAGCGTAATCACTATCCGCAGCACATGCAGCACGAATGAGTGGAAGACGTAATATAACACTCGTGCGACAGCGATAAGAACAGCACGCGGCTGACTAATGCTGCGTAATCACTATCAGCAGCACATGCAGCACGAATGAGCGGAAGACGTAATATAACACTCGTGCGACAGCGATAAGAACAGCACGCTGCTGACTAATGCTGCGTAATCACTATAAGCAGCTAGAGAAAGCATGCGGCGGCGTACACGAAACGGTTGGCCTTTAAAAGAGGTCCACACGCACATTTTCTTCACACACACCGCTGGCTCGCTCAGAAGACGCACGAAGACGACAGCTCTCCGCGCAATGACAGAAAATGCAACATCAACATCATCACGCGCCGATGACAGTTCGGCATCGAAACATCGAAAACTGTAAGTAACAGCATTTTACAAAACATTATTAGCGAACAACAAAGTGAACTCATACGCATTGTTGTTAAAAAATAATTTTCTTTTTCACAGAGACACGACAAAATACATGGTCAATACTCAAGACCTTTTGCACGAATCTGAAGACATGCTTATCGTTCCGGATTCAGACGATGAAATTTTCGAAGATCGTGCCATCGTTCCAATGATATCACGGAACGTGGAAAAAATGACCGATATGATTCTACCGTTCAATCCACCACAAACGGTGGATGAAACGAGAATAAGATATTTTAACAACAAAGACGCGCAAGCGGTGAAAATTGTCCCAAAAAACCCGTTGTGCATGGTGTACGTTTATAGAAAACTGAAGCGGCAAGAGTAAGTAAAAAAATGTTAATAAATCATCAAAGTAAAAAATGACATAGAAAAAAATTATTCATTTTTTAATTTTTTTATTGCAGTATATGGACAGAACTGGAGAGAAAAGTTGAAAGTGAACACAACAGGCTGCAGTTCGAAAACCTTCCAAAAGGATTATTCTTTGAAATAACTGATATATCATTGGTAGAAAGTGCGAAGTACAAAAAAAATCGTATGTCGCAACACTACAACATACATTTGGAGTCTTCCTACCGGTGAGGTGCGTAAAACAACTTTTCTTAAAAAATTTTAAAAAATATGTATACATAAATTTTGTACTTACCTTTTTTTCTTTTTCAGATTTACACCGGAAATTCATCAAATAGGAAGAGAAAAATTCCTACAAGAACGACCCCACCTTGCGTACTTGGGGGTCAACGAAGGCAATAATGCAAACGTGGTGCTCATTTATAAACTAACCGATTTATTTAAGCACAAAACTTGGGATATCATACGGGGTTTATTCATACAATATGGAATTATCAACAAAGTGGACTAATGAATATCATGAAAAGTGTAAAGAATGATCATGAAAGTGAGTGATTGTGCACAATGTTCTAATATGTTCAATATCTACAAATATAGGTCTTTCTGCAGTTGAAGATTCCACTGGACGATCAGCAACTCTATTTATAGAACAAACGCCGTTACATCTCGCAACAAAGGTTCTTTTCACGCCAAGTGAAGTGAATTATGTGAAACATTTAGTGATTCAGACTGTACTTCCTCTTCGTGCCAATGAGCTGCATCTGCACACAGACAATGCAAAAAAAAAAAGAAATGTAAATTTTAATATGAAATAAAACAATGGAACATATTAAAAATAAGAAAGAGAAAAATAATAAGAGAAGAGAATAAAGAGAAAAGAAATAAGAAAAATTCCTTACCCGTTCCTCAAAATATCATAAAAAATTAGAATAAATTAAAATAATTGTTTCCAAATTATTGTCAAGCGAATATAATTTTTTGAACTAAGAAAATATTCCTTACCCGTCCTTCAAAAAATAACAAAAAATAGGAAGTAAAAATTAGGAAGTGATTTAAAAATATATTTATTATTATTTATTGAATATTATTATTTATTACAAACATCAAAATAATTAATAAAATAAAAAACATAGCTGTTTGATGATGATGCTCACTTTTGCATCTCCAACAATGAGACGTAGAATGAGATCACCACCGTGATAAAAATTAAAAATATTATTGTGAAAAATTAATTAAAAATGAAACTCACTCTTAGTCGCTGACCGACCAATTTTGAAAGAGTTCGCAAAGCAATTCAGAAAAGAATTCGAAAAAGGATTCAGAAAGAAATCGGGCGTGTAGACGCTTTGGCGGCGAAAGCCTGTAGCGTGCGCGCTCTGGAGGCGAAGGGCGGTAGCGTCTGCGCTCTCTCTCTCTCTCTCTCTTCCTTGCGCGCGACAGCGAAGCGTGCGTGCGGTATCACCTAGAACATCCGCGCGGTCACTGGCCTTAGACTGCACGCCCGTTAAAAAAATAATATATAAATAGTCGTGAGTCGAACACAAAACTCACAGTCGCATCGATGCGATGAATGTCTTCGGACATGCGGTTCGGGCGCGTCACGCCGTCACGAAGCGATACGTCGATGAACAAATCGATGGTGTTGTGAAGCGCATGAGGAGAGACGATGAGTCTGTGGGAAAAAAAACGTGATCAAAGAAAGCGAACTCGATGCACTCGAGCGGAAGCTCTCTACGCGTTACGGCGCCGGTACGGACTCTCCGGACGTGGTGATTAAGGCGCAATTGGATGAGACGCTGGCGGATGCGAAAAAACACGCGGAGGAACTTTTTCACGTGCATAAAGAACTAGTCAAACACGATACTCATAATCTCGAAACAAAGATAGAAAACAAATTGGAAGGGCTCGGTGCGCGTCTGGCGAGTTTCAATGACAGCATGTTTGTTTATTTCAATAAGTTGCAGCATGAATTTGTAGAAAAGTTTGATAAGCTCAATGAGCATCTGGTATCGAAGGGGATATTGGAGAAGGATATTTAAAGGAGACCTTTATATATTTTGACACTTGCGCTTGTGTATTAGTACTGTCATGGTTCGGACCGCGTGCAGAACGACAACGGCGAGAGATTGTAGGAGACAACCCGATAATAGGGAGTTACGACGGGAGAGGCGTACAAGAGAGAGAAGAGGAATAGATTCTCTTTCGGATTCCGGCGCGGTGATTACCCCAGCCGCGATGGGTCGCGGCATTTTTTTGCGAGGTCGATGCGTCGGAGGTCCCTGTACGAAGGGGGAAAGAATCGTCGTCGTCTGCAGGGGAGTGGCGTACGTAGGCGAAAGACGACGAGAACGGCGCGTGGCGGTAGAAAAAGAGTAAAGAGGGGCGGGTTTTTGCCTGCCCTGATTCCTCTGATTCCGGCCATCCTCAGCGGACTGAGCGCACTCGGGACTGTCGCAGGTGGCGCTGCCGCTATCGCGAACGCTGTGAAAAACGCTAAAAGTAAAAACCAAGAATTAGCGGAAATGGTGCGTCATAACAAGGTCATGGAAGAGACCAAAAAAGGATCCGGCGTGTTGCTAAGGGCCGCGAAAATGCTTCGGACGAAGAGGAAGACGAAGGGGAGGAGGAGTAGCGGGACGGCTCGAAAAAACGAATGAGCGGAGTACCGCGTCGAGCGCTCACGCACGAGGAAATGACACGTTTTGCGAAGAAGATTTTGAACATTCCTCATTTTCGTGGTGTGTTTACGCGGGATGCGCTACCCAAAAGAACAAGAGCGGAGCGTGAGTGCGGCGTCATCAACCTCGACGGCGCCAGCGGCGACGGTACTCATTTCGTCGCGTACGTGAAACGAGACCGAACGGTGCGTATTTCGATTCGTTCGGACTTCCGCCCCCTTCCGAATTTCTTCGATACGCCCGCGGACACCGCGTGACGTACAACACGCGTCAAGTTCAACGATACAACGCGAACAATTGCGGCAAGTTATGTTTGCAGTTTCTTTTTCACGAATGGAAGAAGGAGAAGAAGAAGAAAAAGGAAGATTAAACACCGGACGTTGTCATTTCGCTTGTGACGATCGTGTCATGCGTACGTACACTTTAATCGGGAAGGGTCCGGAGATCTCGGTGAAGTTTGCGCCGGGTGTCGACCTCTCGAACGACGTGTACGAGATCGCGTTAGTGCATCTCAGCACCGTTCACACCATTCGCAACGTGAAGGACGGACACAACCAACTCCACTAGGAAGTTGTAAATGGGGGTGGTGGGGGACCTCCAGCAAGCTATATGCTGGAGCTCCTCCTTTGGAAGACATCCATCATCATATATCGAATATTCTACATCGACAGTTTCCCGGTGACTTTGCGAAGAAGAAGCACTTTTTCGATTTGGAAGCGGACCCGTACACGAACAAAGTGCGCGTCAACACGTCGTTCACGCTGCTTTTCGAGCACGCCGAGTCCATCGGTCCTCTCCTCGGATTTTCAAAGACCGTCCCACCCTCAGCTTACGGGGTGTACGTGACGGCCGATGCTGCGCAGACGATCATGAAAGATTTTGAAGTGTTCGTGACGTGTAACGTGATCGAAAGCGGGTATATAAACGATCGAATAGCCCACGTGCTTTATCAGTTTCACGTGAATGATTTACCCGCCGCCATCGTCGAAGAAAGACCAACCGAAAAAATCTTTCACTGCGTCACGCGACGTTTTATCGACGAGTTATCGATTCGACTAGAGAACTGATTCCGTTGTACACGGAAACACCGTTGACGTGCACCTTACTCGTACGCCCCAGAAGCAATCGCAATGCCGCTTTCATCTAAAAAGAACACCGAAATAAAGCTCTATAAAATGCAGGTCGTGTCGCGACCGAGGCACAGAGTGCTTTGTCCGCTCACCACGTTAACACCATCAAGTCGACAAATCTTACGAGCGTTGGGTTACAGTATTTTTCTAAAGAAGAAGAAGAAAACCGAAAAAAAATGTCGTCGAAGAAAATGAAGACCAATCATCATTCTTCAACGGAATTTGTGGACGAACACGCGATCGACATTCTCCGCAGGGAGAATATAAAACACCACATCGTCAACGAAGCAGTTCAGGAACACTTTCCGTACATTAAATCGTTTGGTCAAAACGACGAAATTCGCGAGAGTTCGCTCGTCATCGCGGGATCTGTGGTCAAGACGGGCACTGCAGAGCGCAGCAACTGCGAATTGATCAACAACGGTTTCGCCTTTCTTTTTAGTGAAATTCGTTACGAAATCAACAACGTGATCGTCGACGTTGTGAAAAATCCGGGCATCACGAGCACGATAAAGAACGTGTGTTTCCTTTCGCCAGCAGAAAGAAGATCATTCGGCAATGCGTGTTGGACTGAAGATCTCAAGTAATACAAGTCAGAAACCGAGAGCAACACCGAACTCATGCTCAGTAAGAATGGCGGAAAATTTTACGGGATCGTGCCGTTGCGTCTGTGGATGGGATTTTTCGAAGATCACACGCGTATCATGACCGGCGTGAAACACGACCTCGTTCTCATTCGAGGTCGTCATGATAATCGATGTCTCACGACTAAAAATGCCACACCAGACGCCACAACGAGTACCGTGACGGATGTGATTTGGAGAATGCCTCATTTGACGCTGAGCGATGCTGCTTCCCTCGTGGTGACGCGAACCCTGGACAGCCGGCGCCCGATCCCCGTGCAATTCAGACGATGGGAACTTCACGAATACCCCAACGTTCCAAGAGGAGGAAATGGACCGTTTCAGTGGACGGTGAAGACTGCCGCAAAAGAGGACCATCCACTGTACATTTTCTTTGGGATGCAAAAGGGGAAAGACGCGAACCTGAAACAGAATTCGGGTGAATTCGATGGTAACGACATGACAAGAGCAAAACTGTATTTAAACGAGTTTTACCCTTATTCCGAACTTCAATGCAATGTAAAATTTTATACTGATGATGATGAAAAATGGCACCCTATCTCTATGAAATGATGCAAAAAGCGGAAAGTTCTTTCTACAATCGCAATCCCATATTGGCAATGGAATATTGGTATTTGAATGCTTGGTTTTCTATTATCGTATGGGACGTCTCCGCCAGAGCGTCTGCCGTCCTCCCCTCGCAAACATCAAGATCACGTGGGAAACAGGTACAGCTATGCCAGCTGACGTCACGGCGTATTGTGTCATTATCTACAAAACGGAAGTGCAATACGCACCAATCGACGACTTTGTGGTGAAGGAAAACGTGATCGTATAAGAAGTCGCGTTTGTCGCTCACTGTCATCATTCCGTGTCTTTCCTTCACGAGATGATGTAAGAAGAAGAAGAAAAACAACAACTTCCATCTGCTTTGCACGGTGAAGACGTTGTTGGTTCGTCTTTTTCTTTTTCTTCTTGCGATTCGCAACTCGCAGTTTTTGTTGATATCAAAGAAAACATGGAGGAGGAGGACATGGAGGTGAGAGCGCCGACGTCTCCATCACCCGATTTTCCTTCTACATTCGGTCATCCCTGTCCGGTGCATTGCACATCGAAAAAGAAGAAGAAGAAAACCAGAAAGGACGCAAAACCAAAAGAGCGAAAGACCAAAAAAACAACAACACCATCGCGACGCCGCAAGACGACGGAACGATCAACATCCACCTCGGTCTGCTAAGATCTTCTTCTTCCGATGGACGTCAGCGGATGCGCGCGCAACGCTGCGGAATGGTTAGCGAGAGCTGTGCAGATGGCGATTGCATCGATGACTACCACAAAAGACAACCATAACAGTCATGTGTAATGTGTCACCTTTGTATTTTTTTAATGATCAATAAAATGACGTATTTATATTCGTATTTTTTCTTATTTTTTATCCTTATCACACACCGAGTAGGGTATCCCTTTCCCCCTCCCTCTCTCCTTTGATGGTGATGGTGATGGTGGTGGTGTTTTAAAACAGTTTCCTTCGGTAGCACGCAAACAGTCTCTCTCTTTCTTCGCAAGGCGATGAACGTTGTTCAACAATCGGTGACATTGCCCGTCGTGAACGTGACGGCCTTATGGCGCGGTCAAGACGATGAGAACAAGAGCCGACACGGACCACTTTTCCCAGATAGCGTGCGCGCTCTTATCGTGGGACCATCCGGATGCGGAAAGACAAACGTGGTCGTCTCGCTTCTCACCGGACAGTTCGGGCTGGCGTTCCGCAACGTGTATTTATATTCCACCACAGACACGCCGCCCATGTACACGTACTTGAAGCAAGTCTGCGACGGACTCCTTCCTTTTCGTTCGTTTTCGCAGCACGATAGCATCGTGCCGCCAGCCGAGGCGTCGCCCGACAGCGTTTTCATTTTCGACGACATCGCCACCGAAAAACAAGACTGCATCAAAGCCTACTTCGCGGCCGGGAGGCATAAACACACGGACATGCTCTATCTCTGTCAAACGTACACCAAAATTCCCAAGCAGTTGATTCGCGATAAAGCGAATATGATTGTCATCTTCCGGCAAGACGATAACCTCGAGTATATCTACAAAGAACACGTCGGAAACGATTTTAAGACCTTCAACGATTTTAAGGCGATGTGCTCCAACGTGTGGAACACCGACCGTTTTGCTTTTGCGGTAATATGTAAACCGAGTGCGCTTCGTACCGGTCGATACCGATCGGGCTTCGATCGGTTTCTCGTGCCGACGGACGATGGTGGTGCTGATTTTAAGGTAATATAACATCTTTTCTTTCGCTATAGAGTTCACTCTACGCCATGGTGTACGTGCGACAGCATTTCAATGCCGCGGGAACGCGACGGGGGGGCGACACTATCGCGGAAGAGGATTTATAGGACGGATGCTGAATCGGGCGATAGACAAACTTCCCTTTGAAGTTCACATTCCCGGTGGTTACCAATTTTGCGGACCCGGTACGAAGCCCATGAAGAGACTGCAAAGAGGCGACCGTGGTATCAACCCTTTGGACGATGCGTGTAGAGAGCACGACATCGCTTACCACAACTACAAAGGCGGTGAGGAACGCAAAAGGGCAGACGAAGCGCTCGCCAAGGCAGCGTGGGAGCGGATCAAGTCCAGAGACGCGAGTCTCGGTGAAAGAGCTGCCGCGCTCGGTGTGGCCGGTGTGATGAAAGTGAAATCTAAAATAGGAGGACGCGTGAAAAAAATAAAAACGGCTTCGAGAAAAGACGTGAGAAGAAAAAGAAGAAGAAACTTAGACAGTGAAACAACTAAAAACAAACAAACAAAAAAAGATCGAACATAGACTTGAAGACGCTCAGCGCACTTGAGAAAGCGAAAAAAAGCTTACGTGGAAAGATATCGCGTCCTCCTCCCCCTTCCTTGCAAGAAGCCGAAACGATGCGCAATCGATTACTCGATACTTATCTCACGGCGCCCGTCTCGAAAGCGCTGCACCGCCATCAAAAAAAGGGAAAAAATAATAGCAACCCACCACCATCACCGTCTTCCGTTCAACCTTCTACTACGCGTGTTCCTATCAAATCGGAATCAAGAGAAGAAGATGATGACGATGTCTTTTATCCCTCCTTCGAAACACTCCCAGAGTTGGAAGAAGGAAACGAAGAAGTAAGAATGAGTGACCTTCGCCGCCAACATTATGATCAATTGGTAAGGCATTTGTCAGACGCTGCAATCGGTTTAAGCGATACCACTTTCGGACCGTGCTATTTAGGAGGGCGACCTCACATCGGTAACACCTTAATGGAACTTCGCCCGGACGAGGAAGCATTCTACGTTCAGGGTCACAAATTCTATCCAGAGCCAGGTCTTCTCGAACTACTTTTCGATCGACAACCCAATTTGAAAGATGTCACGGAAAACGATTTGAAGAAATACAAAATGATTCTCGAACTCACTTCCGCCCACAAGAAGAGATACAGACCGAAATTTTCATATAACACAGACGATAATAAACGGAAATATCGTGAAATTATCTCACATCTTTTCGCGGGGGAAAGACGAAGCAAAAGACTTGAAATGATGAAGCAAAAGAGGGGGAATGGGCTACGTCAAAAGAAGAAGGGGAGGGGACTACGTTTTGTGACGACGCCAGACTACAAATATTGGCGCGATCCGAACACGCTCGTGGAGAGGCTGCGTCTCTTACACGCTTCGAAAGCCGCCGGTAACAACGGTCTCGATGGAGAAATAGTAGAAATAGAGGATGAATTGCGTGACGCCGGTATTATCGGCTAGCGCCTCTGAGCATGCAGAAGAAGAAGAAGAAGAAGCAGAAGACGTCCGTGTCGTCGTCGACCGTTCGGCAAGGACTCGCTGCGGAATTGCACGCGCCTGCCCGACGTCGTTACGCGAGACGGCGGGTGATTACGAAAGGTCTCGATGATCTATGGCAGGCCGACGTGGTGGACATGCAACCGTACTCGAAAAGCAATCGAGGGATGCGTTACATTCTCAGCGTCATCGACGTGTATAGCAAGTTCGCCTGGGCGGAAGCGATAAAGAAAAAGACGGGAGCGGAAGTCGTCAAGGCTTTCGAGCGCATCGTGACGTCTAGCGGCCGAGAGCCCCGCTTCCTGCAAACCGATCAAGGCACCGAGTTTTACAATACCGCGCTCAACAAGTGGCTCCGAGAGCGCGGCATTCATCATTATTCCACCTTTTCCAACGTGAAGGCCGCCGTCGTCGAACGTTTCAATCGAACGCTCAAGGAGCGGATGTGGAGGCGTTTCACCGCCGAGGGGACGCGACGCTGGACCCTTATGCTCCCACCCTTCTCCGAGATTACAACAATACCAAACATCGAACAATCGGTATGAAACCGAAAGGCGTCAAAGACGATCGCCTCATGCGCTCGGTGTACGGGCAAGTGAAAACGCTCGACCCGCGTCTCCTGAGGACAAAAAATCCATTTCGAGTCGGTGACGTCGTTCGGGTGAGGACGTACAAAAACTCGCCGTTTCGGAAAGGCTACGAAGCGCGATGGGGCACCGAACTCTTTAAAATCGTTCGTGTGCACCTCTCGAATCCCGTCACGTACTCGCTAGAAGCCCTGAAAGGCGAATCGATCAAGGGGCGCTTCTACACCGAAGAATTGCATTGCATGCGATATCCCGATCACTATTTAGTCGAGCGCGTCGTACGGAAAAAGGGTTAGCTTCGCCTCGTGAAATGGCTGGGTTTCGACTCACGTCATAATTCGTGGGTGCATGCGAGAGACATTGAAGATTAAGAGAAAGAGAGAGAGGGAGAGACTTGCGTCACAACTCCGCCGACGTCATAGCCTCGTGGGACAAGACGACCGCGCTGCGAAATAACATGTCTGCTGACGTCACAGTCATGTATAAGAAGCACGACGACAAGCCGACGAGCATCAGTCTCTCTCTCTCTCTCTTCGCGCGTGCGAGAGAATCGCTGCTCTACCAGCCTACAGTGGTTCATGGCCGAGACACCATCGCGCTGTGTTATTCAGATCGATTTGTTTCCACTGTGCCTGTTGGTGCTTGTGTTGTGGTATTTCCGAGTGTGCGGTTACAACCCGTTTGTTGTCTACAGTATTGCATGCGTAGTCATGTTGCGCTACGTGAAACAATCTTTATGTCAACTGTTGAAAGAAAACGACCAACGAGAAATTTCTCCTCCTCCACCTGGAATAACAATAGAAGACGAATTTCGTGAAATAAAGCTTACAGAAAGGAACTTGATATCGTGGGACGAGGACGAGGAGGAAGAGGAGGAGAAGAAGACTTTGCCGACGACTGCAGCGCCGGGGTCCACACAACCGACCACGCCGTGGCGCGAGAACGAAGCCGGTAGAAGAAGAAGAATAAGAAAAAGAAGCCAGAACAAAAAAACAATGAACAACGGTTATTGCCCTGAACAATGGCACACCGGTGGGCTAACAGCTGTCGTTGATCTTCAAGGTTTTTGGATAAATGGTCAATTCGTTATCAAAGTGCTGACCGTCATCCGCGTCAAAGGCGATGCTGAGGAGCGGGTCGTTCGAAAATTCGTCTTTCGTCCGCCGCGTCCTTTCCGTACTTTGAACACGGACGACAAGAGTCAAGTGTGGTGGATCAAAAGGTATCATCACGCCACACCGCCGTGGAGTAGCGGGAGTTACGATTACCGAGACAGGACTTTTGTGATTAGGAAAGCTTTAGAAGGTGTGAGAACTCTATACGTCAAGGGAGGACAGAAGGAAAAGTGGTTGCAGGAGTATATATTCGAGGAAAAACAACGCATTTTCGATCTGGAGTCGTTCGGGTGTCCTCCGCTGAACGAGTGCTTACGCGCGTACCGCGAACCCTACGCTTGTGATGACGTCAGCTTAGCAGGAAAACACGTCATCGCCCTGTACGAATGGATGAGTGTCAATCGACCGGACTTATTACATCATGAAGCGGAGTGGCGGGAAAGGGAGATTGTGTAAGCGGATTTCCTCTTCCGTTATAATCGCGCTCTCCGTGCCTTCGCTCGTCAGTACGACGCAGAGTGCTCCGTCGTTCGCATCCGCTCATCCGCTCTGTGTCCGACGTATTGGAGCACACCAGTCAAGAGATCGAACGAGAGACGCGCGAAAACATCAATCGCGCTTTCAGAAAGTTCCATGAAGCCGATTACACGCTTACACTTCTCGACTCAGAAACACTGAGTCAATTGCCAGTCGAATTTTTGCGCCATTGGCTGCCGTCTCACGAGGTCGAGCGCGTTTTCGAGAAACTACCTGAAGACATCAAAAAACTACCGTGTGTTCAAGAAATTCGTTCGTGTAAAGAACATTGGAATCGCGGACGCACGCGCATCGACGGGCCGCCGCCGTCGAAGCGGAACTGCCGCTTTTGCATCACTCTCCGCCAGCCTTGCAGGCAACACTACTCGGAGGACGACGACGACGCACCGTCGAGGAACGAGTGTCCTTCGTGTCAAATCAACGACAGTCTCGTCTGCACCCAGCACACCACCACCACCACCTCTCACCACGGCAACGGACCTCTGCTGTTAAAAAGGGACTGTGTGTTTTGTAAGAGGAATATCGTTGTGTAAGTGTGTGTGTGCGGCATGAAGTGTATAGATAGCGTCATTATCGGTCTCACCCTTGTGGACTTTGCTTTCATCATCGCTGCTTTTATCTGTCTCATGCTTTGAAGTGAAACAAAAAAGAAGAAAAAATGGAAACATCACCCCCTTTTGTGGAAGTTCATGTCACTACATCTTACGTCACTACACAACCCTCCCCCTCCATCTTGCGACATCTGTCTAAACGATGACACTCCCCCTCCTGTGATGGCACGCACACCATGCAACCACTTTTTTTGTGTTGAGTGTATAAAAAGGTGGTTAGACGTTGGCTACACGTGTCCTGTGTGTCGTCACCAATTAAAACCTCCTCCTCCTCCTCCTCCTCCCCCACCCGAACACGAAGCTGAAGAGATCATGGCGTCGATGGTGGATGAAAGAAGCATTATGCAAGCGTACATTTATCTCTGCAACGTCATGTGCACACTTCGCGCCAACGAGAGAGGTGCGGTTCTACAGGTCCTGGACGCTCGTGTGATCGTGTGATAACTCGGCGGCATGCCGAGGAAAGAGCTCGACGACGACAAGATTTTTCCATTTTCCGTATCCGACCCTGGGTGTATACCCCCTTTCAATATAGTCCTTTTTCCATAAACGATTCCAGCGACGAAGAGTCATAAATGACCGATAGTGAAGAGCGGGATGTGACGTCATTAGCTTATCTCATCCACCGCCACCATTGCCCACGGCGACCGTTTATGTAAAACGACGTGATGAAGCGTTGCAGTCAAACAAAGCCTACGTCGACCGCAACATCAAAGACGTCAAGACGCAACTAGAAAAAATTCCAAAACTGCGGTGCAGCAAACTGGGAAACGTCAACGTGCTGAAAAAACGCCTCGTCAACATGGCGCCGCCCATCAAAAAGGAAGACGGTGCCACGAAAGGGTACGTGGATGAGAAAATCAAAAACGAAATCGCTAAATTACTTAACAAACAAACATAAATTGATATTTTTCTGTATCGATTTATATGTATTTCTGTATGGATTTAATTTTTTATTAATTTGATTTCAATAAAAAATTATTTGTTCAATTCTACCGTTTTTTTCATTTGTTTTTCCCTGTCACCACCTTGTAGGGTTTCCTTTCTTTTTTTTCCAAACTAGATATTTACAACAACTATTCTATTATGAAAATACATAATATATATTATATAGTGTTCAAAATGCGCGCCACCGTCACCGCGGCCCGCATGACGCAGCGTACTATCAGTACTCACAACCACGCACCTCCATCGACACTGTCGCCGTAGCTTAGGCGGTAAAGGCGTCGACCGCCACTTCGTCACGTCGCTGGTTCGATCCCGAGCCCATCCGAGCCATTTTTGAAAGCACGCCCGCCTTCTACGCACACACCACCCACCCCTCCCACGCCCCCACACCCTCACGACCCCCTGCTCCCACGGCCCACCCCATCACTTCCCTCCACCGCTACCAGAGCGCGCCGCCAGCGCACACGCTTACGCACTTCGCCGCCAGAGCGCGACACCGGCGCACACCCTACCGCCAGCCTTCTCGCGCGGGGCGCGAGAGCGCGCACGGGGGGCAATGACCCCGGATGTCAACATGGGCAATGACCCCGGATGTCCACAATGCCCCCGGGCGTTGACCCCGTTGTTGACACTCGGCCACTGCGGGTTCTGGATCAGGACTTCTTGAGCCTCAATTAAAATGCTACCAATTGGTGTCGTGTGGAAACATCCAGTAGCTATTCTCAGTGGTGTACAATACGCATCCATAATCAAGTTTTGGGCGAATGATTGTTCTGTACGTTCGGAGAAGCACATCCATATCAGCTCCACATGTTTTGTATGAAAGATGTAATGATTTCATTATTCTTAGGAATTAATTAGGAATACTCCAAAACAATTGTGGACAAAAGAATAAATATTTAGGATCTATAGTCTATGAAGTAAACAATGTGTATTAGAAATCGATGAACAAGACAAAAGAACAGCGCGCCGCGGAAGGTGTATTTCGATCATTCTGGAAAATTTTAAGGGGTTCAACAAATTCGGAAAGAAATTTTGACTAACCAGTTAGTTGAAGAATTAAATGAACGCTGTATTTTTTGTTTGAACGAGATCGGACGACGGGTTCTCTTGAAATTGTAATTTGAAAATTTAGAGGAAAAGCACAGTCGAACATGTCAAATGACATAACTTGAATTATCGAGATTTTGCGAAGAAATGCTAATTAAACAACGAGGGGCGGCGGGAATCGTCGTAATATGAATTAAGCAAAATTTATAAATGGTTTAGAGAATTATAAAAACATTGAACGTTCTAAATAAATAAATATTACAAACTAACAATACCAGAAAACAAGCGACGAATTACTGCTGAGGAATGTCGACAGAAAAATTACCATTTTCGACGTGAAA
This sequence comes from Acheta domesticus, assembly GCA_031308135.1. NCBI lineage: Eukaryota > Metazoa > Arthropoda > Insecta > Orthoptera > Gryllidae > Acheta > Acheta domesticus. The sequence goes on along the minus strand of JAHLJT010002406.1, from coordinate 141,567,689 downwards.
TAAATAGAAAACAACTGTTTTGACAAGAAAACCTTAACATTGGGGAAAAGCTGAAACGAATAAACACAAATACAAGTTAAAACGGGAAATATTGAAAATTTAAAAAAATGTTGTGGAAACAACAATGAAAAAAAGCGAAATGGATTTCGCCGGCATTTTTCATAATCCGAGTTAACATGTTAAATCGACATGATTTGAGTTCACTTCGGTCTAGTCAGCGGTTGAGAGAACATGGTTTCCACGTTTGCCGTATTCGTGATTTTTAAACTTTTCCGGACTTAGACATTTTTCGGGCGGCGCACAGTGGGGCAGGAGGCCTCCAAAGTTGAGAATAAATATTTTAAGTGAACAGAAGAGCAGTAATGGAGTGAGTTGATAACAAAAGATGTTAAATAACATAAATAAAGCAAAATATAACATTATTTGTTAATTTCAAATTACAGTGCGTTATAAAATCGTTGTTTCAAAACTTGCCGATACAAAGTCTGTTAATGAAGAAAAGGTTACACTTAATGATTGCCTTTATCTGTGTGTATCGTCATTGTATGACCTAGTTCTTATCAACATAATGAATCTGAAGACTCAGCAGTATCATTATCTTCTGTTTCACATTGTGCTTTTCCAAGCAACATCATATTTAAAACTTATATCGTATGTTCTTCAATTTTCTTTGCAGGAAGTGGTCTATAGCTTATGATGACAGGGTCAGATGACACTAGAAGTCGGTAAAAAATGTCTTTATTGGTTTTGTCTATGGCACACTTACGAGAAAAGACTTCCCTAAATTTATTAATGTCCTTATTACGTGCCTCTTCAGATAGCTGACCAATAGGTAGTAAAGATTTCGCCAACACTGCTGGACAATGAATTAGTAGTTTGTGTACTGTTGGCGGCATACAGTACCAACGGTATTTTTCCACCGATAACCTGGCTGTACTAACACAAAATGTTTGGAACTTTTCTAAATCGAAACCCACTGTAAATGGTGATGAGCACTATGCGAAATCTTTCTATTAGTTCACGATCAAGACCTGTTACACATGTCGATATCTCAGGATTTTCAAAAAACGATCTTGCAGTATTACTATCAGTAGAACTGCTAAATCCAGGCTTCGGTCTGTCCACTCATAAACTCATATTTTCTTGGAATTCGTTCTGTATTTTTCGTATTTTCAGACTTATCTTGGCTTCTCCTCATGCCTGCTATGATTTGAGTGGAATTTTGTAGGATATGTGCAGCAGGCACTCAAAGCATCGAATCCAATTGTGCAGTACTGAAATACCAAATTCCAAATCTGGGGAGTGAACTTCCATATTTAGGCATTTTTCGATATTATCGAATTGTTTAGAAGACTCTCAACGTAAATAGCATTTGTGTGAATTTCGTGTCAGTCAGAGCATTACAAATCTTCCCGTCAATCATAGCAAATATCAAACAGTGCTTTAAAATAATATTCTTACATATCAGATTGATCTTAGAGGGTTAGATATCTGTCAATGTATGTTTTCTCAGCTGCTGAAAGCTCCGCACTCTCTGGTTTCAACTGCATTCTGATTGGTCTGCAATGTGTAGTAAACGATGGGCATGGGTTTTGCCAAAGTACCGTTTCTTTGTCTTCGGAATTTCTTGTTAGCAACTGCAGTGGGACGATAGATGACAGAAAGATACTGGAACCAGAGATATATGCTTCACTGACACTGTCTTTATATATAGGAAAGCACAATGATGTCTTAAGCCATCTTTCATTTATATTAATAAATCAATTGTACATTCTGTTCGGACCATTTCTGCTTATATTGGAAACTAAATGATTGTATTCATTTTCAGAGGTTTTGGGACAATTAATTATTACTCTAATGTGTTCTTTCAAGAAACAAACGTATTTTTGAATATTCTTGTACCCTGTTCCCTTCATAAGACTAAGTTCATTCTAGATATGTCTAACGTCGCTTCCGGAGGTACTGAAAAAGAAGAACGCACGAACTTAGAAAAAAATGTTTTTTTTCGAAAGGGGCAAAAACGGGCAAAAATTCTCATTAAATACTTCAAGTAGAATGTATGCTCAATTTAATGCAACAAAAAGTTTTGCTTGGACGCATTTGGAAGGTAACTAAATCTTTATCATTTCATGGATTTCTTGCAATTTTGCCAAAGGTTGACAAATATATTTTTGTAAGCGAACAGGCACTAAATATTCGCAATATTATGACGATATACTTTTACTTAGCTGTAGATGTATCAGCCATGTTAATTTAGTTTCAAAATTCCTTCGCGTTTACATTATACAAACTCAAAAACACTAGCATACATCCAGCGCGCCCTGCGTAAGTTCACCGACTGACCAGATTTGCCGATTCAAAACTCGTATCAAAACACGCCAGGGAACAAGTTAGTGCATGTTTGAGATAGAGTACTCCTTCCTGTACGCAGCAACAATCAGTAAACATGAATCGGTCGACTTTTGATTTTTGAATTTTTCTCATGTTTTACCGTCTCCTGCCCCACTGTGCGGCGGAGAGAAAGTAAATAATGAACATATAACTGGGCAGACATTGTCAATGCAGTAACACTTGAAGAGAGAAGAAGTACTATTTATTGTAGTGAATTTGTGACGCAAGGTGTTTGGACAATTTTTTTTTGGAATTCCTGGGGAGAAATTTTGAAGAGAACCGGCCCGTGCACGAGTGGAGCGTGCGTGGACATTCGATGCGTGCGAGTGGGCGCGCATAGGACCATCGAACCGGCAACGGCGCTGTTTTCGACGAGGCAGGAAAAGGGAAGTGATGCATTCACGAAAAAATCAAATAAATCAGATCTGAACTTACGCATATTAAAGACTTAAATAAACATTCATGAGACTCTTGAAATTTTACGAAATTTTTTAAGCGGAATTAGTGTAATACAATAATTTGTAAGCTAGGATTTAGTAATTGTTAGTTTTCATTTTCATTGTTGCCTTGAAGTACGTACGTACAGAGTTTTGGTAATAATATTGAGTTGTCTTAAAGAAAGGAATTCCTAAATATCAGTAAACTGCTAAACGACTAATTAATGGCCATTTGAATTGTAATTAATTGTAATTCATGTAATTGGGCAATGTCATTTTAAAGAAACCCATAACAATATTGCCAAGCGGACGTAGATGTTCACGCGCCGTGCATTGTTGACGGAGGAAATAGAAAAAAAAGGAATTAAAATTCTTGCTTTCTTGTTTGAAAATATATGTTTTTTTTTATTTCAGTATTTAGTAGCCCTGTGCACGCTGCGCTGTTAAACGTTGTTTACAGGTAATTCCCGTACGGGGCCGTCCAGGACCTACGACCCAAATAAATTTTATGCAACACCATTAGATAATAATATTGACAAATTGAATAGCGGTAAGAGAGTTATAGTTGCATTGGCTCCAGAGTAAAGAGCAATTAGGAGAAAGGGGAAATAAATAAACAAGGGAAGTATAGAGAGGAGAGAGACCCGTTGCAAAGAGATTTCAAGATGTTCATTCTTCTCTTGCACTCGTTTGTTATGTAATTGATGTGTGTTTTCCATGTTAATTTGGAATCAAAATACAGTCCTAGTATCTTGGCGTCCCTAACAAATGCTAGTGGCATACCCCCTAATGTCAGAGGTGGACAGTATCTTTATGTTTTGAGAAGACGATACATTCCGTTTTTTGGGCGTTGAATCAGTTTCTTGGGACCATTCATGTAGGTTGTTTAGTGCATTTTGGATCATGTCGTTGGTAGAAATAATGTTTTTTCCTTTACATAGAATAGTTATATCATCAGCAAATTTTCTTGCAATTACTGGTGGAGTAATATTTTTATCAGCATCATTTATAGCTAGTAGGATTAGAGAGACACTCAGCACAGATCCTTGGGGCACGCCGTTTTCAATTATTGTCTCTTCAGAGAGTTTACCGTTGACCCTAGTTCTAATGTTGCGGTTCTGAAGTAAATTTTTGATGAATTCAAACATGTTTTTACCTACTCCTATGTCTTTTAATTTCATTAAGATGTATTGTATCCAAACCATATCACAAGCTTTTTCTATATCTAAACTTATTGCTAGCACATGTTGGTTGCTCTCAAATGCTTCTCGGATATGGTTATCGACACTAATAAGATGTGATATTGTAGAGTGGCCGTGGCGGAAACCAAATTGTGTATTTCTGATTATATTTTGATGTTCGAGTATCAAGTTAGACGTAAGTTTATTATCTTCTCTAGGATTTTACACATATTTGATGTAAGGGAGATAGGTCTGTAGTTAGAAGCCTTTATTTTGTCTTTTCCAGGTTTCGGTACTGGTATTACAATAGCCAATCTCCATTGTTTTGGAAATACATGTTTAGTCCAAATATGGTTGTATATCTGTAGTAGCCTGTCATTTCCTACTTCAGGGAGGTTTTTTAGGAGAATGTTGGGAATGTTGTCTGGTCCGGGTGAGGTAGTTTTCAAGGATGCCAATACTTGCTGCAATTCTGTTGAGGAAATAGGCTTATTTAGTTGAAATTCATCATTGGCGTCGTAATTATTATCGTACATTATATCTTTTTCTTGGTTCTCTTTGTTTATTTTGAATTGGTCTGAATAGTTTGAAGAGCTTGAATTTACTGCGAATGCTAAAATATTTGCTATCTCTTGTGAATCTGATGTGTAACTATTGGATGCTTTTTCGATGAATTCGATCGTATTTCTTCTACAGTTACCTTCTATGGATTTTATTTTGTTCCATGATTCTTTGATATCCGTTCTATAGGTTAGAGATGACACGTAGCTTATCCACGACTTCTTACGGCATTCTTTCATGGTTCAGTGCTCTCATCTTTTTAAATTGAATTTTGTTTTCTTCAGATAGTTGTTTTATGTATCTATTTAGAGCATGCTTGAATTTCTTGTGAACTTCCTTACACTCTTCATTCTACCAGGGTACATTTTTGCTTTTTTTCGACGTTCCGTAGAATTGAATTGCCGAGTTTGCTGCTAGCGTTGTCGTGTTTGAGAAGCTGTTGACAGTAGAATCGATGTTCTCATTCTAATCATAATCCTTAATTTCTTCAGTAATTGTTTTCTGGTATTGTTTCCAATCTGCTTTCTTGAAGTTCCATCTTGGAGGAAGTTGTTGGTATACCTCTTCACCAAATTTTACACTTAGATTTGTCATTATAGGGAAGTGGTCACTGTCGTATATATAATCAAAGACGGTCCATTCACATTTGTGAGCAAAATTATTAGAGCTTATCGTTAGATCAATTGCACTAAAGCTACCGCTGCTTACATTGAAATGAGTGACTTGGCCATTATTAAGTACTATATCATCGTGGTCGTTGAGGAGTGTTTCTACCATAACTCCTCTGGGATCGATTTTCTTTGAACCGCATGTGGGATTGTGGCAGTTGAAATCACCTAATATCAAATACGGTTTGGGCAACAGATCAGCAATATCTTTGAGTTCATTAGCTTTAAGTGGATAGCTGTTCGGGATATAGATATTACACACAATTAATACAAAAGGAGCACTTATTTTTATGACAATTGCTTCTAAGTTTGTTTGGATAGGAATTTCTTCAGCACAGTGATTATTATTTACATATATTGCTACTCCACCACTGGCATGTTTAGTGCTAGTTCTATTTCTATTGAAGCACTGATAATGTTTAATATGTCCTTTGAATTCGTTTTTAAAATTGGTCTCTTGTAAGCATAGAATAGCAGGGTTATGTATCTAGATCAGTAATTCAAGTTTTTCACGTTGCGCAAAAAAACTTTTTATGTTCCATTGCAAAATATTGTACATCTTATGAGTTATAGATGTTTATGGTTTCAGTAAATCACTCACACTGTTCATTAAGTTATACTATTCATTAGATTATGAGCTATCCTGACTGGTATCAACACCTGATGTTTCTTCTACAGAGACATTTCTTTTTAGTTTCTTAATCATTCTAGTAAATCTATTTTTAATAGACCGTTCTGTGAGTTTAGGGTTTATGTCAGCCATCATTCTGATGATAGCTGGAATGTCAGGAGAGTAATATTTTGCAATAATGATTGGGTCTGGAGCACCTAATGAATTTTCTAGAAACATTCTGAATTGTTGGTATGTCAGAGTAAGTGCATTTTGGTTGGATTCTAGTGCATCTTTAGCTGGAGCAATGAGTTCTTCAACAGATTTGGGCGATGGGTTTTCATGAACAAGGGGGTCTTCATTTTTACAGTTTTTCTTCTTTATCTTTGGTTGCTTTTGATTCATTTCATGTTTTTTGTTCTCATTATATGAAGAGGATTCAGGCAGTGAGGAAGTTTCAGAGGGAAAGCTTCTTTTGTGTATGGTGGGAAAGTTTAAATTGTCCAATGGTGGAGTTGGATTGGATTGATTTACAGTTGTTTCAGGTGGATTGGTAGGTCACTGGCAATATGAGAATCTGTTAAATTAAGATCAGTTGTTTCATTGTTCATAGTCATTGAAGTGCATTGGCTGGCTATATGTCCTTCTAGTTTGCAAAGAAAACAGGTTATATTTTCTGATGAAAAATATATTCGATAGGATGTATCTTGGTATTGAATGAGGGTGGATGGTGGTAGTTTTGTAACATCTTCTGGGTCAATGAATACCTGTCTCCTGAAGCTCATTATGTAAGAAAATCCTGGTTCTGACATACCAGCTCTAATAATTGAAATGCTGGTAGAGATTCTAATGTTCATATGATTGAGAGATTTTTTAATTTCTTCATGGGGTAGAACTGGGCAAACATTGGAGATGATGACGCGTTTGTGTTTGTTTAGCAGTGGTCTAATACCTACTTCAAAATTCTTTATATTTAACATTTGATAGTTATCAGTGATGAAGTCAGCAATTTTCTTTGAACTCAAAAATACACATATTCTGTTATTGGATATGCGAGAGTTAAACCTGATATCATTTAGTTGAATTATTGTGGTTAACTTACTTATATAATCCTTGATAGTGAGACCTTCATGTGCTTCCATTATGATGGCTTGATCTTGGGGTGGAAAGATTTCACTTGATGCAGCTCCAGCATAAGATTTCTGTGCGGCAGCGTTAGGTTGCATTTCAGTAGGAGGTGAGGTTAGGGCTCCCCTGTTGTCAGAGGAATCTATTCTTCGGAAGTAAACCAACCACTAAATGTGGCTGGTAAAAGAAGAATCGCAAATGATCAAAGTTCAAACAGTTCAAGCACACTACGAAACTCGCGTAAATCACTTTTTAAGGTTACTACACGCGGACAAATAAATATACGACGTTCACCTAATCACGACCACCTCGATCCTCCCGAAAGAATTTGTTTTGAATGATTTGAAGTTTTTGTATATTTGATTTTGCTGCATTTGACCATATTGGACAAGCATAAGTTAAAGTAGGTCTAATAATTGAAGTGTATATTAATTTAGCTGTTTTAATACGGAGAGTTGAGTTATTATTTATGAGAGAATTAAGTTTTTGTATTTTAATGGTAGTTTTTTGTATAACATTTTTTATGTGAATTTTCCAGTTCAGTTTTGTGTCCAGATAGGGACTTAAATATTTAATAGATGAAGAAGAAGAAAGCCAAGGAATAGGAGAGTTATGAATTAGAAGGGGAGGAGGGGTTATTGGCTTACATAACGTAAAAATTTTGGCTTGGCATTTATCCATATTGATTTTGATTCTTCAATTGTTGGTCCACACCGAATAACGATTAAGATCTATTTGAAGTTTATTTCTGGCAAGAAGAATATTAGTGTGTGAGTTAATAAGTGCAAAAAGGGCTAATTTAGAAGAAGCGAATTTTGGAATGTCGGATAGATATTGAATAGCAGAGGGGAAAAACAAGAACCTTGAGGGACCCCGGCAGAGATGTTAAATTTTTGAGAGAAGGAATTATTATATTTAACTATGAAAGTTCTGTTAGATAGGAAATTTTGAATAATAGTTTTAAGATAAATAGGAATACCTGCAAGATGAAGTTTATATATTAAACCATCGTGTCAAACTTTATCGAATGCCTTTTCTATATCTAAAAAGATTGCAAGTGAGTGTTGTTTTAAATGAAAAGAATATGTGTTCAGTAATACGTAATAGTTGATGAAGAGTAGAATGTTTATGCATAAATCCAAATTGTGAAGATCGAATAATGTTATTTTGAGAAGTGAATGTATAAAGTCTGTGAAGTAATATAAGTTCGTAAATTTTTTATAAACAAGAAAGTAAACTAATGGGCCGATAATTAGAAGGAAATCTTGGGTCTTTCTTTGGTTTCCAAATAGGGATAATTATAGCTAATTTCCCAATATTAGGAAAATAGTGAAAACACAGAGACGAATTAAAAATATTAGTAAATGTAGCAATGGATTTTTTTACCTAAAAATTTGAGTGATTTGTTAGTAATTAGATCAAATCCAGTTGATTTGCGAATTTTGAGTTTTTTTATATTATGAACTTCAGTTGGAGATATAAAAGGGACTCGAGTTATTTGCCAATAACGACGTAAAGTGTGTTTAGTTTTGATTAAATTAAGAAAACGAAAAGGTAGTGGTTTATAGGGGCTAGGGGGAAATTTAGGTATAAACCTCGAATGAGAGTAAAGTGTGTTATGTATTGTAGTGGTAAAATAAGATAGGTAATTGTCAATATCATTTGTAGATTGTATATTATGAGGAAACTTAATATTATTTTCAATGTCGTGTTGAGAGTCAGGCCACCTAATCTTTTGAAAAAGAGGTGTGAAGGTAGAAGAAGAAATTTTGGAGGAAAAAGATAAAGTAATAAGAACTGGAAAATGGTTCAGGAAGTACATTTTGTACTATAGGGAAAGGAAAATTTTGTGTAAGAATAATATCAAGAATATCAGGATATTATTATATGAATAGTAAGTAGGTTCAGAGGGGGAGTGTATTTGTACATTATTAGAAACGAGAACATTATGTAATTTAATTCCGTTAGTGTTGGTAGTATTACAACCCCAAATTTGATGTTTACAGTTTATATCGCCAAGAAGAATATTTTTCTTTATACTGTTAAAGATGTTTTTAAATGTTACGAGTGGAAATGTGTATTTTGGGGGTTTGAAGGCAACTGAAAAATAGTAATCAAGATTATTTATATTGATTATTAAGGAAGGATTTCAAGAGAAGGATGATTGTTAAATTGGAATGAATAGTGTTTAATAAAGTGTTTAATGAGTATAGCAACTCCTCCGGAGGCCACTGAATTAATTCTGTCAAAACTATAAATTTTATAGTTGGAGATATAGAATTTGTCGGTTGGGAGTAAATGTGTCTCAGTTATAAAAGCAATGTGTACATTATGAGTGTATAGAAAATGTTCGAAAGTATGTTGTTGTCTTTTCAAACCATTAGCATTCCAGTTGAGAAGTGTTAGTTGATTGGTAGTTTTATTAATTATTTATTATGAGAGAGCGATTCAATAATATTTTGAAGTTGAGGAAGAAGAATTGAAAGAATTTGTGTTATTATTGTTGTAATAATTTGTTGAATATTATAAGAAGAGGGAGAGGTATGTTGTGTAGGAATGTGTAAGTTATTTGTCCAAGGAGAGTTGTTAATGTTAATTTGTGTGTTAGAAAGAGGTGGGAAATGTGTTGTATGTACATTAAAAGAAGGTTTTGAAGAGTTTTGAGGTAAAGTAGTAGGAATAATGGAATAAGAGTTTATGCTAGGGGAAGAGTTATTAGTGGAGGTAGAAGAGGAGAAAGTATGTGTGGAAGGTAAACTATTATTAGATTTATTTATCTTATTATTCAAGACAAGTTTGTAAAATGAACGTCCTCTATAATTGGCAGAATGTGTCTGTCCACAGTTTATACAAGTGGGAGGTGTGGATTGTGGCTTTGGACAAACCGAGTAATGATGGGGTTGAGAACACTTGACACATCTGGGTTTCAATTTACAGTTCGCCTGTGAATGTCCAAAACGTTGACAATTTTTACACTGTACAGAGGTGAATCGATTTGATTTTGGTTGAACTTTTATAATGGAATGAAACAAACGATCTAATTTTAAAATAGTTCTAGCTTGATGGGAATCTGTTAAGTCTATTGCACAAGTTTGAAGAGGATGTCTTAGTTTGTCATAAAGACACCGAACTTGAAGCACTGGATATTCTAGGTGAATGAGTTCATTAAAAATGTCTAATTCACTTAATGAGATTGGAATGTCTTTAAACATTACCTGGAATGTTTTCTTGCTCGGATATTGAAATGTATAAATTTGTATATTATTACTTTCACAGAATTTTCTGAAGTTTTGATGGTCATCAATGTCTGTAAAAAGAATTTGGATTTCGTTGAATCGGGATTTTGTTGAATAGTTATTATGAACCACTTTTGGGATGTCTTGAAGAAACAAAGGATAGTTCACGCCAATCACTGTTATAGGTGGAACTTTTTGATGTGATGAAGTTGAAGTAGACGACTCTTGTAGATTAGCTAAAGGTTCATATCTGGAGTGCGTTGGAATATTATACATGGGGGTAGATGATTTTGATCATTTGGAAGGGTTTTCTGGAGCCTCTGTGGGGTGTGGACGACGAACGTTGTTAAAGATGTCTTCTATGTTAGTTTCAGGTTGTGGTACTAGGTTTGCCTAAGATTCTTGACAAGATGTTTCTGAAGTAGCTGGATAAGAAGATTGCTAATAATTTGGTGGTTGTGAGGTTGAATACTCCATACCTTGAACTCGAGTTGCTCGCATGTCAACGTATTGAGTAGAAGTTTGAACATCAGATGAAAACATGTTTGTATTGTCCAAGACAACTTGTCTACCGTAAGGGAAATGAGTATTATAATAAGATCTTGAGTTTTTCGTAGATTTTTATCTCTTTTGGTAAAATAGTAGATTTAGATGATGTAGAATCAAATTATTCTGAGACAATTCAATTAAATATCAGAATATTTGAAATAATATAACAATAATATTTGGTAGCACTATTCTAGAAGCACGGCCACCTCCATCTGAAAAAAATTCTAAAAATTAAATTAAAATTTTCTAAAATTGTGTTTATTTCTAAAGTCAAGCCCTAAAAGTGGGTTTAGGATCTCTCAGAATAATTAAAAGAAATGAATTTGTCAAAAGATTTTAAAATTTTTTACTTGAAATTATTTTCGGTTGAACCAGGGTTTAGGGTGGCACGGTTCCTTTAGTTCCTTTTGTGATTCATTTGCTCTCGTTAATCACCCGCCACGGTTCACTTCCGGTTCACTTCAGAGCTGGCGAAAAATTATGTTGGCATTGACTAGCTTTGACGGGTCAAAGCATAAATATACACGAAATGACCATGCGTCAAAGCCATATGAAGATATACTGAAATGTACCAACAATGTCTCGTCATAAACTATTACGAGATTGTTGACATCATTCACCTTAGGACAGTTATAATCGTGACCCGTTCCGAATTTATAGTAAAATTTTGGGCGCCAGGAACAGGTTAGATAATTGAAACCAATACTTCCACAGCTAATTTTAACGAATGAATAAATGTCCGGCTAGCTGGGTCAATGGGTCCCGTAATGGATAATCGCTATCGCCGAGATAGCCGATTATTTGATCTGCACACTATACAGTATGGCGAAGAATCTGAAAGGAAAAAATTAAATATCTCTACTTAACAGTTGTGATTGACCAAATGAAAATCTTTTCATTTCCAAAAGAAAAATTTAACAATTTATTCAACAATTTGAATATTGTTCTGCCTTTAGGTCATGACCTTTTAAAATAAAACCTTTGTACTGCAGTACTTATCTAACGTGGTCTTGATCGCCGACGACCCGCAGTATCTTCCCACTTGAATGCAGATACTCCCAAGTCCAGCTTCTTTCTTCTGATCTTGCGACACGGCCGACGAATCCGGCCCTCACTGCCTAGAATATCTACTGGTTCTTACGTGATATTTACAGTTTCCAGTTCTCCCCAACTACGTGTTAGAACATTAAAGTCCAAACCGCAATATAAAAAACTTTCAAAGTCCTAATCGAATTTACTTCTGCCCATCAACTTTCAGAGTCCGAAAGCTATTGAGTCATCACGTCAAAACTCCCCTCCCCTTTTGTTAATCTCGCGAGCGATCTGTACTACTCGACGACCTCTATCAGAATGTCATCTTCTCCTTAGTTTTTCGCCCTTAACGCCTCGATATTCGTCCTTCGTTCTTATTTTTTAAACAAAACGACAAAATTCGACAGTCTATTCTCCCTTAGCCAAGCCATTCACATCTTGCCAAATCAAGTAGCCACGCCCTCGATAGGCATTCCTTTTCAGACCAATCCCACATTATTTTATATGTCTTTTTAGCCAGCGCGAACATGCGAGGATTTTGGCGTTCAATACCCAGCGCCTCCTAATTTTTCTGAAATTTTCTAAATAGAGCACAATTGTTGTGACCTATAAGGCTAATACCTTCAAAATCCGCACAGAGGAAGCGGAGCTCGATTAGTAATGCGCTCGCTTAACATGCGAGAAGTATTGTGTTCAATACACAGCGCCTCCAAATTTCTCTGAAATTTTCTAAATAGAGCACAATTGTTGTGATCTATAAGGCTAATACCTTCAAAATCCGCACAGAGGAAGCGGAGCTCCATTAGTAAAGCGCTCATATAACATGCGAGAAGTATGGCGTTCAATACCCAGCGCCTCCAAATTTCTCTGAAATTTTCCAAATAGAGCACAATTGTTGTGACCTATAAGGCTAATACCTTCAAAATCCGCACAGAGGAAGCGGAGCTCCATTAGTAAAGCGCTCGCATAACATGCGAGAAGTATGGCGTTCAATACCCAGCGCCTCCAAATTTCTCTGAAATTTTCTAAATAGAGCACAATTGTTGTGACCTATAAGGCTAATACCTTCAAAATCCGCACAGAAGAAGCGGAGCTCCATTAGTAAAGCGCTCACATAACATGAGAGAAGTATGGCGTTCAATACCCAGCGCCTCCAAATTTCTCTGAAATTTTCTATATAGAGCACAATTGTTGTGATCTATCAGGCCAATACCTTCAAAATCCGCACAGAGGAAGCGGAGCTCGATTAGTAAAGCGCTCACATAACATCCGAGAAGTATGGCGTTCAATACCCAGCGCCTCCAAATTTCTCTGAAATTTTCTATATAGAGCACAATTGTTGTGACCTATAAGGCTAATACCTTCAAAATTCGCACAGAAGAAGCGGAGCTCCATTAGTAAAGCGCTCACATAACATCCGAGAAGTATGGCGTTCAATACCCAGCGCCTCCAAATTTCTCTGAAATTTTCTATATAGAGCACAATTGTGTGACCTGTAAGGCTAATACCTTCAAAATCCGCACAGAAGAAGCGGAGCTCCATTAGTAAAGCGCTCGCATAACATGAGAGAAGTATGGCGTTCAATACCCAGCGCCTCCAAATTTCTCTGAAATTTTCTAAATAGAGCACAATTGTTGTGACCTATAAGGCTAATACCTTCAAAATCCGCACAGAGGAAGCGGAGCTCCATTAGTAAAGCGCTCGCATAACATGCGAGAAGTATATCGTTCAATACCCAGCGCCTCCAAATTTCTCTGAAATTTTCTAAATAGAGCACAATTGTTGTGACCTATAAGGCTAATACCTTCAAAATCCACACAGAGGAAGCGGAGCTCCATTAGTAAAGCGCTCACATAACATGCGAGAAGTATGGCGTTCAATACCCAGCGCCTCCAAATTTCTCTGAAATTTTCTATATAGAGCACAATTGTTGTGACCTATAAGGCTAATACCTTCAAAATCCGTACAGAGGAAGCGGAGCTCGATTAGTAAAGCGCTCACATAACATGAGAGAAGTATGGCGTTCAATACCCAGCGCCTCCAAATTTCTCTGAAATTTTCTATATAGAGCACAATTGTTGTGATCTATCAGGCTAATACCTTCAAAATCCACACAGAGAAAGCGGAGCTCCATTAGTAAAGTGCTCGCATAACATGAGAGAAGTATGGCGTTCAATACCCAGCGCCTCCAAATTTCTCTGAAATTTTCTAAATGGAGCACAATTGTTGTGATCTATCAGGCTAATACCTTCAAAATCCGCACAGAGGAAGCGGAGCTCCATTAGTAAAACGCTCGCATAACATGCGAGAAATATGGCGTTCAATACCCAGCGCCTCCAAATTTCTCTGAAATTTTCTATATAGAGCACAATTGTTGTGACCTATAAGGCTAATACCTTCAAAATCCGCACAGAGGAAGCGGAGCTCCATTAGTAAAGCGCTCACATAACATGAGAGAAGTATGGCGTTCAATACCCAGCGCCTCCAAATTTCTCTGAAATTTTCTATATAGAGCACAATTGTTGTGATCTATCAGGCTAATACCTTCAAAATCCACACAGAGGAAGCGGAGCTCCATTAGTAATGTGCTCGCATAACATGCGAGAAGTATGGCGTTCAATACCCAGCGCCTCCAAATTTCTCTGAAATTTTCTATATAGAGCACAATTGTTGTGACCTATAAGGCTAATACCTTCAAAATCCGCACAGAGGAAGCGGAGCTCCATTAGTAAAGCGCTCACATAACATGAGAGAAGTATGGCGTTCAATACCCAGCGCCTCCAAATTTCTCTGAAATTTTCTATATAGAGCACAATTGTTGTGATCTATCAGGCCAATACCTTCAAAATCCGCACAGAGGAAGCGGAGCTCGATTAGTAAAGCGCTCACATAACATCCGAGAAGTATGGCGTTCAATACCCAGCGCCTCCAAATTTCTCTGAAATTTTCTATATAGAGCACAATTGTTGTGACCTATAAGGCTAATACCTTCAAAATTCGCACAGAAGAAGCGGAGCTCCATTAGTAAAGCGCTCACATAACATCCGAGAAGTATGGCGTTCAATACCCAGCGCCTCCAAATTTCTCTGAAATTTTCTATATAGAGCACAATTGTTGTGACCTGTAAGGCTAATACCTTCAAAATCCGCACAGAAGAAGCGGAGCTCCATTAGTAAAGCGCTCGCATAACATGAGAGAAGTATGGCGTTCAATACCCAGCGCCTCCAAATTTCTCTGAAATTTTCTAAATAGAGCACAATTGTTGTGACCTATAAGGCTAATACCTTCAAAATCCGCACAGAGGAAGCGGAGCTCCATTAGTAAAGCGCTCGCATAACATGTGAGAAGTATATCGTTCAATACCCAGCGCCTCCAAATTTCTCTGAAATTTTCTAAATAGAGCACAATTGTTGTGACCTATAAGGCTAATACCTTCAAAATCCACACAGAGGAAGCGGAGCTCCATTAGTAAAGCGCTCACATAACATGCGAGAAGTATGGCGTTCAATACCCAGCGCCTCCAAATTTCTCTGAAATTTTCTATATAGAGCACAATTGTTGTGACCTATAAGGCTAATACCTTCAAAATCCGCACAGAAGAAGCGGAGCTCCATTAGTAAAGCGCTCACATAACATGCGAGAAGTATGGCGTTCAATACCCAGCGCCTCCAAATTTCTCTGAAATTTTCTAAATAGAGCACAATTGTTGTGACCTATAAGGCTAATACCTTCAAAATCCACACAGAGGAAGCGGAGCTCCATTAGTAAAGCGCTCACATAACATGCGAGAAGTATGGCGTTCAATACCCAGCGCCTCCAAATTTCTCTGAAATTTTCTATATAGAGCACAATTGTTGTGACCTATAAGGCTAATACCTTCAAAATCCGCACAGAGGAAGCGGAGCTCCATTAGTAAAGCGCTCGCATAACATGTGAGAAGTATATCGTTCAATACCCAGCGCCTCCAAATTTCTCTGAAATTTTCTAAATAGAGCACAATTGTTGTGACCTATAAGGCTAATACCTTCAAAATCCACACAGAGGAAGCGGAGCTCCATTAGTAAAGCGCTCACATAACATGCGAGAAGTATGGCGTTCAATACCCAGCGCCTCCAAATTTCTCTGAAATTTTTCTATATAGAGCACAATTGTTGTGACCTATAAGGCTAATACCTTCAAAATCCGCACAGAGGAAGCGGAGCTCGATTAGTAAAGCGCTCACATAACATGAGAGAAGTATGGCGTTCAATACCCAGCGCCTCCAAATTTCTCTGAAATTTTCTATATAGAGCACAATTGTTGTGATCTATCAGGCTAATACCTTCAAAATCCACACAGAGAAAGCGGAGCTCCATTAGTAAAGTGCTCGCATAACATGAGAGAAGTATGGCGTTCAATACCCAGCGCCTCCAAATTTCTCTGAAATTTTCTAAATGGAGCACAATTGTTGTGATCTATAAGGCTAATACCTTCAAAATCCGCACAGAGGAAGCGGAGCTCCATTAGTAAAACGCTCGCATAACATGCGAGAAATATGGCGTTCAATACCCAGCGCCTCCAAATTTCTCTGAAATTTTCTATATAGAGCACAATTGTTGTGACCTATAAGGCTAATACCTTCAAAATCCGCACAGAGGAAGCGGAGCTCCATTAGTAAAGCGCTCACATAACATGAGAGAAGTATGGCGTTCAATACCCAGCGCCTCCAAATTTCTCTGAAATTTTCTATATAGAGCACAATTGTTGTGATCTATCAGGCTAGTACCTTCAAAATCCACACAGAGGAAGCGGAGCTCCATTAGTAATGTGCTCGCATAACATGCGAGAAGTATGGCGTTCAATACCCAGCGCCTCCAAATTTCTCTGAAATTTTCTATATAGAGCACAATTGTTGTGACCTATAAGGCTAATACCTTCAAAATCCGCACAGAGGAAGCGGAGCTCCATTAGTAAAGCGCTCACATAACATGAGAGAAGTATGGCGTTCAATACCCAGCGCCTCCAAATTTCTCTGAAATTTTCTATATAGAGCACAATTGTTGTGATCTATCAGGCTAATACCTTCAAAATCCACACAGAGGAAGCGGAGCTCCATTAGTAATGTGCTCGCATAACATGCGAGAAGTATGGCGTTCAATGCCCAGCGCCTCCAAATTTCTCTGAAATTTTCTAAATAGAGCACAATTGTTGTGACCTATAAGGCTAATACCTTCAAAATCCGCACAGAGGAAGCGGAGCTCGATTAGTAAAGCGCTCGCATAACATGCGATATGTATGGCGTTAAATACCCAGCGCCTCCAAATTTGTCTGAAATTTTCGAAATAGAGCACAATTGTTGTGATCTATAAGGCTAATACCTTCAAAATCCGCACAGAGGAAGCGGAGCTCCATTAGTAAAGCGCTCGCATAACATGAGAGAACTATGGCGTTCAATACCCAGCGCCTCCAAATTTCTCTGAAATTTTCTAAATAGAGCACAATTGTTGTGACCTATAAGGCTAATACCTTAAAAATCCGCACAGAGGAAGCGGAGCTCCATTAGTAAAGCGCTCACATAACATGAGAGAAATATGGCGTTCAATACCCAGCGCCTCCAAATTTCTCTGAACTTTTCTAAATAGAGCACAATTGTTGTGATCTATAAGGTTAATACCTTCAAAATCCGCACAGAGGAAGCATAGCTCGATTAGTAAAGCGCTCCCATAACATGCGAGAGGTATGGCGTTCAATACCCAGCGCCTCCAAATTTCTCTGAACTCCTCCAAATTTCTATTAATTTAATTATTAGAAAACCAATGTTGTGATATATACGTGTAATAAAATTGAAATGCGCTAAGTGGAAGCGTAGCGCAATTAGTAAATCGCTCGCTTAGCATGTGATAGCTAAGGCGTTCGAAACCCATCTCCTTCCAATGTCTATGAATTTTTCTAATTGGAACACAAATGTTGTGATATATAAGTCTTATACCATCGAAATGCGCCCAGTGGAAGCGTTGCGCAAATAGTAAAGCGCACGCTTAGCATGCAATAGGTATGGCGTTCGAGACCCAAATCCTACAAATATCTATGAATTTTTTCTAATTAGAACACAAATGTTGTGATATATAAGTCTCATACCAACGAAATACGCCAAGTAGAAGCGTAACGCAATTTGTAGAGCGCTCGCTTAGCATGCGAGATATATGGCGTTCGAGATTTGACTTCTCCGAATTCTTATGAAATTTTCTAATTAGAAAACAAATGATGTGATATATAAGTTTCATACCATCGCAATCCGCCAAGTGGAAGCGGAGCGCATTTAGTGAACCGCTTGTTTAGAATGCTATAGGTATTGCGGTCAAAACACAACTTCTCCAAATTTCTTTGTAGTTTTCAAATTATGACACAAATGTTGTCATATTAAAGTTTCATACCATCGCAATCTACCAAGTGGAAGCGTAGCGCAATTAGTGAAGCGCCCGCTTAGCATCAAATAGGTGTGGCGTTCAAAACCCAACTCCTCTAAATTTTTATGAATTTTTTTAAATTAGAACACAAATATTGCGAGATATTAGATTCATACAATCTAAATCTGCGAAGTGGAAGCGTAGCGCAATAAAAAAGCGCTCGCTTGCCAGGCAATAGGTATGGCGTTCGAAACCCAATTTCTCCAAATTTATATGTAATTTTTCTAATTCGAACACTAATTCGAACAAAAAATTGCGATGTTATGAAACTTATAAATCAAAACATTTGTGTTCTAATTAGAAAATTTCATAGAAATTTGGGGGAGTTGGGTTTCGAACGCCATACCTATTGCATGCTAAGCGAGCGCTTTACTAATTGCGCCAGGCTTCCACTTGGCGGATTTCGATGGTATGAATCTTATATATCCAAACATTTTTGTTTTAATTAGAAAAATCCATAGAAATTTGCACGAGTTGGTTTTCGAACGCCATACGTATTACACGCTAAGCTATCGCTTTACTAATTGCGCTACACTTCTACTTGGTGTATTGAGATGTATGAAACTTATATATCACAACATATGTGATCAATTAGAAAAAACATAGCAATTTGGCGCAGTTGGGTTTCGAACGCCCTACCTCTTGTATGCTAAGCGAGCGCTTTACTAATTGCGCAACGCTTCCCCTTGGGGGACTTCGATGCTATGAGATTTATATATCACAACATATGTGTTCTAAATAGAGAATTTCATAGAAATTTCGAGGAGATGCGTTTCGAACGCCTTAACTCTCGCATGCTAAGCTAACACTTTACTAATTGTGATACGTTTCCAGTTGGCGGAAATCGATGGTATGAGACTTACATACCACAACAATTGTGTTCTAATTAGAAAAACTCATAGAAATTTGGAAGAGCTGGGTTTCGAACGTCATACCTATTGTTAGCTGAGCGAGCGCATTACTAATTGTGCTAAGCTTTCACTTCGGCGAAATCGATGGTATGAAAATTAGATATCACAACATTTGTGTTCTAATTAGAAAATACATAAAAAATTTGGAGGAGTTTGTTTTCGAACGCCATACCTACTGCATGCTAAGCGAGCGCTTTACTAATTGCGCTACGCTCCCCCTTGGCGGTTTGCGATGTTATGAAACTTATAAATCTCAACATTTGTGACTTAATTAAAAAAATACATAGAAATTTGGAAGAGTTAGGTTTTGAACGCCATATCTATTTCATGCAATGAGAGCGTTTTACTAATTGCCCTATGCTTCCACTTGGCGTTTTTCGATGGTATGAAACTTGTAAATCTCAACGTTTGTGTTCTAAATCGAAAAATTCAATGAATATTGGGGCAGTTGTGTTTCGAACGCCATACCTTTCGCAAGCAAAGCGAGCGGTTATCTAATAGCGCCATGCTTCATCTTTGCGAGATTCGATAATATGAGACTTTTATATCACAACATTTGTGTTCTAATTTAGAAAAATACATAGAAATTTGGAAGAGTTGGTTTTCGACCGCTAAACCTATTGCATTCTAAGCGAGTGCTTTATAAATGCGCTACGCTTCGACTTGGCGTACTGCGATGGTATTAAACTTATACATCCCAACAGTTGTGTCCTAATTAGAAAAATCCATAGAAATTTGGACGAGTTGGGTTTCGAACGCCATACCTATTGCATGCTAAGCGAGCTCTTTATTAATTGCACTACGCTGCCACTTGGCAGATGGCGATTGTATGACACTTATATATCACAACAATTGTGATCAATTAGAAAAATACATAGAAATTTGGAGAAGTTGGATTTCGAAAGACATACTTATTGCCTGCTAAGCGAGCGCTTTACTAATTGCGCTACGTTTCGACTTTTCGGATAGCGATGGTATTAAACTTATATATGACAATATTTGTGTTCTAATGAGAAAAATTCATAGAAATTTGGAGAAGTTGTGTTTCGAACGCCATACCTCGCGCATGCTAAGCGAGCGGTTAACTTATAGCTCTACGCTTCCACTTGGCGGATATCGATGGTATGAAACATATATCAAAACGTTTGCGTTCTAATTAGTAAAATACATAGAAATTTGGAGGAGTTGGTTTTTAACGCCATAGTAATTACATGCTAAGCGAGCGCTTTACTAATTGCGCTACGCTTCCAGTTGGTGGATTTCGATGGTAAGAAAATTATACATCACAATATTTGGGTTCTAATTAGAAAAATGCCTAGAAATTTAGTGGGGTTGCGTTTGAACGCCATTCTTATTGCATGCCAAGCGAGCGCTTTACTAATTGCGCTACGCTTCCACTTGGCGGATAGCGATGGTATGAAACTTATATATCACAACATTTGTGTTCTAATTAGAAAAATACATAGAAATTTGGAGGAGTTGGGTTTCGAATGCCATACATTTTGCATGCTAAAGGAGCGCATTACTTATTGCGCTACGCTTCCTCTTGTCCGATTTCGATGGTATAAAACTGATATATCACAATATTTGTGTTCTAATTAGAAAAATACGAAAAAAATTGGAGGATTTGAGTTTCGAACGCCATACCTATTGCACGCTAAACGATCGTTTTACTAATTGCGCTACGCTTCCACTTGGCGGATGCCGATGTTATTAAACTTATATATCAGAATATTTGTGTTCTAAATAGAAAACTACATAGAAATTTTGAGGAAATGGGTTTCGAACGACATACCTATAGCATGATAAGCGAGCGCTTTAATAATTGCGCTAAGCTTCCACTTGGCCGATTTCGATGGTATGAAACTGATATATCACAATATATGTGTTCTAATTAGAAAAATACATAGAAATTTGGAGAAGTTTGGGTTCGAACCCCATACTTATTGCATGCTAAAAGAGCGCTTTACTAATAGCGCTACGTTTCCACTAGGCGGATTCCAATTGTATGAAACTTATATATCTAATTAGAAAAAAGAAAACTTAGCGACCTAATTAGAAAAAATCATAGAAATTATGAGGAGCTGGGTGTCGAACGCCATACGTTTTTTCATGCTAAGCGAGCGCTTTACTAATAGCGCTACGCTTCCACTTGGCGGATGCCGATGGGATGAAACTTATATATCACAATATTTGTGTTCAAAATAGAAAAATTGATAGAAATTTGGAAATGTTGGGTTTGAACGCCATACCTATAGCATGCTAAGCGAGCGCTTTACTAGCTGCGCTACGCTTCCACGTGGCGGGTTTCGATGGTATGAAACTTATATAGCACAACATTTGTGTTCTAATTAGAAAAATAGATAGAAATTTAAAGAAGTTGGGTATCGAACGCGATAACACTCGCATGCTAAGCAAGCGCCCCACTAATGGAGCTACGTCTCCCCATTGCGAATTTAGAAGGTAATCGACTTATATATCACAACATTTGTGTTCTATTTAGAAAAATTCATAGAAATTATTAGAAGTTGGTTATCGAACGCGATAACCCTCGCATGCTAAGCAAGCGCTTTACTGATGGAGCTACGCATCCCCTTTGCGGATTTTGAAGCTATTAGCCTTATATAGCACAACATTTGTGTTCTATTTAGAAAAATTCATACAAATTTATAGAAGTTGGGTATTGACTGCGATAACACTCGCATGCTAAGCAAGCGCTTTATTAATGGAGCTACGCCACCCCTTTGCACACTTTGAAGGTATTAGCCTTAAATAACACAACTTTGAGTTCTATTTAGAAAAATTCATAGAAATTTAAAGAAGTGTGGTATCGAACGCGATAACACTCACAAGCTAAGCATGCGCTTTACTAATGGAGCTACGCCTCCTTCTAGCGGATTTTGAAGGTATTAGCCTTCTATAGCACAACATTTTTGTTCTAATTAGAAAAATCGGTAAAAATCGGTAAAAGTTGTAATCGAACGCGATAACACTCGCATGCTAAGCGAGCGCTTTAGTAATGGAGCTTCGCCTCCCCTTTGCGGATTTTTATGGTAATAGCCCTATATATCACAACATTTGTGTTCTATTTAGAAAAATACATAGTAATTTATAGAAGTTGGGTATCGAACGCGATAACTCTCGCATGCTAAGCAAGCGCTTTACTAATGGAGCTTCGCCTCCCCTTTGCGGATTTTGAAGGTATTAGCCTTATATATAACATTTGTGTTCTATTTAGAAAAATTCGTAATAATTTATAGAAGTTGGGTATCGAACGCGATAACACTCGCATGCTAAGCACGCGCACTGCTAATGAAGCTACGTCTCCCCTTTGCGAATTTTTATGGTAATAGCCCTATATATCACAACATTTGTGTTCTATTTAGAAAAATACATAGTAAGTTAAAGAAGTTGGGTATCGGACGCGAGAACACTCGCATGCTAAGCAAGCTCTTTGCTAATGGAGCTACGTGAGTCCCTTGCGGATTTTGAAGGTATTAGCCTTAAATATCACAACATTTGTGTTCTATTTAGAAAAATTCATAGAACTTTAAAGAAGTTGGGTATCGAACGCGATTACACTCGCATACTAAGCAAGCGCTTTACTAATGGAGCTACGCCTTCTCTTTGCGGTTTTTATTGTATTAGCCTTATATATAACAACATTTGTGTTCTATTTAAAAAAATTCATAGTAATTTAAAGAAGTTGTGTATCGAACGCGAGAACACTCGCATGCTAAGCAAGCGCTTTACTAATTGAGCTACGTGACTCCATTGCGGATGTTGATGGTATTAGCCTTAAATATCACAACATTTGTGTACTATTTAGGAAATTTCATAGAAATTTAAAGAAATTGGGTATCGAACGCGATAACACTTGAATGCTAAGCAAGCGATTTACTAATGGAATTACGCCTCCCTGAGCGGATTTCGAGGGTTTTAGCCTTATATATCACAACATTTGTGTTCTATTTAAAAAAAATTCATAGAAAGTTAAAGAAGTTGGGTTTCGAACGCGATAACACTCACATGCTAAGCAACTGCTTTACCAATAAAGCTTCGTCTCACCTTTGCGGATTTTGATGGTATTAGCCTTATATATCATAAGATTTAGGTTCTATTTAGAAAAAGTCATCGAAATTTAAACAAGTTGGGTATCGAACGCGGTAACGCTCGTTTGCTAAGCAAGCGCTTTAATAATGGAGCTGCGTCTCTCCTTTGCCCATTTTGAAGGGATTAGCCTTATATATAACAACATTTGTGTTCTATTTAGAAAAATTAATAGTAATTTATTGAAGTTGGGTATCGAACGCGATATCAATCGCATGCTAAGCAAGCGCATTACTAATGCAGCTACGCCTCCCCATTGCTGATTTTCAAGGTACTAGCCTTATATATCACAACATTTGTGTTCTATTTAAAAAAAATTCATAGAAAGTTAAAAAAGTTGGGTTTCGAACGCGATAACAATCACATGCTAATTAACCGCTTTACAAATGGAGCTACGTATCTTCTTTGCGCATTTTGAAGTTAATAGCCTTATATATCACAACATTTGTTTTCTCTTTAGAAAAATTCATAGAAATTTATAGAAGTTGGGTATCGAACGCGACAACACTCGCATGCTAAGCAAGCGCTTTACTAAAGGACCTACGCCTCTCCTTTGCGGATATTGAAGATATTAGCGTTACAAACTTTGTGTTCTATTTAGAAAAATTCATAGGAATTTAATGAAGTTGGGTATCGAACGCGATAACACTCGCAACGTAAGCGTGCGCTTTACTAATGGAGCTACGCCTCCCCTTTGCGGATTTTGAAGGTATTAGCCTTATATATTACAACATTTGTCTTCTATTGAGAAAAATTCATAGAAATTTAAAGATGTTGGGTATCGAACGCGATAACACTCGTATGCTAAGCAAGCGCTTTACAATTGGAGCTTCGCCTCCCCTTTGCGGAATTTGAAGGTATTAGCCTTATATATCAAAACATTTGTGTTCTATTTAAAAAAAATTCATAGAAAGTTAAAGAAGTTGGGTTTCGAACGCGATAACAATCACATGCTAAGCAATTGCTTTACCAATAAAGCTTCGTCTCACCTTTGCGGATTTTGATGGTATTAGCCTTATATAACATAAAATTTGGGTTCTATTTAGAAAAAGTCATAGAAATTTAAACAAGTTGGGTTTCGAACGCGCTAACACTCGCATGCTAAGCAAGCGCTTTACTAATGGAGCTTCGTCTCGCCTTTGCGGATTTTGAAGGGATTAGCCTTATATATCACCTTTGTGTTCTATTTAGCAAAATTCATAGAAATTGAAAGACGTTTTGTATCGAACGCGATATCACTCTCATGCTGAGAAAGCGCTTTACTAATGGAGCTACGGCACCCCTTTGGGAATTTTGAGGGTATTAGCCTTATATATGACAACATATGTGTTCTATTTAGAAAAATTCATAGAAATTTAAATAAGTTGGGTATCGAACGCAATAACACTCGCATGCTAAGCAAGTGCTTTTCTAATGGAATTACGCCTCCCGTTAGGGGATTTTGAAGGCATTAGTCTTATATATAACATTTGTGTTCTATTTAGAAAAATTCATAGTAATTTGTAGAAGTTGTGTGTCGAACGCGATAACACTCGCATGCTAAGTAAGCGCTTTTCTAATGGAATTACGCCTCCCGTTTGCGGATTTTGAAGGCATTAGCCTTATATATCACTACATTTGTGTTCTATTTAGAAAAATGCATAGAAATTTAAAGAGGTTGGGTATCGAACACGATAACACTCGAATGCTAAGCAAGTGCTTCACTAATGGAACTACGCCTCCCTTTGCGGATTTATAAGGTTGTAGCCTTATATTTTACAACAATTGTGTCTATTTAGAAAAATTCATAGAAATTAAAAGAAGTTGCGTATCGAACGTGATAACACTGGCATGCTGAGCAAGCGCTTTACTAATGGAGATACGCCACCCCTTTGCGTACTTAGAAGGTAATAGCTTTATATATCACAACATTTGTGTTCTATTTAAAAAATTCATAGTAATTTATTGAAGTTGGGTATCGAACGCGACAACACTCGAATGCTAAAAAGGCGCATTACTAATGGAGCTACGCCACACCGTTGCGGATTTAGAAGGTAATAGATTTATATATCACAACCTTTTTGTTCTATTTAGAAAAAGTCATAGAAATTTAAAGAAGTTGTGTATCGAACGCGATAACACTCCCATACTAAACAAGCGCTTTACTAAAGGAGCTACGTCTCCCCTTTACGGATTTTGAAAGTAATAGTCTTATATATCACAACATTTGTTTTCCATTCAGAAAAATTCGTAGAAAGTTAAAGAAGTTGGGTGTCGAAGGCGATAACTCTTGCATGCTAAGCAACCAATTTACCAATAGGGCTACGTCTCTTCCTTAGCGGATTTTGAAGGTATTAGCCTTATATATCATAACATTTGTGTTCTATTTAGAAAAATTCATAGAAATTTAAAGAAGTTGAGTATCGAACGCAATAACTCTCGCAAGCTAAGCAGGCGCTTTACTAATGGAGCTGCGTCTCACCTTTACGGACTATGAAGGTAATAGACTTATATATCAAAACATTTTTGTTCTATTTTGAAAAATTCATAGAAATTTAAAGAAGTTGGGTATCGAACGCAATAACACTCGCATGCTGAGCATGCGCTTTACTAATGGAGCTGCGTCTCACCTTAGCGGATTTTGACGGTATTAGCCTTATATATCACAACATTTGTGTTCCATATAGGAAAAATTCATAGAAATTGATAGAAGTTTGGTATCGAACGCGATAACACTCACATGCTAAGCAACCGCTCTACCAATGGAGCTACGTCTCTCCTTTGCGGATTTTGAAGGTATTACCTTATATATAATAACATTTGTGATCTATTTAGAAAAATTCATAGAAATTTAAAGAAGTTGGGTATTGAACCCGACAATACCCGCATGCTAAGCAAGCGCTTTACTAATGGAACAACGTGTCTCCTTCTCGGATTTTGAAGGTATTAATCCTATATATCAAAAATTTTTTTTCTTTTTAGAAAAATTCATAGGAATCTAAAGAATTTGGGTATCGAACGCAATAACACTCGCATGCAAAGCAATCACTTGACTTATGGGGCTACGCCTTCCCTTCGGATTTTGAAGGTATTAGCCTTATATATCACAATATTTGTGTTCTATTTAGAAAAATACAAAGTAATTATAGAAGTTGGGTATCGAACACGAGATCACTCGCATGCGAAGCAAGCGCTTTACTATGGGAACTACGTGACTCTTTTGCGGATTTTTAAGGTATTAGCCATAAATATCACAACCTTTGTGTTCTATTTAGAAAAATTCATAGAAATTTAAAGAAGTTGGGTAACGAACGCGATTACAGTTGCATGCTAAGCTAGCGCTTTACAAATGGAGCTACGTCTCCCCTTTGCGAATTATTGAAGGTATTAGCATTATATATAACCTTTGTGTTTTATTTACAAAAATTCATAATAATTTAAAGAAGTTGGGTAACGAACGCGAGAACATTCGTATGCTAAGCAAGCGCTTTACTAATGGAGCCAATTGAATCCTTTGCGGATTTTAAGGGTATTAGCCTTAAATATCACTACATTAGAGTTCTATAAAAAAAAATACATAGTAATTTAAAGAACTTGGGTACCGAAAGCGAGAACACTCGCATGCTAAGCAAGCGCTTTACTAATGGAGCCACGCGACACCTTTGTGGATTTTGAAAGTATTAGCCTTAAATATCACAACATTTGTGTTCTATTTCGAAAAATTCATAGAAATTTTTAGAAGTTGGGTATCGAACGCGATAACACTCACATGCTTAACAAACGCTTTACAAATGGAACTACGTCTCTCCATTGCGGATTTTGAAGGTATTAGCCTTATATATCATAACATTTGTGTTCTATTTAGAAAAATTCATAGAAATTTAAAGAAGTCAGTTATCGAACGCGATAACACTCGCATGCTAAGCAAGCGCTTTACTAATGGAGCTGCGTCCACCCTTTGCGGGTTTTGAAGGGATTAGCCTTCTATATCACAACATTTGTGTTCTATTTAAAAAAATTCATAGAAATTGAAAGACGTTGCGTATCGAACGCTAAAACACTCGCATGCTAAGCAAGCGCTTTACTAATGGAGCTTCGTCTTTCCGTTGCGTACTTTGAAAATATTAGCCTTATATATCACAACATTTGTGTTCTATTTAGAAGAATTCATAAAAGTTAAAAGTCGTTGAGTATCGAACGCGAAAACACTCGCATGCCAAGCAAGCGCGTTAATAATGAGCTACGTCTCTCATTTGCGGATTTTGAAGGTATTATACTTATATATCACAACCTCTTGTGTTCTATTTAGATAAAATCATAGAAATTTTTAGAAGTTGGGTATCGAACGTGATAACACTCGCATGCTATGCAAGCGCTTTAGCAATAGAGCTCCGCCTCCCCTTTGCGGATTTTGAAGGTATTAGCCTTATATATTGCAACATTTTTGTTCTATTTAGAAAAATTCATAGAAATTTAAAGAAGTTGGGAATCGAACGCCATAACACTCGCATGCTAAGCGAACGCTTTACTAATGGAGCCTACGCGTCCCTTTTGCGAATTTTGAAGGTATTAGCCTTATATATCACAACATTTGTGTTCTATTTAGAAAAATTCATAGTAATGTATAGAAGTTGGGTATCGCACGCGATAACACTCACATACTAAGCAACCGCATTAGCAATTGTGCTATGTCCTCACCTTTGCGGATTTTGAAGGTATTAGCCTTATATATAATTACATTTGTGTTGTATTTAGAAAAATTCATAATAATTTAAAGAAGTTGCGTAACGAACGCAAGAACACTTCACATGCTAAGCAAGCGCTTTACTAATGGAGCCACGCGACACCTTTGTGGATTTTGAAGGTATTAGCCTTAAATATCACATTTGTGTTCTATTTCGAAAAATTCATAGAAATTTTTAGAAGTTGGGTATCGAACGCGATAACACTCACATGCTAAACAAACGCTTTACAAATGGAACTACGTCTCTCCATTGCGGATTTTTAAGGTATTAGCCTTATATATCATAATATTTCTGTTCTATTTAGAAAAATTCAAAGAAATTGAAAGAAGTTGCGTATCGAACGCGATAACACTCGCATGCTGAGCAAGCGCTTCAGTAATGGAGCTACGCCACCCCTTTGCGGATTTAGAAGGTAATAGCTTTATATATTAAAACATTTATGTTCTATTTAGAAAAATCCATAGATATTTATAGAAGTTGGGTATCAAACGCGACAACACTCGCATGCTAAGCTTGCCCATTACTAACGGAGCCACGTCTCTCCTTTTCGGATTTAGAAGGTATTAGCCTTATATAACACAACTTTTGTGTTCTATTTAGAGAAATTCATAGGAATTTAAAGAATTCGGGTATTGAACGCGATAACACTTTCATGCTGAGCAAGAGCTTTGCTAATTGAGCTACGCCACCCGTTTGGGGATTTAGAAGGTAATAGCTATATATATCACAACATATGTGTTCTTTTTAGAAAAATTCATAGAAATTTATAGAAGTAGGGTATCAAACGCGACAACATTCGCATGCTAAGCAAGCCCTTTACTAACGGAGCTACGTCTCTCCTTTGCGGATTTTGAAGGTATTAGCCTTATATATCTCAACATTAGTGTTCTATTTAGAAAAATCCATAGAAATTTAAAGAAGTTGGATATCGAACGCGATAACACTCGCAAGCTAAGCATGCGCTTTACTAATGGGGCAACGCGTCCCTTAGCGGATTTTGAGGGTTTTAGCCTTATATATAACAGTTGTGTTCTAATTAGAAAAATTCATAGTAATTTGTAGAAGTTGGGTATCGAACGCGATAACACTCGCATGCTGGGCAAGAGCTTTACTAATGGAGCTACGCCAACACTTCGCGGATTGAGAAGGTAATAGCTATATATATCACAACATTTGTGTTTTATTTAGAAAAATTCATAGAAATTTTTAGAAGTTGCGTATCGAAGGCGATAACACTCGCATGCTAAGCAAGCGCTTCACTAATGGAGCTACACCTCTCCTTTGCGTACTTTGAAGGTATTAGCCTTATATATCACAACAGTTGTGTTCTATTTAGAAGAATTCATTGAAATTAAAAAACGTTGAGTATCGAACGCGATAACACTCGCATGCCTAGCGCGCGCTTTACTAATGGAGCTACGCCACCCCTTTGCGGATTTAGAAGGTAATAGCTTTATATATCACTACATTTGTGTTCAATTTAGAAAAATTTATAGAAATTTATAGAAGATGGGTATCGAACGCGATAACACTCGCATGCTCAGCAAGCGTATTACTAATGGAGCTACGCCTCCCTTTTGCGAATTTAGAAGGTATTAGCCTTATATATATCAACATTTGTGTTCTTTTTAGAAAAATTCATAAGAATTTAAAGAAGTTGTGAATCGAACGCGATAACACTCGCATGCTATTCAAGCGCTTTACTAATGGAGCTACGCCTCTTCCTTGTGGATTTTGATGGTATTAGCCTTATATATCACAACATTTGTGTTCTATTTAGAAAAATTCATAGAATGTTAATGAAGTTGGGTATTGAACGCGAATGTACTCGCGTGCTAAGCAAGCGCTTTACTAATGGAGCTACGTCTCTCCTTTGCGGATTTTTTAGTTATTAGCCTTATATATCACAACCCTTGTGTTCTATTTAGCAAAATTCATTGAAATTTAAAGAAGTTGGTTATCGAACGCGATAACACTCGCATGCTAAGCAAGCGCTTTACTAATGGGGCTACGCCTTCCCTTTGGGGAATTTGAAGGTATTAGCCTTATATATCCCAACATTTGTGTTCTATTTACAAAAATTTATTAAATGTTATAAGAGTTGGGTATGGAACGCGATAACACTCACATACTAAGCAAC
Organism: Acheta domesticus; assembly: GCA_031308135.1. Taxonomy (NCBI): domain Eukaryota; kingdom Metazoa; phylum Arthropoda; class Insecta; order Orthoptera; family Gryllidae; genus Acheta; species Acheta domesticus. Next base: position 141,537,565 of record JAHLJT010002406.1, on the reverse strand, counting down.
CGCAATACCAATGAAGCTACGTCTCTCCTTTGCGGATTTTGAAGTTATTAGCCTTATATATCATAATATTTGTGTTCTATTTAGAAAAATTCATAGAATTTTGAAGATGTTGGGTAACGAACTCGATAACACTCGCATGCTAAGCAAGCACTTTACTAATGGAGGTTCGTCTCCCCTTTGCGAATTTTGTAGGGATTAGCCTTATATATCACAAATTTTGTGTTCTATTTAGAAAAATTCATAGAAATTTATAGAAGTTGGGTATCAAACGCGACAACACTCGCATGCTAAGCAAGCCCTTTACAAACGGAGCTACGTCTCTCCTTTGCGGATTTTGAAGGTTTTAGCCTTATATAACACAACCTTTGTGTTCTATTTAGAGAAATTCATAGGAATTTAAAGAATTTGGGTATCGATTGCGATAACACTCGCATGCTAAGCAAGCGCTTTACTAATGCAGCTACGCCTCCCCTTTGCGGATTTAGAAGGTATTAGCTTTATATATCACAATATTTGTGTTCTACGTAGAAAAAGTCATAGAAATTTAAAGAAGTTTGGTATCGAACGCGATAACATTCGCAAGCTAAGCGTGCGTTTACAAATGGAGCTACGCCTCCCCTCTTGCGGATTTTGATGGTTTTAGGCTTATATATTACAACATTTTAATTCTATTTAGATAAATTCTCAGAAATTTAAAGAAGTTGGGTATCGAGCGCGATAACACTCGCATTCTAAGCAAGCGCTTTACTAATAGAGCTGCGCCTCACCTTTGCGGATTTTGAGGGTATTAGCCTTATATATAACAACATTTTTCGTTCTATTTAGAAAAATTCATAGTAATTTATAGAAGTTGGGTATCGAACGCCATAACACTCATAGGCTGAGCAAGAGCTTTACTAATGGAGCTACGCGAACACTTCGCGGATTTAGAAGGTAATAGCTTTATATATCACAACATTTGTGTTCTATTTAGAAAAATTCATAGAAATTTATAGAAGTTGGGTATCGAACGCGATAACACTCGCATGCTAAGCAGGCGCTTTACTAATGGAGCTACGTCTCTCCTTTGCGGATTTTGAAGGTATGAGCCTTATATATCACAACCTTTGTGTTTTATTTAGAAAAATACATAGAAATTTAAAGAAGTTGGGTATCGAACGCGATAACACTCGCATGCTAAGCAAGCGCATTACTAACGGAGCTACGCCTCTCCTTTGCGGATTTTGGAGGTTTTAGCCTTATATATCACAACCTTTATTTTCTATTTAGAAAAATTCATAGGAATTTAAAGAAGTTGCGTAACGAAAGCGATAAAACTCGCATGCTAAGCAAGCGCTTTACTAATGGAGCTACGCCACCCCTTTGCGGATTTAGAAGGTAATAGCTTTATATATGACAACATTTGTGTTCTATTTAGAAAAATTCATAGATATTAATAGAAGTTGGTTATCGAACGCGACAACACTCGCATACTAGGCAAGCGCATTACTAACGGAGGTAAGTCTCTCCTCTGCGGACTTTGGAGGTTTTTGCCTTATATATCACAACCTTTGTTTTCTATTTAGAAAAATTCGTAGGAATTTAAAGAAGTTTCGTAACAAACGCCATAAAACTCGCATGCTGGACAAGCTCTTTACCAATGGAGCTACGTCAACCCTTCGCGGATTTAGATGGTAATAGCTTTATATATCACAACATTTGTGTTCTATTTAAAAAAAAATCATTAAAATTATTAGAAATTGGGTATCAACCGCGGCAACACTCGCATGCTAAGCAAGCGCTTTACTAATGGACCTACGTCTCTCCTTTGCGGACTTTGAAGGTATTAGCCTTATATATCAGAACCTTTGTGTTCTATTTAAAAAAAATTCTTGGGAATTTAAAGAAGTTGGGTATCGAACGCGATAACACTCCCATGCTAAGCAAGCGGTTTACTAATGGAGCTACGTCTCTCCTTTGCGGATTTGGTATCGAACGCGATAACGCAAGAGCTGAGCCACCCCTTTGCGGATTTAGAACGTAATAGCTTTATATATCACTACATTTGTGTTCAATTTAGAAAAATTTATAGAAATTTATAGAAGATGGGTATCGAACGCGATTTGCCTTATATATCACAACCTTTGTGTTTTATTTAGAAAAATTCATAGAATATTAATGAAGTTGGGTATCGAACGCGATAACACTCGCATGCTAAGCAAGCGCATTACTAACGGAGCTACGTCTCTCCTTTGCGGATTTTGAGGTTTTAGCCTTATATATCAGAACCATTGTTTTCTATTTAGAAAAATTCATAGAAAGTTAACGAAGATGCGTAACAAACGCGATAAAACTCGCATGCTGGACAAGCTCTTTACTTATACAGCTACGCCAACCCTTCTCGTATTTAGAAGGTAATAGCTTTATATATCACAACATTTGTGTTCTATTTAGAAAAATTCATAGGATTTTATAAAAGTTGGGTGTCGAACGCGACAAAACTCGCATGCTAAGCAAGCGCTTTACTAATGAGCTTCGACTCTCCTATGCGGAATTTGAAGGTATCATACTAATAAATCACAACCTTTGTGTTCTATTTAGAAAAATTCATAGAAATTTAAAGAAGTTGGGTATCGAACGCGATAAAACTCGCAAGCTAAGCATACTCATTACTAATGGAGCTACGCAGCCCTTTGGGGATTTTGAAAGTATTAGCCTTATATATCACAACCTTTGCATTCTTTTTAGAAAAATTCATAGAAATTAATAGAAGTTGTCTATCCAATGCGATATCACTCGCATGCTATGCAAGCGCTTTACTAATGGAGCTACGCCTCTCTTTTGCGGTTTTTGAAGATATTAGCCTTATATATAACAACATTTGTGTTCTATTTAGAAAAATTCATAGGAATTTAAAAATGTTTCGTATCGAACGCGATAACACTCGCATGCCGAGCAAGCGCTTTACTAATGGAGCTAGGCCCCCATTAGCGGATTAGGAGGTAATAGCTTTAAATATAACAACATTTGTGTTAAATTTAGAAAAATTCATAGAAATTTATAGAAGTTGGGTATCGAACGTGACAACACTCGCATGCTAAGCAAGCGCTTTACTAATGGAGCTACGCCACCCCCTTGCGGATATTGAAGGTATTAGCCTTATCTGTCACAACCTTTGTGTTCTATTTAGAGAAATTCATAGGAATTTAAAGAGGTTGGGTACCGAACGCGATACACACGATTTAGAAAAATTCATTAAAATTCATTTAAATAAATTCTCGCATGCTGAGCAAGCGCATTACTAATGGAGCTACGCCACCCTATTGCGGATTTAGAAGGTAATAGCTTTATATATCACAACCTTTGTGTTCTAGTTAGAAAATTCATTGAAATTGAAAGAAGTTGCGTATCGAACACAAAAACACTCGCATGCTGAGCAAGCGCTAAATTAATGGAGCTACGCAACCCCTTTGCGGATTTAGAAGGTAATAGCTTTATATATCACAACATTTGTGTCCTATTTAGAAAAATTCATAGAAATTTAAAGAAGTTTGGTATCGAAAGCGCTAACACTCGGAAGCTAAGGATGCGCTTTACTAATGGAGCTACGTCTCCTCTTTGCGGATTTTAAAGTTATTAGCCATATATACCAAAATATTTTTGTTCTATTTAGAAAAATTTATAGAAATTGAAAGAAGTTGGTTATTAACCGCGATAACACTCGCAGGCTAAGCAAGCGCTTTAATAATGGAGCTAAGCCACTCCTCTGCGTACTTTGAAGGTATTAGCCCTATATATCACATCTGTGTTCTATTTAGAAAAATTCATAGAAATATAAAGAAGTTGGGTATCGAACGCGATAACACCCGCCTGCTAAGCAAGCGCTTTACTAATGGAGCTACGCCTCCCCTTTGCAAATTTTAAAGGTATTAGCCTTATATTTAACAACATTTGTGTTCTATTTAGAAAAATTCATAGTAATTTATAGACGTTGGTTATTTTACGCGATAACACTCGCAGGCAAACAAGCGCTTTACTAATGGAGGTACGTGACTCCTTTGCGGATTTTGAAGGTATTAGACTTATATATCACAACATTTGTGATCTATTTAAAAAATAGAGAGAAATTTTAAAGAAGTTGTGTATCGAACGCAATAACACTCGTAATATAAACAAGCGCTTTACTAATGGAGCTCCGCCACCCCTTTGCGGACTTTGAAGGTATTAGACTTATATATAACAACATTTGTGTTCTATTTAGAAAAATTCATAGAAATTTAAAGAAGTTACATATTGAACGCGATAACACTCGCATGCTAAGCAAGCGCTTGACTAATGAAGCTACGTCTCTCCTTTGCGGATTTTCAAGTTATTAGCCTTATATATCACAACTTTCGTGTTCTATTTAGAAAAATTCATAGGAATTTAAAGAAGTTCGGTATCGAACGCGATAACACTCGCATGCTAAGCAAGCGCTATACTAATGGAGCTACGCCTCTCCTCTGCGTACTTTGAAGGTATTAGCCTTATATATCAAAACATTTGTGTTCTATTTAAAAAAAAATGTAGAATGTTAAAGAAGTTGGGTAACGAACGCGATACAACTCACATGCTAAGCAATCGCTTTACCAATGGAGCTACGTCTCTCCTTGGCGGATTTTGAAGGTATTAGTCATATATATTTAATCATTTGTGTTCCATTTAGTAAAATTCATAGAAATTTATAGAAGTTGGGTATCGAACGCGATAACAATCACATGCTAATTAACCGCTTTACAAATGGAGCTACGTATTTTCTTGCGCTTTTGAAGGTATTAGCCTTATATATCATAAACATTTGTGTTCTATTTAATATAAGTCATAGATATTTAAACAAGTTGGGGGTCGAACGCGCTAAACACGCATGCTAAGCAAGCGCTTTTCTAATGGAGCTTCGTCTCTCCTTTCGTACTTTAAAGGTATTAGCCTTATATATCACAAATTTTGTGTTCTATTTAAAAAAATTCATAGAAATTTAAAGAAGTTGGGTTTCGAACGCGATAACAATCACATGCTAATTAACCGCTTTACAAATGGAGCTACGTATTTTCTTTGCGCTTTTTGAAGGTATTAGCCTTATATATCATAACATTTGTGTTCTATTTAATATAAGTCATAGATATTTAAACAAGTTGGGGGTCGAACGCGCTAAACACGCATGCTAAGCAAGCGCTTTTCTAATGGAGCTTCGTCTCACCCTTGCGGATTTTGAAGGGATTAGCTTTATATATCACATTTGTGTTCTATTTAGCAAAATTCATAGAAATTGAAAAACGTTGCGTATTAAACGCGATAACACTCGCATGCTGAGCTTGCGCTTTACTAATGGAGCTACGCCACCCCTTTGCGGATTTAGAAGCTGATAGCTTTATATATAACAACATTGTTGTTCCATTTAGAAAAATTCATAGAAATTTATAGAATTTGTGTATCGAACGCGAGTACACTCGCATGCAAAACTAGCGCTTTACAAATGGAGCTACGCCAACACTTTGTGGATTTTGAAGTTATTAGCCCTATATATCACAACATTTGTGTTCTATTTAGAAAAATTCATAGAAATTTATAGAAGTTGGGTATCGAACGCGACAACACTCGCATGCTAAGCAAGCGCTTTACTAAAGGACCTACGCCTCTCCTTTGCGGATATTGAAGATATTAGCGTTATATATCACAACATTTGTGTTCTATTTAGAAAAATTCATAGAAATTTATAGAAGTTGGGTATCGAACGCGATAACACTCGCATGCTGAGCCAGCGCTTTACTAATGGAGCCACGCGACACCTTTGTGGATTTTGAAGGTATTAGCCTTAAATATTACAACATTTGGGTTCTATTTCGAAAAATTCATAGAAATTTTTTAGAAGTTGGGTATCGAACGCGATAACACTCCCATGCTTAACAAACGCTTTACAAATGGAGCTACGTCTCCCCTTTGCGGATTTTGAAGGTATTAGCCTAATATAGCACAACATTTTTGTTATATTAGAAAAATTCATAGAAATTTAAAGAAGTCAATTATCGAACGCGATAACACTCGCAGGCTAAGCAAGCGCTTTACTAATGGAGCTGCGTCCACCCTTTGCGGGTTTTGAAGGGATTAGCCTTCTATATCACAACATTTGTGTTCTATTTAAATAAATTCATAGAAATTGAAAGACGTTGCGTATCGAATGCGATAACACTCGCATGCTGAGCAAGCCCTATACTAATGGAACTACGCAACCCCTTTGCGGGTTTAGAAGGTAATAGCTTTATATATCACAAGATTTGTGTTCTATTTAGAAATATTCATAGAAATTAATAGAAGTTGGGTATCGAACGCGGAAACACTCGCATGCTAAGCAAACGCTTTACTAATGGAGCTTCGTCTTCGCTTTGCGTACTTTGAAAATATTAGCCTTATATATCACAACATTTGTGTTCTATTAGAAGAATTCTTAAAAGTTAAAAGCCGTTGAGTATCGAACGCGATAACACTCGCATGCTGAGCAAACGCATTACTAACGGAACTACGTCTCTCCTTTGCGGATTTTGGAGGTTTTAGCCTTATATATCACAACCTTTATTTTCTATTTAGAAAAATTCATAGGAATTTAAAGAAGTTGCGTAACGAACGCGATAAAACTCGCATGCTGGACATGCTCTTTTTTAATGGAGCTACGCCAACCCTTCGCGTATTTAGAAGGTAATATCTTTATATATCACAACATTTGTGTTCTATTTAGAAAAATTCATAGGAATTTAAAGAAGTTGCGTATCGAAAGCGATAACACTCACATGCTAAGCAAGCGCTTTACTAATGGAGCTACGCCACCCCTATGCGGATTTAGAAGGTAATAGCTTTATATATGACAACATTTGTGTGCTATTAGAAAAATTCATAGATATTAATAGAAGATGGTTATCGAACGCGACAATACTCGCATACTAGGCAAGCGCATTACTAACGGAGCTAAGTCTCTCCTTTGCGGACTTTGGATGTTTTAGCCTTATATATCACAACCTTTGTTTTCTATTTAGAAAAATTCGTAGGCATTTAAAGAAGTTTCGTAACAAACGCCATAAAACTCGCATGCTGGACAAGCTCTTTACCATTGGAGCTACGCCAACCCTTCGCGGATTTAGATAGTAATAGCTTTATATATCACAACATTTGTGTTCTATTTAAAAAAATTCATTGAAATTTATAGAATTTGGGAATCAAACGCGGCAACACTCGCATGCTAAGCAAGCGCTTTACTAATTGAGCTACGTCTCTCCTTTGCGGACTTTGAAGGTATTAGCCTTATATATCAGAACCTTTGTGTTCTATTTAAAAAAAATTCATAGGAATTTAAAGAAGTTGGGTATCGAACGCGATAACACTCGCATGCTGAGCAAGAGCTTTACTAATGGAGCTACGCCAACACTTCGCGGATTTAGAAGGTAATAGCTTTATATATCACAACATTTGTGTTCTATTTAGAAAAATTCATAGGAATTTAAAAAAGTCCGGTATCGAACGCGATAACACACGCAAGCTGAGCATGCGCTTTATTAATGGAGCTACGTCTCCCCTTTGCGGATTTTGAAGGTATTAGCCTAATATAGCACAACATTTTTGTTTTATTTAGAAAAATTCATAGAAATTTAAAGAAGTTGAATATCGAACGCGATAACACTCGCATGCTGTGCAAGCGGTTTACTAATGGAGCTACGCCACCCTTTTGCGGATTAAGAAGGTAATAGTTTTATATATCACAACATTTGTGTTCTATTTAGAAAACTTCCCAGAAATTTATAAGAGTTGTGTATCGAGCGCGATAACACTCGCATGCTAAGCAAGCGCTTGACTAATGGAGCTACGTCTCTCCTTTGCGGATTTTGAAGGTATTAGCCTTATATATCACAACTTTCGTGTTCTATTTAGAAAAATTTATAGGAATTTAAAGAAGTTTGGTATCGAACGCGATAACACTCGCATGCTAAGCAAGCGCTATACTAACGGAGCTACGCCTCTCCTCTGCGTACTTTGAAGGTATTAGCCTTATATATCAAAACATTTGTGTTCTATTTAAAAAAAAGTTAGAATGTTAAAGAATTTGGTTATCGAACTCGATACAACTCACATGCTAAGCATCCGCTTTACCAATGGAGCTACGTCTCTCCTTGGCGGATTTTGAAGATATTAGTCATATATATTTAATCATTTATGTTCTATTTAGAAAAATTCATAGTAATTTATAGAAGTTGGTTATCGAACGCGATAACACTCGCATGCTAAGCAAGCGCTTTACTAATGGAGCTACTCCTCCCCTTCGCGTTTTTTTGAGGTATTAGCCTTATATATCACAACTTTTGTGTTCTAATTAGAAAAATTCAAAGAAATTTAAAGAAGTTGGGTATCGAACGCGACAACACTCGCATGCTAAGGAAGCGCTTTACTAATTGAGCTTCGTCTGTCCTTTGCGGATTTTCAATGTATTAGCCTTATATATCAAGGCTTTGTGTACTATTTAGAAAAATGTATAGGAATTTAAAGAAGTTAAACAACAACACTCGCAAGCTAAGCAAGCGCTTTTCAAATGGAGCTACGCCTTCCCTTTGCGATTTTTGAAGGTAATAGCCTTATATATAACAACATTTGTGTTTTATTTAGAAAAATTCATAGTAATTTATAGAAGTTGGTTATCGAACGCGATAACACTCGCATGCTAAGCAAGCGCTTTACTAATGGAGCTACTCCTCCCCTTCGCGTTTTTTGAGGTATTAGCCTTATATATCACAACTTTTGTGTTCTATTTACAAAAATTCATAGTAATTTATAGAAGTTGGGTATCGAACGCGATAACAAACGCATGCTAAGCAAGCGCTTTACTAATGGATCTACGCCTCCCGTTTGCGGATTTTGAATGTATTAGCCTTATATAGCCCAACATTTGTGTTCTATTTAGAAAAATTCATAGTAATTTATAAAAGTTGGATATCGAACGCGATAACACTCGCATGCTAAGCAAGCGCATTACTAATGGAGCTACCCCTCCCCTTTGCGGAATTTTAAGTTATTAGCCTTATATATCACAACATTTGTGTTCTATTTAGAAAAATTCATAGAAATTTAAAGAAGTTGGGTATCGAACGGGAAAACACACTCGTGCTAAGCAAGCGATTTACTAATGGAGCTGCGTCCTCACCTTTGCGGGTTTTGAAGGTATTAGCATTATATATAACAACATTTTTGTTCTATTTAGAATAATTCATAGTAATTTATAGAAGTTGGGTATCGAACGCGATAACAATCGCATGCTAAGCAAGCGCTTTTCTAATGGAGCTACCCTCCCCTTTGCGAATTTTGAAAGTATCAGCCTTATATATCACAACATTTGTGTTCTATTTAAAAAAAATTCATAGAAAATTAAAGATGTTGGGTATCGAATGCGATAACACTCTCATGCTAAGCAACCGCTTTACCAATGGAGCTATGTCTTTCCAATGCGGATTTTGAAGGTATTAGCTTTATATACCATAACATTTGTGTTCTATTTAGAAAAAGTCATAGAAATTTAAAGAAGTTTGGTATCGAGCGCGCTAACACTCGCATGCTAAGCAAGCGCTTTACAAATGGAACTGCGTCTCGCCTTTGCTGATTTTGATGGAATTAATCTTATATACAACAACATTTGTGTTCTACTTAGCAAAACTCAATGAAATTAAAGGACGTTGCGTATCGAACGCGAAAACACTCGCATGCTGAGCAAGCACTTTTCTATTGGAGCTACGCCACCCCTTTGCGGATTTCGAAGGTAATAGATTTATATATCACAACATTTTGTTATATTTAAAAAAAATTCATAGAAATTTTTAGAAGTTGGGTATCGAACGCGACAACACTTGCATGCTAAGCAAGCGCTTTCCTAACGGAGCTACTTCTCTACTTTGCGGATTTTGAAGGTATTAGCCTTATATATCACAACTTTTGTGTTCTATTTAGAAATATTCATAGGAATTTAAGGAAGTTGCGTATCGAACGCGATAACACTCGCATGCTGAGCAAGCGCTTTAGAAATGGAGCTACGCCACCGCTTTGCGGATTTTTTTTCGGTATTAGCCTTATATATAACAACATTTGGGTTCTATTTAGAAAAGTTCATTGAATATTAAAGAAGTTGGGTATCGAACGCGATAACACTCACATGCTAAGCAACCGCATTACCAAGGGAGCTAGGTCTCTCCTTTCCGGATTTTGAAGGTATTAGCCTTATATTTCATAACATTTGTGTTCTATTTAGAAAATTTCATAGAAATTTAATGAATAGGGTATCGAATGCGATAACACTGGCACGCTAAGCAAACGCTTTTTAATGGAGCTGCGTCTCCGCTTTGCGGATTTTTAAGGGATTAGCGATATATATTACAACATTTGTGTTCTATTTAGAAAAATTCATAGAAATTGAAAGAAGTTGCGTATCGAACGCGATGACACCCGCATGCTGAGTAAGCGCTTTACAAATGGAGCTACGCCACGCCTTTGCGGAATTAGAAGGTAATAGCTTTATATATATCATAACATTTGTGTTCTATTTAGAAAAAATCATTGAAATTTACAGAAGTTGAGTATCGAACGCGAGAACACTCACATGCCAAGCAAGCGCTTTACTAATGGAGCTACGTCTCTCCTTTGCGGATTTTGAAGGTATTAGCCTTATATCTCACAACCTTTGTGTTCTATTTAGAAAAATTCGTAGAAATTTAAAGAAGTTGGGTATCGCACGCAATAACAGTCGCATGCGAAGCAAGCGCTTTACTAATGGAGCGACGCCTCTCCTTTGCGTACGTTGAAGGTATTAGCCTTTGATATCACAACATTTGTGTTCTATTTAGAAAAATTCATAGAAAATTAAAGAAGTTGGGTATCGAACGCGATAACACTCGCATGCTAAGCAAGCGCTTTACTAATGGAGCTACGCCTCCCCTTTGCGGATTTTTAAGGTATTAGCCTTATATATCACAACATTTGTGTTCTATTTAAAAAAAAAAATTAGAAAGTTTAAGAAGTTGAGTATCGAACGCGATGCAACTCACATGCTAAGCAACCGCTTTACCAATGGAGCTACGTCTCCTTGGCGGATTTTGAAGGTATTAGTCATATATATTAAATCATTAGTGTTCTATTTAGAAAAATTCATAGAAATTTTTGGATGTTGGGTATCGAACGAGATAACACTCGCATGCTAAGCAAGCGCTTTACTAATGGAGCTACGTGTCTCCTTTGTGGACTTTGAAGGTAATAGCCTTAAATATCACAACCTTTGTGCTATATTTAGAAAAATTCATAGGAATTTAAATAACTTGTGTATCGAACGCGAAAACACTTGCATGCGGAGCAAGAGCTTTACTAATGGAGCTACGCCACCCCTTTGCGGATTTAGAAGGTAATAGCTTTTAATATCACAACATTTGTATTCTATTTAGAAAAATTCATAATAAGTTATAGAAGTTGGGTATCGAACGCGATAACACTCGCATGCTAAGCAAGCGCTATACTAATGGAGCTACGCATCCCCTTTACGGATTTTGAAGATATTAGCCTTATATATCACAACCATTGTGTTCTATTTAGAAAAATTCATTGTAATTTATAGAAGTTGGGTATCGAACGCGATAACACTCGCATGCTAAGCAAGCGCTTTGCTAATGGACCTACGCCTCCCCATTGCGGATTATGATGGTATTATCTTTATATATCACAATATTTGTGTTCAGTTTAAAAAAAAATTCATACAAAGTTAAAGAAGTTGGGTAACGAACGCGATACAACTCACATGCTGAGAAACCGCTTTACAAATGGAGCTACGTCTCTCCTTTTCAAATTTTGAAGGTATTAGCCTTATATATCAAATCATTTGTGTTCTATTCAGAAAAATTCAAAGAAATTTATAGAAGTTGGGTATCGAACGCGATAACACTCTCATGCTAAGCAAGCGCTTTACAAATGGAGCTACGCCTCCCCATTGCGGATTTTGAAGGTATTAGCCTTATATATCAAAACATTTGTGTTCAATTTAAAAAAAATTCATAGAAAGTTAAAGATGTTCGGTATCGAACGCGATACAACTCACATGCTAAGCAACCGCTTTACCAATGGAGCGACGTCTCTCCTTTGCAAATTTCGAGGTATTAGCCTTATATATCAAATCATTTGTGTTCCATTTAGAAAAATTCATAGAAATTTATGAAGTTGGGTATCGAACGCGATAACACATGCATGCTAAACAAGCGCTTTACTAATGGAGCTACGTGTCTCCCTTGAGGACTTTGAAGGTATTAGCCTTATATATCACAACCTTTGTGCTATATTTAGAAAAATTCCTAGGAATTTAAAGAACTTGTGTATCGAACGCGAAAACACTCGCATGTTGTGCAAGAGCTTTACTAATGGAGCTACGCGTCTCCTTTGCGTACCTTGAAGGTGTTAGCCTTATATATCACAACATTTGTGTTTTATTTAGAAAAAATTATAGAAATTTATAGAAGTTGGGTATCGAACGCGATAACATTCCCAAACTAAGCATTTGCATTACTAATGAAGCTATGCCCCCCTTTGCGGATTTTGAAGGTATTAGCCTTATATATTACAACTTTTGTGTTCTATTTAGAAAAAATCATAGAAATTTAAAGAAGTTGGTTGTCTAACGCGATAACACGCGCAAGCAAAGCAAGCGCTTTTCAAATGGAGCTACGCCTCTCCTTTGCGAATTTTGAAGGTAATAGCCTTATATATAACAACATTTGTGTTCAATATAGAAAAATTCATAGTAATTTATAGAAGTTTGGTATCGAACGCGATAACACTCGCATGCTAAGCAAGCGCTTTACTAATGGAGCTACGTTACTCTCTTACGGATTTTGTAGGGATTAGCCTTATAATTCACAACATCTGTGTTCTATGTTGAAAAATTCATAGAAATTGGAAGACGTTGAGTGTCGAAGGCGATAACACTCGCATGCTGAGCCAGCGCTTGACTAATGGAGCTACGCCACCCCTTTGCGGATTTAGAATGTAATAGCTTTATATATCACAACACTTGTGTTCTATTTAGATAAATACATAGAAATTTTTAGAAGTTGGGTATCGAAGGCGATAACACTCGCATGCTAAGACACCGCTTTACCAATGGATCTACGTCACTCCTTTGCGGATTTTGAAGGTATTAACCTTATATATCGTAATATTTGTGTTCTATTTAGAAAAATTCATAGAAATTGAAAGACGTTTCGTATCGAACGTGATTACACTTGCATGCTGAGCAAGTGCTTTACTAATGGAGCGACGTCTCCCCTTTGTGGATTTTGAAGGTATTAGCCCTATATATCACAACCTTTGTGTTCTATTTAGAAAAACTCATAGAAATATAAAGAAATTGGGTATCGAACGCGATAACACTCGCAAACTAAGCATGCGCTTTACTAATGTAGCTACGCCTCCCCTTTGCGGATTTTGAAGTTATTAGCCTTATATATTCCACCATTGTGTTCTATTTAGAAAAATTCATAGAAAATGAAAGAAGTTGGGTATCGAACGCGATAAAACTCGCATGCTAAGCAAGCGCTTTACTATTGGAGCTACGCCTCCCCTTTGCGGATTTGGAAGGTATTAGCCTTGTATATCACAACATTTGTGTTCTATTTAGAAAAATTCATAGAAATTTAAATAAATTGGGTATCGAACGCGATAACACTCGCAAGCTAAGCATGCGCTTTAGTGGAAGCGTAGCGCAATTAGTAAAGCGCTCGCTTAGCAAACAATGGGTATGGCGTTTGAAACCCAACTCCTCCAAATTTCTAAGCACTTTTCTAATAACTACACATATATTGTGATATATAAGTTAATACCATCGGAATTTGCAGAGTGGAACCGTAGTGCAATTAGTAAAGCGCTCGCTTTGGCAATCAATGGGTATGGCGTTCGAAACCCAACTCCTCCAAATTTCTAAGCATTTTGCTAAAAAGAACACAAATATTGTGATATATGTTTCATACCATCGGAATCTGCCAAGTAGAAGCGTAGCGCAATTAGTAAAGTGCTCGCTTGGCAATCAATGGGTATGGCGTTCGAAACACAATTCCTTCAAAATTCTAAGTTTCTTTTCTAATAAGAACACAAATATTGTGATATATAAGTTTCATACCATCGGAATCTGCCAAGTGGAATCGTAGCGCAATTAGAAAACCGCTCGCTTGGCAAGCAATGGGTAAGGCGTTCGAAACCCAACTCCTTCAAATTTCTAAGCATTTTTCTAATGAGAACACAAATATTGTGATATTTAAATTTCATATCATTGGAACCTGCAAAGTGGAAGCGTAGCGCAATTAGTGAAGCGCTCGCTTAGCAATCAATAGGTATGGCGAAACCCAACTCCTTTAAAATTTTAAGCATTTTTTCTAATAAGACACAAATATTGTGATTTATAATTTTCACACCATCGGAATCTGCCTAATGGAAGCCTAGCGCAATTAGTAAACCGCTCGCTTGGAAATCAATGGGTAAGGCGTTCGAAACCCAACTCCTTCAAATTTCTAAGCATTTTACTAATGAGAACACAAATATTGTGATATATAAATTTCATATCATTGGAACCTGCAAAGTGGAAGCGTAGCGCTATTAGTGAAGCGCTCGCTTAGCAATCAATAGGTATGGCGAAGCCCAACTCCTTTAAATTTTTAAGCATTTTATCTAATAAGACACAAATATTGTGATATATAAGTATCAAACCATCCGAATCTGCCAAGTGGAAGCGTAGCGCAATTAGAAAGCGCTCGCTTAGCAATCAATGTGTATGGCGTTCGAAACCCAACTTTTCCAAATTTCTAAGGATTGTTCCAATAAGAACACAAATATTGTGATATATAAGTTTCTTACCATCGGAATCTGCCAAGTGGAAACGTAGCGAAATTAGAATGCCCTCGCTTAGCAATCAATGGGTATGGCGTTCGAAACCCAACTCCTTCTAATTTCTAAGCATTTTGCTAATAAGAACAGAAATATTGTGATATATATGTTTCATATCATCGGAATCTGCGAAGTGGAAGCGTAGCGCAATTAGTAAAGCGCTCCCTTAGCAATGAATGGGTATGGCATTCGAAATCCAAATCCTTCAAATTTCTAAGTATTTTTCTAATAACACACAAATATTGTGATATATAAGTTTCACACCATCGGAATCTGCCAAATGGAAGCGTAGCGCCATTAGTAAAGCGCTTGCTTAGCAATCAATGGGTGTTGCGTTCGAAACCCAACTCCTCCAAATTTCTAACCATTTTTAAAATAAAACACAAATATTGTGATATATAAGTAGGGGGAATAGGCGGGTCTGGGACCAGGAAGTGGGGTAAATGCAACCCGCACTACACTTCCTGGTCCCAGCCCCTTGTTTGTCAATAACCGGCGCCACCACTTATAACGGGTCAACGCCCACGCACGTCAACAACGGGGTCAATGCCGTGGCCGGATGTTGACATCCGGGGTCATTGCCCATGTTGACATCCCCTGTCATTGCCCCCGCGCGCGTGTGTCGCGCCCTGGCGGCGAAGGTGGGGCGCGCCCTGGCGGCGAACGGCGGCAGCTCGCGTGTGTCGCGCCCTGGCGGCGAAGGTGGGTAGCGCGTGCGCGCCCTGGCGGCGAAGCGCGGCAGCGCCGGTGCGTGGGCCGTCGTCGGCGTCCTCAAAAACGCGCCGCCCGAGTGCGGCTCGAACCGTGCCGAGTCCCGCTTCCTGTGCGCGCGGCAGCGGAAGCGGGCGGGCGAGCGCGCTGGCGCTGAGCTACGGCGACATCGTCTCTGGAGGTGTCTCGTAGGCCGATGTCTTGCTGCGTCGGCGCGCTGCCTTGCCGGGCGTGGAGGGGAGGAGACCTCTCTCTCTCGCGGCGCCCGCTCCCCCTCCCCCTCTAGCGTGTGCGCTAGCGCTCGCTCCCTCTCCCCCTCTAGCGTCTGCGACGGAATGGCGGATCGAATCCCTAGCGCTCGCTCCCCCTCCCCCTCTAGCGTCTGCAATGGGGTTGTGCTAGTAAAAAAGGAAACCCTACGAGGCGGTGAGAGGGGAAAAATATGAAAACAGAGCGATAAGAATTAAATTTTTTTATTGAAACCAAATGATACACGGTAAAAAATTTTAATGCGTTACATGTCGTTTTTCAAACGGTCACCGTGGTCACTGGTGGCGATGGCCCTTTGTAAACTAACAAGTGCCTTATCAATCTCTTTCTGGATCTCTTCGTCCACATATCCTTTCGTGGCAGCGTCTGTCTTTGCCTTGGGCGTCGCCATGTTGACGACGCGGGTTTGCAGCACGTTGACGTTTCCCAGTTTGCTGTACCGGAGTACTGGAAATTTTTCTAGCTGCTTTTTGATATCTCGAATGTTGCGGCCGACGTACCCTTTGTTGGCGGCGTCTTTTTCTTCTTGCGGATACCCCGTATTCGAAATGCGCCAAAGATCGGCGTTATAGGGACTGACCTCGCTCCATCTGCGCAGACAGTTGGATTGAGCCTCGGTCACGCGTTGTAACGAAGTCGTGACAGGATTGATGAGTTCCCGCATGGCTCTATCGGCATCGTCCGCCGCTAATTGACGAACGCGGTCGGTTTGTCCATGCACGTACTCTTTGGTGGCAACGTAGTCAGGGAGTTGACAAAATTCTATGTCCTCCTCTTCATCTTGCGAGTTCACTCGATCATCATACACATCATCGTCCAGCTCCTCCTCCTCCTCCTCTGACGAGTTGACGAAGACCTCCTTCGCGTCTGCTCGGCAGTCGCTCATGATGAACTGACGGCGGCAGCGTTTCACCGCGGCGTTTATAATCGGCGGGGGATGTGATGACGTCACATCCTACTCTTCCTCAGAACTGTCGTCATCGCTGTAGTCATTGGGGTCGATAAGAGGAATATACAAATTGAGTCGTTCCGTTAAATTGGGCACGGCGCGACGAGCTCTTGCAGCAGCATGTTGTCGAACCGTTTCCTGAAGTCGTTCCGAGCGTCGTCGAAGGAGCACGTGTTGCAGAGCTCGCATAATCTGGAAAACCGTTGGCCTCATGGGTGAGGGAAGTGTGCACATGACGTTGCAGAGATGGATCATCGTTTGTACAATGGTTGTGTCGTCCACCATCGATGCCATGACGTCTTCCACTAGATTGGGATAAGCGTTGTGTGTTTCGCGTTCGAGTGGAGGTTTGAGGACGCGGCGACACTTAGGACACGTGTTACGCACGTTTAACCACCTTTCTATACACGCAAGACAAAACAAGTGATTGCATGGCGTGCGCGCCATTCTAGGTGGGGGAGTGTCATCGTTGAGACATATGTCACAACAATATGAAGTGATGTGTGCTGCTTCGTCTTCGGTCACTTCCACGAAAGGGGGCGGAAGAGGCGATGACATCGTTCCCCCGTTTTCATCGTTTCACTTCACAGCGCTAAGCAGATAAGAGCAGCGAACGCGCAAGCAAAGTTCAGAAGAACGAGTCCGATCGTGATGCTATCTAGGCAGCTCATCGTATTTTTATTTTCTATTCACTTCACAGTTCAAGCCGCCGAGTTTACAAAACACGCAATCTTCTCTCGACAGCGGAGGGAGATCGTCGTCCTCCAAGTAGTGTTCTCGGCAAGGCTGGCGGAGAGCGATGCAAAAGCGGCAGCTTCGCTTCGGCGGCGGCGGGCCGTCGATGCGCGTGCGTCCGCGACGTCCGCGATTCCAATGCTCCTTACACGCACGAAGTTCTTGAACACAAGGTAGTTGTCGGGTGGCTTCGGGAAGTCGCTCGAAAACGCGCTCCACCTGGTGAGGCTGCACCCAATGACACAAAAATTCGATCGGCAATTGACTCAATGTCTCCGAGTCGAGAAGTGTAAGCTCGCCGTCGACTTCACGCACTTTTAGGAAAGCGCGCTCGATGTCTTCGCGCGTCTCTTGTCTGATGCGCTCCAGCGGTTCAAACGGAGTGGCGGTTGCGTACGACGGAACGCTCTGCATCGTAATGACGAGCGAAGCGGCGGAGAGCGACCTTAAAAGCGCGCGAGTTTTTATCGTCGTCGAACGGAAGCGGACATCCGCTTGCCGCAGTCAGTACGCAACCATTGGTAGAGGGCGATCACGTGACGCCCAGCGAGGCTGACGTCGCCGCAAGCGTAGAGGTCGCGGGCCGCGTGTAAGCACTCGTGTAGCGGAGGACACCCGAACTCCTCCAGATCGAGAACGCAGCAGCCTTCTCCTTCCAAGTACTCCTCCAACCACCTTTTCTTGTCACCTCCCTTGACGTATAGTGTAGTCGCACCTTTCAAAGCTGCCCTAATCACATAAGCTCTGTCGTCATAATTGTAACTCCCGCACTCCCACCGCGGTGTGGCGGGATGGTAGCTTTTGATCCACTCCACATGTTTCTTGTCGTCGCTGCTCAACGTATGGAAAGGTCGCGGTGGACGAAGGACGAACGTCTGAACGAGTCGATCAGGATCGTCATTGTCTTTTGATTGGCGGATGACGGACAACACTTTGATGTTGAAGCGTTTGCCGAGAGTATAACCTTGCAGATCCACGACAGCATTGGGTCCGCGATGGACCTGTGGGACCATGGATTGGAGAATCTGTTTTCTTTTTCTTCTCGAGAGCGGTTTCACCTCACGCTCGACGAAGACTTCGTTCTCGTGCCACGCTGCCTCGGCCGGTTTTGGCGTCGCCGTCCGCGCAGCAGTCTCCTCGGCGGCTTCGTCCCACGTTTGCTCCACACTCAACACATGGATGCTTTCTAACCGTTCTTGAGGTTCGTTTATCGAGTCGTCCTGTTCAGGAGGAGGTGGTCGTTCCGTGAGGAATGTTGAATGAAAAGCATTTCTCACGGAGCGCATCATGCTTCCGCACACAACGCTGTAGACGTACAGAAACGCTTTGTAACCACACATGCGGAAAGCACCTCTCTCGCACCGAGACTGACGGTCGTCGTGCTGCCGTCGGCTTTCTTATATACGCGTGATGACGACGGCAGACAGGAAGTGGAGTGCGTCTTTTATCGTTCCCACACCTCCCCCACTTCGAGGACTCTTCGGTTTTCCGCCTTCGATGTCTCTCGCTTGCACCCACGAATTGTGGCGTGAGTCGAAACCGAGCCATTTCACGAGGCGAAGCGGACCCTTTTTTCGTACGACGCGCTCGACTAAATAGTGATCGGGATATCGCGTGCGATGCAACTCTTCGGTGTAGAAGCGACCCTCGATCGTTTCGCCATTCAGGTCTTCTAGCGAGTACGTGACGGGATTCGAGAGGTGCACACGAACGATATTAAAGAGTTCGGTGCCCCATCGCGCTTCGTAGCCTTTCCGAAACGGCGAGCTCTTGTACGTGCTCACCCGAACGATGTCGCCGACGCGAAATCGATTGCGCCTCAGGAGACGCGGATCGAGCGTTTTCACTCGGTCGTACACCGTGCGCATGAGGCTGTCGTCTTTCACGTCTTTCGGTTTCATGCCGATGGTTCGATGTTTGGTCGAGTTGTAATCTCGGAGGAGGTTGGCGAGCATGAGGGTCCAGCGTCGCGTCCCCTCGGCGGTGAAACGCCTCCACATCCGCTCCTTGAGCGTTCGATCGAAACGTTCGACGACGGCGGCCTTCACGTTGGAAAAGGTGGAATAATGATGAATGCCGCGCTCCCGGAGCCACTTGTTGAGCGCGGTATTGTAAAACTCGGTGCCTTGATCGGTTTGCAGGAAGCGGGGCTCTCGACCGCTCGACGTCACGATGCGCTCGAAAGCCTTGACGACTTCCGCTCCGGTCTTTTTCTTTATCGCTTCCGCCCAGGCGTACTTGCTGTACACGTCGATGACGGTTGAGAATGTAACGCATGCCTCGATTGCTTTTGGAGTACGGCTGCATATCGACCAAGTCGGCTTGCCACAAATCATCGAATCCTTTCGTGATCGTCCGCCGTCTTGCGTAACGACGACGGGCAGGCGCGTGCAATTCCGCAGCGAGTCCATGTCGAACGGAGGTCGTCTTCTTGTTCTTCTGCATGGCCAGAGGAGCTAAGCGATAATACCGGCGTCACGCAATTCATCTTCTATTTCTACTATTTCTCCGTCGAGTCCTTTGTGTCCGGCGGCCCGCGAAGCGTGTAAGAGACGCAGTCTCTTCACGAGCCTGTTCGGATCGCGCCAATATTTGTAGTCTGGCGCCGTCACAAAACGTAGTCCCCGCCCCTTCTTTTGACGTAGCCCATTCCCCTTCTTCTTGGGCTTTTCAAGTCTTTTGCTCCGTCTTTCCTCCTCCGCGAAAAGACGTGCGATTACATTACGATATTTCCAACTCACCCAATTGTGTTTTTTGTCTCTTGTGTTATAGGGCATGGCCGGTCTGTACCGCTTTCTGTGTGCGGAACTGAGTTCGAGAATTTTTTTGTAATGCTTCATATCGGCTCTCGTGACGTTATCGATGTCGGGTTTTCTATCGAAAAGCAGTTCGAGAAGACCTGGATCCGGATGGAATTTATGTTCCTGAACAAAGAAGGCCCTCTCGTCCGGGCGAATTTCCATTCGACTGTTACCGATGTGAGGCTGTCCGCCCACAAAGAACGGTCCTAAAACGACATCGGATCGCTCGATGGCAGCATCCTGCAAATGAGCTACGAATTCTTTCCAATGTTCATCTTCGGTCCCTTCTTTCCGCTCTTCATCGTCGAGCACTGGGGCGGTGTCGAAGGAGTCGTGGAAGACATCGTCATCACTTTCTTCTTCTTCTTCTCTTGGTTCCGATTTGATAGGAACACGCGTGGAAGGTTGAACGGAAGTTGGTGGGTTGTTACTTTTTCCCTCTCTTTGACGGCGTAGCGCTTTCGAGACGGGCGTCGTGAGATACGTATCGAGGAATCGATTGCGCATCGTTTCGGATACTTGCAGCGTCCTGCATTTTTTGTCGAATGTTTTCACGAGACTTCTCCACCTCCATTTTCAACCTCTCTTCCGGGGTGGTAGGGGATCGAAGGG
Source organism: Acheta domesticus (assembly GCA_031308135.1). Lineage (NCBI taxonomy): Eukaryota > Metazoa > Arthropoda > Insecta > Orthoptera > Gryllidae > Acheta > Acheta domesticus. The sequence continues at coordinate 141,516,535 of JAHLJT010002406.1, read as the reverse complement.
GAGGAGGGCGCGCTGAGGAAGGAGGAGGAGGAGGACGACGCGGTGTTTTTTTTTTCGCGCAAGCTCTTTTCGTTTGCACTAGCGCGTGGAGCGTCTTCAAGTCTCTCTTTGGTCTTTTGGGTGCTGTGCGCTTTTCTCACTGCCACCTTTTCTTCTTCTTCTCACGTGCCTCGAAGAGGACGTTATGTTTTTCACGCGCCCTCCTATTTTGGACTTCACTTTCATCACACCCGCCACACCGAGCGCGGCAGCTCTTTCGCCGAGACTCGCGTCGCCGGACTTGACCCAAGGATTAATACCGCGGTCCAAAGGATTAATACCGCGGTCGCGTCTTTGCAGTCTCTTCACGAGCTTCGTACCGGGTCCGCAAAATTGGTAGCCGCCGGGAATGTGTATTTCGAAGGGAAGTTTGTCTATCGCCCGATTCAGCACCCGTCCCACGATGCCTCTTCCGCGTCGTTCCCCCCGCCGCGCTCGCGCGACATTGAAATGCTGTCGCACGTACACCATGACGTAGAGTGAAGTCGAGTTGCGAAAGCAAAGCGATTATATAACCTTCCCCGCAACTTGACCCCCCGCACGAGAAACCGGTCGAAGGCCGATCGGTATCGTCCCTGTTGAAGCGCACTAGGTTTGCAGATCACCACAAAAGCAAACCGGTCTGTGTTCCACACGTCGGCGCACAGCGACCGAAAATCGTGGAAGGTCCTAAAATCGTTTCCGACGTGTTCTTTGTAGATGTACTCGAGGTTGTTGTCGTCTTGCCGGAAGATGACAATCATATTCGCGTTATCGCGTATCAA
>JAHLJT010002406.1:141349399-141515632 GCA_031308135.1 Acheta domesticus | reverse complement strand
CTCTGTTGACTTTTAATAGTGACTTCACCACAGATATAACAAACCTGTTTGGAGAAATAACCACAACCCCTTGTAGCCATGATTAACAACAGACTGTTCACTTCAATATCAGTATGTCTACTGAGAGCCTTTTCTTTGTTTCAAGCGATTACGTCCATTTGACTTGTCTCCAACCTGTTAAAAAACATTATCCCAGTCTTACCAAACAGCTCAGGTTGTTTTTTCCTCCATTATCAAATAAAAATCATATTGGTTTTATACTCTAATTATAATTATAATGAAAGTAGATACTGCAATATACATAAAACCTTTATGTGATATAATAATTTGAATATTTTTTATGATTTTTTGGCAGGTCAAAATCTGTAAGAAAATGTAAAAAAAATCCTATGCAGTTTTTTGGTCGCAGACCTGTGTTTATCTTCCGTTTTTGTATTAATTTTAAAGTGATTTTCCTATGATTGAATTCCGGGGCGTTTATACAAGCTGGCCTCTGATTGCTTGGACGCTAAAAATGCTTCTTCTAGCGTCTGCCGCGAGATTTCGTTCGAGCAATGATGCATGCGCAGACGGCGAGGTTCTCCCTTCCCTTCTTCCACACCCCTGCCCCAGGATTCTCTAAGAGTCCCGAAAACTAGCATATGGGCAGGCATACTGACTGGTGAGAAAGGCTTATGAGAGCAATGTTGCTCGTTTTGTTGCACGAGAGCGCAGCACACTTGAGGTTGTCAGAGAAATATTTTTCTTCTCAGGTCGTGATTCCGTGCTTGGTAATGAGCACAAATAGTAGGTATAGTGCTTGCCTCCTAATATCTCAATTAGATATTCAAGAAGTTGAATTCTGACGTAAATATATTAATTTTATTTTGGTTCGAATATATATATTCACAAGTGATCTCATTGTCAATCGCGCGTGGAACTAAAGCGGAGCTATTTCATAATTTTGCTTTCAAGAACGTCTCCTGACATAAATCTGTTTGAAGTAGTCTTAACATTGTCTTCTTTCCTAGCTTAGATTCTAGAGAACATTAAGAATCACGATGTCTTCCAGTTGGCATTATTGTTGAGCATCCCCCAAACGCAAGAGACACGCTACGCCACTGGTGGTTCAAATGTGCATGCCATTACTTATTAAAATGATTACTGCATGATATTAACTTACCTACAAATTCCCAGTATTAAGGAAGTTAAATTAATATTGTTTCCCAATGTCGTAGTTATAAATATTCAAATGTTTGGATTGAGAAAGAGATTTATGGAAACCCATTAAGGAATAAACTACAACACAACCACAAGGAACCTCAAAAGTAGTTTCACAACCAAGTGTTTTTATATATTTAAACAATAATTTACAGTATACAATTTATTTTTCCTTGTAACATTAATCAAAATGTGGCACTTTTTACTCTTCAATGCAATGCATTGGTCACAATGTCAAACTCTGGGTCACATTTTATGTTGTCACTTTGTTCTTGCATTCGCTTTCAATGAAAGGCCGTCATTAATTACACGTTTACAGATTTTGTTACTCAAAAACACTCTCTTAATGTTGCTATTGACAATAAATATTTAGAACAATTCGAAAATATTGATGGCATTGTACCATATTTTAATTTCGAATTTTCCCTAGTGATTTCGTTGTTCTCTTTTGCGTTCTCGTCATAGTACATAGGAATTCGTTGGATATCGTCTGGACGAAATTTTCTTCACAAACCTATAAAATGTAATGAGCATTAGAAATAATGAAAATTGTTAAAGCATTTTCGTTAAAAATTTGTAATATAATTATTAATCCTAAACAGTATTTAATAACATCATTTAATAACCATGGTCATTCCTATTTTCCTTGCATTCATCAGATTTTCAGCGCATGTTGAAATCTTGACAGTAAAATAACAATCATAACTTCATAACCTTCAATCACGCAGAGATTTAATCTTACGATGCATTTATTTAATGTAAAAAATGAATGTTTAATCTGATCGGCACTTTGGGAAAGAAAGCTACATTTTTTTCTAGACGCAGAACAAGGGATTGTATTAGTATTTGCTCAGTAAGTCAAGAGAAACTTGACGAACCTTATTCGATCGATAGAAAAGTCTTTTTGCTGTTTACAATTCTAATTGAGATTTGTGTACTATAATTTTCAACGCCTAGTCATTTATTTTTAAATTATTTTTCACATTAATTGCTCTCAAATCAATTAGAAACTTTTTAAAAACTTTTTGAGACTGGTTGACGCCATCTTTTGAGACTGACGCATCTGGTTGTGCTCTTGATTTTTTGTGTTTATCTACTTTTTCATAGCGATCTGACTGCATTTTGTGTGCTTAAGTGCTTTCATTACTTGTTGCAGGTTAGCTGGAAATATAAATTTTGGCTGGTTTTTTGCTCTAACCAAGATGAACCAATAGCTAACGAATTTTAAACATTACTGAACCTTAACGAACTTCAGAATTAGAGTTGGTGATCAAGTGTCAAAATCTATAAACAGATCAGTTCATTTTCGATATTATATCACTGTTTTAACTTAATTACTGAAAGATTTATTCTATGTTTTTGACGAGTAACTATTCAGTTTATTTGAACGTTACGAGGACGGTGTATCGAGTAGTTTTGAATTTGTTTCAAATCTTATTCAATATTTTGAAGACAAATTTCAGCTAATATCTTTATCTATTTACGGGAAAGTATAGTCGACATTGTATTAAACAGTTGCAGCTTAAGTGAACGAAAATACGTAACCGCATTGCCCAATTTCGTAAGTACTAGTTTTCAATAGATTTATAGTAAGCATACCTTCTCTTTCTTGTATCGAATCTAATTTTTTAATTTATCGAATACACATAAATCTTACACTTTTAAAATATTAAGCTAGGTGATTGTTGCTCTTATCTGAGTTTTTCTTGTATTTATTCCGATTTTATCATCGTATATTATACGCATTCGTGACATGGCTACTGTTCGTTCTATTCTTTTTACTCCCTACACCCTCAAAGCCGACCTTCTGAAAGCCTTCACACACGTAAACAGTAATTTAGATAAGCATATCCGAAGGCTGGAAGAGGTCGTTCTCTACAATGACGGTTAGGCACAAGTAGGCAACACTGCGAATTTTCCCAACCGTGCACCCGGTGACTGCACATAAGACCCAGATACCACATCCAGTCGCAATTCAAAACAGATTTAGTGTTTTAGATTATGAAACAGATTTTCCTCGGCTTCCTGATCCTCACAACCCTTCCCTTCATCGACAAATACATGCACAAACCAACGCAAACAGGCTAGGAAGCGTGTCAAACCAAAACAACGTAAAGCTTCGCATCCTACCCACTTGAAAACAAAGCCATTCCTACTGAGCCTAAAAAACAGGTAATTATTTTAGCTGACAGCCATGGTCGCCATCTTTCCTCCATTCTCAGTAGGAAGTAACCCCCAACTACTCAGTCTCGTCTATTTTTAAACCTAACGGGAGGTTTGCAGACGTGACTGCAGAGTTGGGACACCACACAATGGCAAATGACCAATCAGGACACAGTCATTATCATAGGAGACAGAATGACATTAATTTGGGCTGGTAACTTTACACCTGAAACAACATGTAAACAATTACAATGTGCCGCCCAAAATACTAACATTGTAGTCCTCGACTCAGCCTTCTGGTACAAAGAGACCAACACTATGCAGCGAGATTAAGCACGCAAACCAACAGCTAAAACTGCAACTGAGAGAAACAGATGTAACCACTTTTTAAAATGAATTTCCTCTCAGTAAAACCCCTTCACCCGGCACGGTCTCCACAGAACCTTGAGGGATGGGTCCCCACATGAACCTTGCTGGAAAACATGCAGTCTGTGAAAAGCTTTCACAATACTATCATAAACTCCAGTCCTACGCAACCTCCTGCCAAAAGTCCATCTCATTTTTCATCACCTTCCTTACGTTCTCCACCCCCACCCTTATTCTGAAGCCTCTTACCCCCTCCTGTGAGCCTACTCCCGTTTCTTCCATTCCCACTACCAATGACGCCCCTATTTCCTCACAACCTGTGACTTCTGGGACACATTACAACCTTCGACCACGCACTCGAGGTAAAATGGAATAAATATATAGCAACTCAGTCAGATGCAGCAGAAAAACATTCGTGTAGGTACTTGCAAAAAATAAAGATATTGCACCATAATGTTCAATCAATTTCAAATAAAACTGAGTTTTATCGAAGCAGCTCTACAGAGCGATTTAAAATCAAATGGATGTTCTTTGCTTTACAGAACATTGGTTATCTCCTAATGAACTTAGCATTTTCCAAATTCCAAACTTTTACCTCGCAGGGCTATTATTGTAGAAAAAGAGAATCCCATAAAAGTCCTGCATATAGAGGTTCTTGTATTTACGTTAAAAATAATATTGATTCTATTTCCTTGAGACGGAATTCAATGAGTATTTCGTTGAAAATGTTTTTGAAATTTCTGTTATGTACATCTTCTATGCTCAAAATGATATTGCTTTGCTCTACAGGCCTCCAACAAAGAGCGCTGCAGATTACATTTTGTTCTTAGAAAAACTAGAGATAATACTAATCAAAGTCATCAATTGCTCTTTTGAATCCATTGTTTGTATGCGGAGATTTTAACATTGATTTTCTGGTCGAATCTTGCGAGAAAGCAGTTTCTAATTTAATTAATTCCTTCAATTAAGATATTACAATGAAAGTACCTGCACGGATCACAATAAATTCAAAGAAGGCAATCGATCAAATTATAATCAACAAAACCACTACTCGACAGAAATTGAAGCAAAAGATTTAGGATACAGTTGTGGCGTCATATGAGACACCCAATATTAAATTCAGTACGTGCATTCAGAAGCTCTGAATTGCACACAGGAAAGAGCGGAAACGGCGGGCGCGTCGAGCTGACGCCTGGCAGAACAAAAGGGGTAATTTTTGGAAGACGGGGGAAAGCCAGCAGTGCAGGACGGGGGTGAGGAAATTCCCAGGGTGGCGGTTGTGACGCGCGTTGTCATGGCGCCAGTGTTGCGAACCCCGAAAGGAAGCTGGGGTTAGAATCCGGCTGGCGGATGCGGCTATGTGACGTAGTTCCGTCAGACGAGCCCAGCGGGTATATAAGCAACGAGAGCAAGCGTCTCGTTCTCCCAATTTCTCGCAGGTCCGGTCGCGGTGAGTCGTGCGTGTGTGGGTGCGCGGCGCGTGTAGCGCGATTAGGACAAGAAGGGGCCGGCGCTCCTGCGTCGTGAGAGTAGGCTAGCGGTCGTGGTGGCCGAGGGTATTTCCTTCTGGAACGGGACGGTCCGTCCGTCCACTTGTAAATACGTACATAAATATTCAGGTGTCGGAGTTCATTGAATAAATCAGTATTTGCAAACGTTCACGTCTGTGGAATTATTCCTTTTTGGCTCAGGCCAAGACGCCACAGACTAGGAGGGAAAGAATGGTGGCAGCGGTTAACGAAACTACCACGTAGGGAAACTGTTCGCATTGTAAGCAACATTTGTTTTAAATTACGCCAGTAAGGGGCCGTAGTCGTCCGTGGGTAATTAGTAAATTATAGGAAGAAACTTAAGCTGAATAATTACGCCTGTAAGGGGATTTAGTCCACGGGTAATTCGTTGCATAGGAGGGAAAGAATTGTAACTGCGTATTGAAACAACAGGTGTGTTGGGTTGGATGTGGATAGGTTGCATCGCAACGAAGCACGCACGGGAATAGTTGTGATTACGCGAAGCGCAGTGAGGTAGGTCACGATTCTGTTGTGTGACGCGAGAAGCAACGGGTCTCAGTCACTGGGGGGCGGCAGGCCGAGCGCGCATAGAGAAAGTATTCTTTGTGCAGCAGGTAGTCGCTAGGATAAGAATAGTAAGCGGGCGAGCGTGCAATGCCGCCAGGGAACAGTAGCAAAGTTCGATGTTTTGAATGCGCGAACGGAAGAAAGTAACGCGAAAAAACGTACGAGTACCGGCGAGGCGGAACTTCGAGTAGAAAGGAGGGAAGGAAGAAAGGAATGACGTGTTGCAGCATTCCATTCTTCTCATCTCGACACCGTCAGCGCCGAACGTGCACGCAGCATCAGCAGGAAGCAGCCACGGACAAGCCAAGGGTAAGTGTGTCTTTTTGCAACTGTACGGCACTGTTGGTCAGCCATGGCGCATCTACTGAAATTTAGGAAGGAGGGAATGATTCGAATCGCAGAGATTTAGGGATTGAATTAGATGGTTCGGAAACTGGTTGGGGGCAACAGCATAAGCTAGATATAGAAAAGGAAGAGAGAGAGAAGTGAAGAAAGGGAAAGGGAAGAGAGAGATGAAAGAGAATATCAATTAGCTCTTGCAAGAGTACAAATGGCCCAAGCGAGCGAGACAAATTCTGTTCGTTCGGAAGCGCGTCAGGAAAACGCGAGAGATTGCGTTAGAATAGGACAAATAATCGGTAGGTTCAAGGGAGAGCAGGAACGATATCACGTCCTATCTAAGTGCATTCGAAAGCCAGTGCAGGCAGCTGAAAATTTGCGAAGAAGATTGGGTAGTAAATTTAGTAGGCTTGCTTCCGCCATAATGTAAACACGTGGCTAACGTTAGATGAGCAGGAAGAAGCATTAGATTACTCGCAATTGAAATCCAAGTTGTTAGAGTTATACCGGTGTAATGCGGGAGAAATTCCGGCAGTTGTTTTCGAAGCATACGAAAAACAACGGATCGACGTGGAGCATTTTCGCGAGAGAATTATTAAATTACGCTAGAGAAGGGATAGCCGGTTGGAATATCAGCACTTTTGAGGGATTATTAAATTTAATGGTGTCAGATCAGATGAAGCGCAAAGTTTCTGGTGAAAATGCGGGAACACTTTGTGGATAAATGGGGCGAATTCTCTAATCCGCTGGAATTCGCGAAGAAATTAGACGCGTATGAGAACGCGCGGGAAGGGAGGAAAAGGCCACAGTTTTTTCAAACCGAAGGAACAAGGAAACAACAGGGCACCTGTTGCTCCTCTCGTGGCACCCAAACCGATAGCAAGTGAGGAGGGAAAACAGAACACCAAGAAAGCGTTTGAGGCGCCTTATGTGCGCAAGTGCCAGTCAACATCGCACTTGGTTAGAAACTGTTCGCCGAAGCAAGGAAATCAAGTGAATCACGTGTGTGCGCCCGAGGCATCGGAACTCTGCAAGCCTCATATAATATTGGTACCTTAAACAAAGTAATCTCAAGTATCTTGAATGATTCTGGGACTAGTTTTGATTTAGTGTCTGCTGATTTAGTAATGGATCAGGACTATACAGGCGAATCGGTCTGGATTAAACAGCCGCTTAATTCAGCCGCAATTAATTTGCCGGTGGCGGAAATTCGCCTGGAATCAGAACTTGGCAATGTAGTTACCAGGGCAGCCGTAGTGCCCAAAGAAAATAGGCTTCCTTATTATTTATTAAGTAACAGAATATTTCAATTGCTGCAAGATATTAAACAAGGCTTAGTGGAGGAACAGATTGTAAACATGGTTACGACGCGCAGTAAGGCGGCTGCGGAAAGTCCAAAGGGCGGAGGCGGACGGCGTCCAGGTAGAATCGCCGGAGGCGGCGAGCGATCCTGCCGCCCGCCGCCACAGTAGAACCCGGGTGAGGACGAGCATGAGCCGCCGAACGAGTTCGCGGAACTGAGGTTACTAGCGGACGGGGAGGGCCGAGAATTGCCGGGGCCTATCGCTGAAATGTTGAAAGTAAATACGGAGCGATTCAGCGCGGCGCAAAAGGAAGATTTGAGTTTTAAAGGATTATTAGAGAGATATAAGGATGTAAATGCTGCATCGGAGAGAGATGCGTATTTTGTTAGGAATTCTTTATTGTTTAAAAACGCGGAAAGCAAAAGGAGCGAAGTTTATGAAATGTTAGTTCTACCCTGTATATTCCGCGGAGCTATTCTTAGGATTTGTCATGAAATGGTTAGTGCACATTTAGGCATAACCAAATCAAAAACGCTTTATCTAAGCACTTTTTCTGGCCTAAACTGTTTCAAGGAAATGGAACAATTTGTGCGTTCTTGCGACAGCTGCCAGCGGGGTAGGTCATAGTGGCGACCGGAAGAAGGCCCCTTTAGTGTTGGTCCCCAGTATACGAGAGGTTTTCTCTCGTTTGAACTTAGACACGATCGGCCCGTTTCAGAGAAGTAGTACCGGTAACGCACACGTGCTTACGACTCGAGGCCTCGAGTGTGGCCTCGAGGTACCCTGAAGCGATACCGATCCCAGACTTGCAAACGCCTACAGTCATAGACGCGCTTCTGCAATTGTTCAGACAGAACCGGTTTTCCCAGGGAAATACAAACTGATCAAGGCCCGTGTTTTAGGAGCACGCTGATGTCCGAATTTGCCACAAAGTTTGGAATTAAATTGATTCATAGTTCTGTATATCATCCGCAAACCAATCCGGTCGAGCGTGTGCACAGCACCATGAATATTTAAGGTCTTGAAGCGGGAACCGACTGGGAGAAACAGATTCCGGCCATACTGTTCGCTTTAAGAACGAGTTTCCATGAGAGTTTTGGATTCTCGCCTGCGGAATTGGTATTCGGGAGAAATTTAAGAACGCCGATTACATTAATGTATGAAAATATTTCTAGTATCGAGACAGAAGGTAGTGAAGTGACAGAGTATATCTTTCAGCTAGTAAATAGATTAAAGGAAATTCGAGACTGCTCATGAGAGATTGTCGGCACTTCAGGTGAAAAGAAAAACCTGGTACGATAAGAAGGCTGTGATACGCCCCTTTAATGTAGGAGACAAAGTACTAGCGTTTGCTCCGAACAAAGCACGGAGACTATCGGTACAATGGATAGGACCAGGAGAGATTGTTGAGGTGTCGAACACCAATTATGTTATTCAATTGCCAAATAAAAGTACGGGCATAGTGTATCAATGTAAATATGATTAAGGCATATGTACAGAGAACTGAGTATGTGAATTTTATTATTGATCAGGAGCAATTAGGGGATTGAATGGAGGACGGAATAGAGAAATATGCACTAAAGTTAGGACCGGAGGAGTTTGATGTTGATGCCATGCTCTCAGGCACGGATATGGAACCGGAAGGAAGTGAACGGCTGAGAGAAATAGTAATAGAGTTTAGGGATATCTTTTCTGATAAGCCAGGGCTCACTCAAGCTGTTCAAATGGACATTGAGCTGCTGGATGAAAATGTTAGGGTTAGGAGTGCGCCGTATCGCACGTCGCCTCGCCAAACAAAAATCCTCCAGGATGAAATCACGAAAATGTCAAGGGATGAGCCTTTGAGCCTTCAGATTCTGATTTCACATCTCCTATGATCTTAGTGGAAGCTCCGGGTAAGAAACCTCTGTGTTGCATAGATTACCGGAAGTTAAACCAGGCTATTCGAGCCGAATATTTTCCGCTTCCGAATTTAGCTGAGCGTATTGAAACCGTTGCGAGGCCCAAAATAATAACTACTACGGATTTATGTAAAGGATTTTGGCAAGTTCAGATGAGTGAAAGAGCTCAACGATATGCCACTTTCACAACTAAATTCGGGTCTTATAAACCCCTCAGGATGCCGTTTGGCATTAAAAATGCGCCATGTCTGTTGCAAGCTCATGGAGGCATTATTAAAAGATTGCGTGGAGTTCGCTGTGCCATACATGGACGATCTTGCGATTTTCAGCGATAATTGGGATGACCATTGTAAACATCTCCGCATTGTCTTTCAGAAATCACGTGAGGCCAATTTACATGTGCAACAGGCTAAATGTAAGTTTGCCAGGAAATCCGTTACCTTTCTGGGATACGAGATTGGCAGTGGTCTGATGAGACCAAATGAAGCCAAGGTTCAAATAATAAAAGAATAACACCGGCCTACCACAAAAAAGGAAATCCGGAAATTCTTGGGATTAATATCTTATTATAAAAGATTCATTAGGAATTTTTCTGAGAAATCAGCTGCTCTCACTGATTTATTGCGGGGCACAAACAGACAAGAGAAAATTCGGTGGTCGGAAGACTGTGAAAATTCTTTTATACAACTTCGCGACGCACTGTGTCAGGGGGCAGTTACTCATGCACCTGACTTTAGCAAGCCATTTTTATTGCAATGTGATGCGGCACTTAGGGGAGCTGCAATTGTGTTATCACAACTAGATCAGGAAGGGAATGAGAATCCGATTCTCTGGCAAAAAGTTTTCTGATGGGGAATTAAAATGGAGTACCACGGAAAAAGAGTGTGCTGCTATAATTTGGGGTTTAGGAAAGTTACGTTATTATTTAGATGGAATTATTTTATTAAAAATTGAAACGGATCATAACCCGTTGGTATGGTTACAACAAAATGCAGGGAACAATCCCAGGTTACTTAGGTGGTCTCTGGCGATTCAGCACCTTAATATTGTAATAAAACATAGGAAGGGGGCATTAAATGTAAATGCAGATGTACTCAGTATAGTGTTTCAGAAGGAGCGCCAGACAGTGTCCGAGGTTGCAGAGGGGCACACTACACCCAGCGAAACCGATACGTGTGTGCCAAGAACATCGGAAAACGGTGAAAAACAAATAGTGCAACAAAACGAAGCATAAGTGTATTTGATGTTTGTTGTGTTGTGTCAAGACGGAGCATAAACATTTTCCAAGAAGAACAGCGTCAAGCAAATATCTTGAACTTTTGTAACCAATGTTTCAGTTTGAACGTACGGAAATGTATGTTATCAGTTTAAATGTTTTGTATCTGTTTTAAATGTTTATTTGGTGATATGGTATGTGTTATTTGAGGGTGATGGTATGTGTTATTTGGGGGTGATGGTATTGTGTATAGTCAAAAAAGTCATTATTCAGATTTGTTGTAAGTTATAAGAAGGAACAAAATATGGTATTTGAGGTCACCACACCGTAGGGAAAAATTCTTAAATAGGTATAAAGATATATAAAGTTGTCAATATTATTAGTAAAAGGTAGAATATGTGAAAAACGTCAATGGGGTAGGTTAGTAGGGCCTTTTCTGTTTGTTTCATTTAATTCTATATTAGCTAGGTTAGGCGCAGTTGTATATACTGTGAGCCGAACGGCCTAGGATTTTCACACTTGTGGAATTTTCCTTCTGTGTTGATTGCAACTGCGACGAAAATTCCAAGGGAGGGTATAGAGGAGTTTGTGGCGTCATATGAGACGCCCAATATTAAATTCAGTACGTGCATTCAGAAGCTCATGAATTGCACACAGGAAAGAGCGGAAATGGCGGGCGCGTCGAGCTGACTCCTCGCAGAACAAAAGGGGTAATTTTTGGAAGACGGGGAAAGCCAGCAGTGCAGGACGGGGGTGAGAAATTCCCAGGATGGCGGTTGTGACGCGCGTTGTCATGGCGCCAGTGTTGCGAACCCCGAAAGGAAGCTGGGGTTAGAATCCGGCTGGCGGATGCGGCTATGTGACGTAGTTCCGTCAGACGAGCCCAGCCAGTGCCCTCTAGAATACAAAGCCTGGCGACGGGCAGCCATCTTGCCAATGACGTCACGATGAGTAGGCCCAACAGCCCCGCCGTGGGCCTACGATCTATGCTGAACTTAATAACAACAGCATTTTACAATATATTTCTCCCTGGCACTTCATTTTCCACCAATAGATTTGGGTAACGAAAATTGAAGGATTCATATTTTTAGAAATATGTTGCTTTTATTTCAGGACAATGTTTCTTTGAAAGAAAAAAATATAATTTTTCCTACAACTATCAACAAAATTAAAATCAGAAGTTAATAAAAATACACTTTGATTAATTTTAGAAATAGTGAGTTATTTTGAAGAAAATCATATCACAATTTACATATATTACTCAATAGATAGTTTGTGTAACACAACAAGAATATTTAAGTAGTTTCTCAATACATATGCATACATATTCCTACATTAATACACACAAACATTATTTTTACAGAATAGGAGATTTAAAATATTTGGGAAAGAAAAGTATAGAAGCAGAATCGTGCTACAGGTTAGATTTCGAGTTGAGATATCACGTAACAATTATGTAAATATTAAAACACATAAGACATTCCACATAACGTAATATTTGAAGCTCTGAATGAAAAACTTGATAAGGAAAATTCATTTAAAATACCGAATGAGGAGATCCTGCTAGCAAGAAGATTAATGTTGAATAACAAATTCTTCAAGTTCAATGATTCTTGTTACAAATCAAAACAGGGGACTCCAATACGTGGACCCATGAGTTATCTCTTTTCTGAATCAGTTAAGCAGCAGACACAGTCATCTTAAGTCAAAATGAAGTAACATTTTGTCAGGCGCGGCTCGTCATTAAAGGCTGTAAGGCGGAGCCTCTCCTAGGGAAACCGCCGTCCAAAAGAAATTTAAAAATGTTTACAAATGTATTTATTTATTAATAATGGAATTCTGAGTTGTATTATGTTACAATCATATCAAAATTTTTCTTTATCGGTTCGTTAACGGCCGTCCGTAACGCATTTAAAGCTGTGGGCAGGGAAGGGAGAAGCGTTAGGCTCCCACTTTATTCCCCCATAAGGCCTGTACAAAACGAGGAGGCGTGGCGTCATGTATTCACTTCAGACGCTTACCAGCGGACGAAGGCTGCGGCGAGACAGCCTTTGGTGGAATCTAGGGTCTGAAGAACGGCGAGCTCACCAGATAGCATTACTGTGCAGCTCCGCGAGTAGCATTGCCCTTCAACTAGTTTTCTCAGTATGCGGTAGGAGCGCTATACTTGGGATTTTCTTTCTTGGCGCATGAGGTCTTGTCTTCTGGGACCCGGCAAAAAACGTTGTGAAACAGAACTTACGAGTACTTGTGATTACTAGTTCTAGTAATTTGTAACTTGTAACCTTTGTGAAACGGGTCCCAGGATGGAATATCTCACGGTATTTCGCGTCGTTCTCAATCGTCTGTGTCAAGCTAATTATTAATAGAAATACAATGCAGGCAATGCAATGCACTGTAATGTAATGCAATGCATTTGCAGCCTTCCCCATTTATAACACCACGAGCCGCGACTGCATTTGTGCTAAATATGTGGATGAGATGATATTAATTGTTGATGAGGCAAAGATTGAATTCATTTTTCAACAATTCAATAACTATCACCACAACTATTACTATCACTATCACTGTCACCAACGTTTGCAAGTTTAAAACAATTTTTAAATACCTATCCTTGAGTTATTGTTGAGTATGAAAGTTTTCTCTCAACAAATAGCTTTGATCCACGCACTCCTTGGCTCTTTCTCATTGGGAAAGCTGAACACACTAACAGCACGGCCGTTTCGGTAGTTGCCTTTACAATTGGGTACACAATACTTGAAAGGCATTACTGTGATGAGCTGTAAATGAAACAATGAGGGTTTGAATAGTTACGAATTTTTTAACATATGTTTACTGTCTAATCACTTAAGTCCTAAACACTGTATGATCAATATGCACAATAACCTTGAAGCCTCGTAACACATTTTTACAAATTGAAGCACAAATATATCATTTGCTTATATTTACCTTAATTTTAGATCTAAGACGTAAAGTTAACTTAATCAGAAATACTGTTAAAATTGTACTTACCAAGTTCGAATTTCCGTAAATAAAAGTAATCAAATTGCTGAAAAATCACAACCAACACAACATAGCAACACGCATAACACACGGAGTATCCGGAGAGTCTCTTAGTGGGCCTACTCGTGCTTACGTCACAAAATCGTCGCCAGGCTTTGTATTTCAGAGGGCACTGGCCCAGCGGGTATATAAGCAACGAGAGCAAGCGTCTCGTTCTCCAATTTCTCACAGGTCCGGTCGCGGTGAGTCGTGCGTGTGAGGGTGCGCGGCGCGTGTAGCGCGATTAGGACGAGTAAGGGGCCGGCGCTCCTGCGTCGTGAGAGTAGGCTAGCGATCGTGGTGGTTCTGGAACGGGACGGTCCGTCCGTCCACTTGTAAATACGTACATAAATATTCAGTTGTCGGAGTTCATTGAATAAATCAGTATTTGCAAACGTTCACGTCTGTGGAATTATTCCTTTCTTTTGGCTCAGGCCAAGACGCCACACAGTGGCCACGATGCACAAATTCTTACCATTATACTAAATGCGTACAATGATACAATAAATAATACACGTATGAGTAGAGTGTTTTCTAAAAGTAGAATAAAATTATTCATTGATTACTTGCTGCAGGAGTCGGGACGTGGTTTATAATACTATTGATACAAACGATAAATATTATTCTTTTTTCCAACGCTTTCATTTCAGTTTAACACTTGCTTTCCTCTTCAGAAAAGAAAATTAAATATTTCACGCAAAAACAATTCTTGGATAACACAAGGGATTAGAACATCATGTAAAAACAAACGAGTTTTTTCTTTCATTTCTAAGCATAATAACGTATCTCAAGATTTTCCCCCTACTTTAAAAATACAAATCAATGTTAAGAAAAGCCATAAGGCAGGCTAAAATTATTATACACGATCAGGATATTTTGAACTCAAGTAACAAAGCAAAATCAATGTGGAATATGGTAAAAAATACGACCAAATCAACTAGAAACCTTGTAGAAAATGTTGTTTTAAAAGATAACGATAGAGATGTGAACGATCCGGCAACAGTGGCTAGTCTCTTTAACCAATACTTTTCGAGAATTGCTGTCGATCTCACCAAGGGTTTTCAGCCACAAAATTCAACATCTGACGTTTCCCTAAAAATCTTGGATACAATGTTCGTTTCCGAAACCTCTTCCAATGAAATTCTCAAAATAATCGGTAAATTAAAAAATAAATATTCGGCCGGTTTAGATGAATTTCCTGGCTTGTTTTTTAGACGTGCGCGCCAGCCATTGTACACCCGTTAACTCACATATTTAATGCATCCTTATGCACTGGAAATTTTCCAGATATTTTTAAAACCTCTAAGATTCAGCCTCTCTTCAAAAAAGGCAACAAAAATGAAATTCAAAATTATCGGCCAATTTCTCTTTTGTCAGTTTTTCAAAAATATTAGACACTTTTTTATGTGCGAATGGGAACATTTCTCAATAAACACGACGCGTTTTCAAATTGCCAACATGGATTCCGGAAATCAAAATCTACGGAAACAGCCATTTTTTCTTTTCTTAAAGATGTTGCTTCATCATTGGATCAAAATGAAGCAACTATTGGAATATTTTTAGATCTTTCAAAAGCTTTTGACGTCATTGATCATAACATTTCACTTTCAAAATTACCTTCATATGGAATCCGTGGAATTGCTCTAGATTGGCTATGTTCGTACCTTAAACAACGATCTCAGAGAGTAGAAGTACCTTACTGGAATGATGGAACTTTATGTACACACCTTTCCGGTTCCTTGCCAATTGCACGTGGAGTCCCGCAAGGATCGATTTTAGGCCCTATTTTCTTCCTATTATTGTTAGCACATTTTGGTCGGCGCGGACAAGTTCCTGCGACTTCCGCCCACCTAGGCACTCTTTGTGGTACTCCCGCCAAATTATGGGAGTTCCATGCTACACCAGTGTGTTATGGGGGCGCCAACTCCAAAGTTCGCGCGTCCCACAAAAAAAATTAATGAATTTATGAATTAAGACATTAATTGATCATTGTTTCCCCGCGCCTCTACGCATGGGGCGGTTCTACCGCCGCCCGGCCAGGTTGCAACCAGCTATCCTCGCCGCCGACACCGATAACGTCACGTCGACATCACCACCGTCACCGCCGCTGCCACCACCACCACGCCGTCGCCGTCCGCCCCTCCTCCGGCTGGCCGCCCTCTGCGCCCCGCCCGGTGTCAAACTTGGGGCGGGCCAGAGCCGGGCGGTTAGCGGGAGAGAACGCTGGTGGAGTTTTGGGCCAAAGCGGAAGGGGCTATGGTGCACTTGGGCGTGAAGCATTCACGTCGGTGAAAGGCATTTCTTGCTGTCTGCATTGAGACCCTCTACCAGACAGCTGTGTAATTAGGAGGAGCTGTGGTGCTGTGAGAGTGGTCTGGTTTGGAAAGTCCAGCCATGTGTGCCTCGTAACCTTTCAATTAATTTGGTTTTTCTTGCTGTGTTGGTCATGTAGCATCGCTTAGTCAGTGTGTGCCTTTCATTTTGTGTTTTCACAGCATTGCAAGAGTTTTTGTGAAATTGTTAAAGTTTTTTTTGTATTCTTTGACATTATACGTAAATGACATGCCCTTAGCGATTCGAAATGGAAGAACAGTTCTCTTTGCGGATGATACAAATATTCTTTGCTACAAACAAACCGTAAATAGTACAATATCAGATTTTCAAATTGGTTTCGTAATAACAAATTAATAGTAAATGAAAAGAAAACTGTTTCAATGCAGTTTTCCTTTTCAAATAAAAAATTCTGTACTCCATTGAAAATGAACGATGTGCCATTGACTGATGTTAATGTAACAAAATTTTTAGGTCAATTCAGTCAAACCTCAAATGGAATGCCCACTTAAATGAATTGAACACAAAATTAAGTTCATTATGCTACGCGTTCAGAATTCTTTCAAATTCCGTCAGCCTTCATACTGCTCGTTGTATATATTTAGCGAATGTTCATTCCCGCTTGAGATATGGCATAATATTTCAGACTTTCAGATTACAAAAAAAAAATTGTACGAATAATAAGCAAATCCAACCCACCTGATTCTTGTAAGGCTCTCTTTATTAATCTAGGAATTTTACCATTACCTTGTCTCCTGATTTACGAATCGGTAGTTTTTGTCAGAAATGACTTACTTAAGGGCGGGAACATATTTTCAGCAAACGCCGATGTCTATAACTATAACACACGACGTAGTAATCATATTCATCAGGTGGCAATATCAACAGCTCACTACAAAAAATTCACATACAATTCATGTACATTACTCTACACCACTTTGCCAGATGACATTAAACGATTAAGTTCGATAGAAAAGTTTAAGTCCCAAGTAAAATCTTTTATGCTGCATAACTGTTTCTATACACTTCGAGACTATACCGAGCATCAAAAGGAAAGTAAGATTAATTTTAACAATGATAGTTAATGTAATTATTTATTATTTGGACTGTATAATTCTAAAGAACCTGTAACAAGTATTGTGTACCACAGCTTCTGGGTTGATGGCCCCCATCTCGAGCAGGTTTTTCGTCCAGTTTCCCTGATCCTTTGAGCAAATGCTGAGATGGTCCCTCGTTTGCTTCTGGACATAAATGTAACTTTATTATTCGTGCACGTCTTCTGAATTTCAGTGGG
The DNA here is from genome assembly GCA_031308135.1 of Acheta domesticus. Classification (NCBI taxonomy): domain Eukaryota; kingdom Metazoa; phylum Arthropoda; class Insecta; order Orthoptera; family Gryllidae; genus Acheta; species Acheta domesticus. The sequence continues at coordinate 141,498,398 of JAHLJT010002406.1, read as the reverse complement.
AAATATACGAGTAGTTATTGAAATTAATGTTTTCCAAATTGACGCGGCAAAAAGTATTATTCTTTAATGAAGAACATGAGGGTTCAGGGCAGGAATTTATAGCTAATTTACCTTTGGAAATATATTTTATTATTTAGGAGTGAATATTTTGTCAACAAAACTTGAAAAAAACCGCTCTTTTTTCTGTATTCAAAATTCAACTAGAATATGGTTTAGGATAGAGATCACAGAATTATGAAAACGTGCACAAATTTCACTTCACCCCATCTCGATCAGGTTTTTGTCCAGTTTTCCTGATCCATTGAGCAAATGGTGAGACGGCCCCTTGTTTTGCTTCAGGACGTAAATGTAATTTCACTGTGCGCACGTTTTGTTAAGCACTCCTTTTGCTTGTAGTTCATTCGCCGTTGAAATTGATTTTCTACAACTCGGGAACAAACATTTTTCAAAAATTTTTATTTTTTAAAACAATTATTTTCTAAATTCTTTTTTTAATTTTAATTCTTGCCCTCAAAAAAATGTGCGCAGGTAAATCTCTTTCCCCACACGTCATATACAGTTTTTACTGTTTTTTGACAAATAAATAAATAAATAAAATTTCACTTCTCCCCATAGCTCGTCTCACACAGTTTTAAACTGTTTTTGACATAAATAAATAAATAAGATTTATTGCCATATCCTCATGACGCACTCCTCTGCGAGAAAGTCTTCGCAAAGGCCGACAGCTCGATTCTGTGTTATTTCTGTGTACACCTGTTACAGGGTCCACAAAATACAGGGAATAATTCACAGCCTCATGTATAAAATTGTTCTGCTGTAACTGACTGTAGACCCTCCAAAAGTCCGTGTAAATCGTGGTTCCCGGTTTCACGTGCTGACCAAAAAGTTGCAACAAAGATGCTGCATCTCTTCTATTATCGGGACACACTTCTAGCTGAATTTCCCGAGTTTCCCGATCAATCATGCCTAGAATCCACATTCCTTCCACCATACGGCCGCGATGGAATTTCCTGCGGCCGATCTTGCACTCGTCTATTTCTACAATATGCCCTTCGCCTCCTTCCTTTATAACGTAAGACCAATATAGTATGCTGGAATGATTTTAATTTTTTTGTCTTGCCATCCTTTAGTAATGAAGAGGGACTGTTATATATAGTTTAATTGACAGAGCCTTGAAACTTTCTGCACCAAAATTTCATAGAAATAGTTTACTGAAAGTTAAAGAAATTCTAATTTTAAATAATTACCCATCAAAATATATACAAGGGTTGTTCAATTATTAAAGAGACAAATTGGTCTGGAGAAAAAACAGTTGACAGGACAAGTTTGGTAATTTTAGGACTTTAAGTTGTCATCACTGGGATGAACCCTGACCGTCTGCAAGATCATCATTATGTTAATTACGTTCCTCAAAATTGAGTTGAAAGATGGCGAATCCACTTGAAAATTCCACATTGGTTACACAACGTTCAATGATTTTATTTTACTTGCTGGAGGTGAAAAATCAGCTAATATAAACTCTAGAATTACTAAAATGTTTGATAAAATTTGTATAATACACAGGAATTTTTACTAAGGGGTAGAATAGCTCTAAAGTGGTCGAGTCTTGTGGACTGACAAACATCGGTCTGGCGACATCAACAGGAAAAGCTGTGTTGACAGTGTTTTGGGGCCCTGTAGGTGCGTTTTTTTGTGATTATCTCAAAGAATCAGGGGCGTGCGGTAACCTATTCCTATGGGTAAGCTCTGTAAATAGCAAGGGTGCAATTTGATGTGTTTCAGGCGACAAAAGGAAAATCCATTTAGTTACTGTAATAAATATTCAATTATATCAAAATTGACATAATAATAATAATTATTTTTGCCTACAACAAACTTCGCCGCTCATTTCTGAACGTGTTCATGTTTCCCTAAATCCACACGGGTCCCAACATATCGCATTGTATTCGAGTAAAGGTCTGACCAATGGCGTGTATGCTAAATCTTTAGATTTATTGTTTCCTCCTTTTAAATTTCACATTACAAAGTGAAGAATTTGTTTGTTTATTTGGTCAAAAAACAGTAAAAACTGTATATGACGTATGGGAAAGTGATTATCTGCGCACATTTTCTTGAGGCCCAGAATAAAAAAAAGCAACATTATGAAAAACTAGAAACAAGAATTTAGAAAATTATTATTATTATTATTATTATTATTATTATTATTATTATTATCCTCCATATCACGACTACAGATGATATGAGTCGCCTAAATATAAAATCTGCTCCGGGTTGCAACCAGCTACCTAAGGAGCAGATCTAGGGACTAACGGTGCCTCTACAATACTTTGCGCAAAATGTGGGCTGTTCCAAATAAAGCTATTTCTTGCACTTCCCAGTCTTTTGGATTACCTGAGAGTTTAGACAAGTTCTTACACAAATTTTGCGGAACAAATCCCAGAGCTCCGATAACTATCGGGACGACCTGTGCTTTTACGCCCCACATTCGGCTGATCTCGATTTCCAAACTCTTGTATTTAAGACGTTTCTCTGCCTCCTTGGTAACGACGTTTTGATCGCAAGGTACAGCAACATCGACAAGTAAACACGATTTGTTCTCCAAATCCCGGATGACTATATCCGGTTTGTTTGCTGCTATCGTGCGATCAGTTTGAATTTGTTGGTCGTACAAAATTGTACACAATCCAACAGACGTCACCGGTTTCGGTGAGTGTTCGTACCACTTGGGGCATGTGTTCGGAACTTCGAGGGCGGTACCATGGTGCTTGTAACCAAAGTCAGTGTGCGACAGCTGTCTTGATAGAGGAATCAAACTAATGCAAAACAGCAGAGGTGATACTGAATCTCCTTGAAAATTCCCCTGTTAATCTGAATACTTCTGGTTTCTACTACTCCCTCTCCGCTGTGGATTAGTAACCTGGTACTCCACGACTTCATGCTAGCCTTGCAAAATTCAATAAGTCTAGGATGAAATCGATAGATCTCCAGGGTCTTCAAAATCCAATCGTATGGTACACTATCAAAGGCTTTTTGATAGTCAATCCAAGCCATACTCAAATTACGTTTTCGTTTCTTTACATCATTCAAGCTGACTTTATTCAAAAGCAAGATTTTCTTACAGCCATAAGAACCTTTACGACATCCTTTTTGTTCAACTGGCATCAGATGATTCTTCTCTAGATGTCTGTACATTTTGTCAGCTATGGCTGAAGTTATAACTTTGTACAGTACTGGCAGACAAATGATTGGCCTGTAGTTCTTCGCCAAAGAGCTGTCTCCCTCTTTGGGTAGAAGATACGTGATGCCGCGTGTGAGCCATTCCGGGAGTTCCTTTGGATTTTCTAAAATTTTATTAATAACCTTTGCTAGATGCGGATGTAATGCTGTTAGTTTCTTAATTCAATAAATCTGGATCTTATCAATCCCGGGGGACTTCCAGTTTCCCATGTTCTTAATTGCTTGGAAGCGGTCCTCTTCCGAGAATTGGTGAACATCTTCCACTGTTTCTACACGTTCATCGGCAGCATCAACTTCAGATTGAAGCCAAGATGCGTCTTTGTTGTAGGATCTACTCTCCTCCTAGATTCCTGCCCAAAACGCTTCGACGTCATCTTTTGAAGGCTTTGCCATTCGGTTTCTGAGTAAGATTGCGATAGAATCTCTTCGCGTCTGTTTCAAACAACCGGTTCTGTACACGGAAATCTATTATTATTATTATTATTATTATTATTATTATTATTATTATTATTATTATTATTATTATTATTATTATTGCTTATTCTGGAAGAATGCGAGTCCCCAGCAAATGCGCACAGAATTTTCTACGAACTACCAGTCACGAACAGTCGCTGACATTTGAACGATCCACACGTCGAAAAGATGTTCCTCGTATCTATCGGGACGTGATGAACGCTGAATTGTGCTTTGTGCTGATGCGGCAAAGCTCACCCGTCGGATTTGTTTCGGGGTAAAGCAAACGGATTTTTTTCAGGGTAAGCGCAGCTTCCCTAGCTTACCTGCAAAGCATGCCACTGCCAAGAATAGTGTACAGTAAGCAGCCAACACTACTCAGATATGCTTTTCGTCAAAGTGAAGCCAGCCATGAGAGAGAGTCATCGTGAATCTCTGAGGGGATGTGTGATTCTCCAGAAAAACAATGCACGTTCTCATACTGCTCATCAAACATGTGAAACCATGTACAAAATGGGTTGGAAGGTACTGTCTTATTCCTCTTACAGTCCCGATTTAGCACCATCTAATTTCCATTGGTTTGGTCCACTGAAGGAGCCATTACTTTGGAATCAGGATGTCAAAAAAATTCTGGGAAATTGGTTCCAACACCAAGTTAAAAGTTATTTGTAGCGGGTATAAAAAAGAAGGTAACACGCTGGGACAAGTGCATAAATGTTGGTGGGGATCACATTGAACAGTAGGAAAAGTCCTGTTTTGCAAAAATTAACGTTTATTTCTCCAGACCAATTTGTCTCTTTAATTATTGAATGCCCCTCGTATATAAACACATCCAACAAAGATTAAAATGCATTTATTCTAAGAACTTTTTGAATCCTAACATTAATAATTAAGAACAACATTTTATTTGTCTGCCATTTATTCCAAATATTAATAGGTTCTTGAAATATGAATTAAAATCAAAATTTAATATGACACTATATAATAATAAATAAAAAACACATTATGGTAAATTTAAAAAATAAACAAGAAATTTTTGACTTAAAAAATTTAATTAATAGAATAAAATGCCAACAATGTCCTAAAGAGTGAATTGGGCACACTAAAAGAAAATTAAAATTAAGTGTGTCAAAACATATCGGGAATATAAATGAAATCTCTCAGAGATAGAATTCTATATCTTCACATTGTATAGAAATGGGACATAGTATCGATTTTACTAATGTTGATTTATATTAGTAATAGAACAAAAACATTTTTCTGGGACTGTTCTTGAAATGTTATAAATTAAAACTATTAATTGTTTGAATACACAAGCTGAGTCCAATGTTTTTACAAATTTGTATGCTTCACTCCACAGTAATTTTGATATTGGTTAAATTGGTAAAATTGTCACATTTTTCTTAAAACAGAACCAGGTTGTTTATGATACCATGGTTCCCTGTCTGAGCAATACAATTTGTTAAATAACAATTTCATTTTACATTTGAAATGAAAGTTTTTCATAATTAATATATAAGGTAAGCTTCATATGATTAGATTGAGCAATCATTAATTTGATTCTCTTTGAAAATACAAAATTCATTAAAAATTATTTTTCACTGAATGAATTATTTTCAATAATTTATTCTAGCCTGAAGATGAGGAAAATAATATCCTTGAGACTGTAGCAATATTAAATGCTCAATAGATTGAATTATTATATATTTCATATAACACATAATAATCTGTTCTCAAAACATGCGCCAAATAGAATATAAATTACAATATTTGTGTAGAGCAGGGCCGCTCAAGCAGAGCAAATCAGCAGCGCGGAGCCGTGTTGTCAGCCGAGAGCGGGACACCGGAGCCGGAGCGTTGCGCGCCTAGCGATAACCTCTGATACAGTGTTCCGGTAACGCCAGTCGCGGAAACATGAAAGTCAACGCGAGCACTTCACAGACAAGAGCACCTACACCGACAATTTTCAATGCAGTATGGGAAGAAAAGTATCTTTTCGCCGACTACGGCAGCTATGCCAAATGTTTAGTTACATAAAGGGTTTCACGTGAAGAAGTTTAATTTGCAACATTATACATTAAATCATGCTGATGAAAATGACAAGTACGCTGAAGAAGAACAAAAGGAAGTTTTCAGTGTTCTGAAAAACAATGCCTCACTAGAAGTAAGCTTTGGATGTATTTTGATGTTATGTTGTTTTGGCAGTAAAATAACACAATATAAAATAATTTAATTTCATTGCATACCGATACTACAACGTAAGCATTTAGGAAAAGAACTTCCTACAAAACCGTTTTCCAAAACTGCATCGGAATACTCCTCGATTGTTAAGTACGTTTGGATCAACATACAGCTGTGAGCAATTTTTTGCTTCTTTGAAAATCTGTAAATCTCGAATGAGAAGTACAATTACAGATCACAATCGGAAATGCATGTTACGGCTCAATAGCACCATGCCATCTCTTCCAAATATAGAAAGTATATTGCGAAAAAAACACTTAAAAGGTGTAATTTGAGTATTTGATTTTGCAATCAACTTCATTTTTTATGTTAATTTCCTTTACTTTTAGTATTTTTATTACTAGTTTATTTAATTACATTTTTTGTGCAACCTTTATAATACTTTTCATATTCAGCAGCATGATTAACTGTGTAATGTCACCGCTATTAAATTTCTTTATGTTATTGAACACTTGTTTTGCAACTAAACATTTGGCATTGCCGGCGCAATCTGCAAAAAGATACTTTTCTTCCCATGCTGCATTGCAAATTGTCGTGTTTTTAATTTCCAAATCACACTAATATGTTTATATCTAGTAACTGTTCCAATACATGTTACAAAAGTATTTTACTGTTATTTTCTGTCGTAATATCCTTTCCCAGAGCAGTGAGACTTTTTCATTCCGAACAATGTAAAATGCCCCGTAGAAATACGACGCGACCCACTGTGCCACACGCCACCGATCGATATTTGATGACGTCATTTGCTCTTTCTGCAGCGGAAGAGGAGAGAGCAACCGACTGCTCCTCCTCGGAGCAAATGGTTGAGCGGCCCTGGTGTAGAGTAATTTTTATTTTTGAAATTGCAAACTTCTCTATATCTCAAACGGGAAATGGGCTTAAAATAAATATTTAAATATATTTATTCATCTTAATACAGATTTATCTTATAATAAAACACATTGTACAGTTTACAATTACTTCAAATTATCAGTCAAATATATTCAAATTAGTCAAATTACTTTACAAGTGTAATAAACATATCCAATAATTTTACTTAATGAAAATACCAATGAATGCAGTTCCTGTCTAAAAAAATATAAAATCTATATAAATAATTCTATAATTATTTATAGATGTAGGGTCTGCGGGCAGGTATCATTAAACATTATGTAAATTAAAGTAGTATTGATTATTACACTTTATTGTAACATGCTCTGCATTTTGTTTTAAGTGATAATGTCAAAACCAAATGGCAAAATTTGAAAGACACATAAAAGATAAAATGCGCATAGTTCTGGAGACGCTTCTAAAAGAAACTAGTGGTGCTACAGAATGCCACAGACTTTCCCGTATTAGTTCTCTGTTTCCTTTGGTCTCTGCTAGCCATTGGGACTTGCCAGCTGCAATCTATTGCTGCCCTAAGTACATTTTTTGACATTTTCTTAATTTTTCTGTAATGAAACATACTCTTGCCAGCTGCAACTACTCTTGCTTCAACTACTTTGCTGCAACTTCTTCAACTGCCACATACTCTTGCCAGCTGCAAATCTATCGCTGCCCTAAGTACATTTTTTTGACATTTTATTAATTTTTCGGTTTCCTAATAGTAAGATTTATTTCACGTGAGATATGACCCGAAATATAAAAAATGCAAACCTCTCGTAAATCACCCGCCATACTTAACGACCTGCGGGGCCTGTATCACACGAGGCCACTGTTATCATTTTTTAAATTTTTAAGCCATAGTTAAGCACATAGTATATGAATATTAACCGATATCCGATATTTTCTTAAAAATCAATCCTTAGCTAAACATAGCTTTGTTAATTAATGTTGAGACAAGACAGTATACTGTAAAAAACGACTTAAGTTAAAGTATATAAATACTTAAATACATTTACCAGTAATCTGAGCCATGTTGTAGGTCAAGATTTGAGCTTTGAGATTTTGAAAAAGATTCGGTAAAATTTGGGGGTACTTTACATGAAGCCCCCCGGAAATTTTCAAAATTTTCTCAAAAATGGCTCCTTATTTTTTCTTTACATTTTATGTAAGAATGGAGTAAAATACACTTATTAAGGTGTCATAGGTCCGATTTTCACAGATAACTCTGAATTTTCGAAAATTGCAAAAGTTAAAATTTTTTTGGCTTCTTTCTGCAACTGCAAAATTGAATATAGAAATTTTTCTTTTAAATAAAATTTGTTGTCCAAAGTGAGTTCTTTCATTAAGGTCATAGACATTGTTTTGAAAAGATTTTAGTAGTTTTCGCACAATATTGTGTAAAATATGTGCAATTTTAAATAGTTACAAAAACAAGATTTTCTCAAAAACGGCCCCAAATATTTTTTCTATAAGAAGAAGCAAAACCGTTGAAACTTAATTGCATAAGCCCCATCAACTTCCATGCGGACCAACCACCGTTTGTTTTCGGTGGTTCGGCCTCTCCCTCCGACTTAACCACAGGCTTATAGCAGCTAAGCACAGTTTTAGATGAAGATTCGAACCGACATATATATACACTCTGGCCATATATTCATATATACACTCTGGCCAGGAATGTACAATGACTTAGCGATCACGGCTAAACCAACATCTGGCATTCAAGAATGAAAAATCGTGCTTATATGTTATATATACTGTTATATAAACTGCATGATGATAAAAATGAAGCTTTGAAAATCTTTGCAACGTAGCCACACGTTGCCAAAACTAACGTTACATATATGTAAGGCTAGGCAGAAATGGGTTAATATGCGCACTACAAGCAATGTGTAATGATTATTATATTTGTGATTGTATGTGCCTCAAATAACTTCAAATAAAGTATTTTGAAAAATTTTCTGTGGAAGTGAGCTTCAAATTTCGCATTTTTAATAGCGCTGAAACGCCATTTTCTTAAAAGCAGCCACAAATTATTAAAAGAAAATGCCCATTTAGGACGTGATTTTTGTGTTTTTTTATATTCTAAAATTAATATTTCCGTTCTACCATTAGAAAACAGAAAAATTAAGAAAATGTCAAAAAATGTACTTTGGGCGGCGATAGATGGTAGCTGGCAAGAGTATGTGGCAATTCCAAATAGCTAGTCCAGATCCGAAGAAATAGAAAACTAATACGGGAAAGTCTGTGCCATTCTGTAGCACCACTAGTTTTATATGTATAGTGGTTATAGGAAAATGAATATTAATACATTGTAAACCTATTGAATAAATACAATCCATTTTTTGAGCAGTTAATGTTCGATACTCATCAAAGAAAAATTCTTCAGTCGTGTGTGGCCCACACAAGCTCTTATTTCACTCTTAATACGCTTCAATTTTGATACAGAACGTTCGCCACTACAGTTTCAAATCACACACAAATCACACACTGCTACACATCAAAGAGAGATAAATTCTCAAAACTATTTCAACATTGGGAAAACAAGATCCTACACAATTTGCTTGTATGATCTTGTACACTTTCAATTCATGAATGTCTTCCTGATTTTCCTAAAGAGGTTTAGCTAAATTTGTTTTTAAACGTTCACTGAATTGAATCAACTCTTCACTTAGTTCACGTTCCAAATCATCGGAAACTCATCATGCTTTCATCAGTTTTAACGAAGTCTTTGATTTCTTCTGACGTAAATTCTTCAAGGTGACGAAAGATGCCAAACAAGTCCCTCAATTTGATATATGCTATTTGTCTCTGGAATAAGGCAGTAAACAAACTGTCAATAGTAACCAAAAAACTTTCATCTTTGAATTTTTCAGATGATCTCATTAATTCTTATGTGTTTTAAATCCATGCATATTATCGATTTGTTTTCTTCTTCGTCGTCGTGAATGTTCAGGACTGTAATGATCGCAAGACGTTCCTGTTTTTGCCTTGTCTTCAACAGATGTAAAGTTCGTTCGTTCTTTCAATGAATCCATGCAGGGACTCGTAGAACGCACAAGTAGATTTTTTAAATCATTTATTTCCTGTTCAATTAAGTATAATTTTTCAGGAGTTTGAAAAGAAAAATTTACACATAACATTTTAGAAAAATGACAGAGCTTTAAAATTTGGTAAATTATATATTTACCAATATTTAAATGAGTACAGAATATAAGTCAATACATTAAAAAAAGTAATTGAAATGCGTGAGGGGTATAATAAAAGCTAGAAAGGATTGTTAGAGGTTAAATTTACAAGAAATTGGATTAAACTGAATAAAGATATATATTTAGGGAGGGCAAAAAATGTCTTTGCGAAAGTGTGAACGTATGCGAAGAGCAACATAATTTTGACCTAGTGTACTAGTGTAAAGTGTTGAGATGCAGGAGAAAGGAGTAATGCATTAAAGAAATTTTGAATTTGTTTAATAATAAAGGTTTTAATGGAGTCAATTTGAAGCTCTGTATGGATATGTTTATTCGAAATGAACCAATATGCTTTTAGTATTTTTCTTAGGAATTTATTTCGGATAATTTGAATTTTCTTGAATATTTATAGATGAAACATTACTCCAAATAGGACAAGCGTGTGTTAGCGTATGTTCATAATGGTAAATCTTTTTTCTTCATGAGTGAGACATTTTTTTTCTTCGAAAGCGCGGGGCCTGTTGCACGTGTTGCAAGTGCTACTAGGATATACCGGGACTATATAGGATGTCCAGAAGCTCCCGTTACAAAAAAGTACCCCGAATTCTGTGGGGCACGTCATGAAAAATGGCAGGTTCAATTTTTACGAAAAAAATTTTGTCTTGGAGAAAATTGAGTTGAAAAAAACTTCCTGACCCGAAATTCAAATCGGCCGCTACGAAACCGCAGACGATGGCATCTCCTGCACGGAGCATTTCCTCGTTTCTCCGCGTAAACGGTGAAACAGTCGAGTAATATTCTCTAAGGAAAGCATTGCGTGGCTTACGCTAGAATACGTTAACAGTATAAAATGCTTGTAGGTTCTGTTTAATAAATATTTTAAATGTACTTATTGATAATTCAGTTTTGTTCAAAACTATAGTCACGGTACATGGCGGCGTAAACGTAAATGATGAACACATCCAACATTTATGAAAAATATTGAATCTCCTGGAATGCTCGAATTGTTATTTTTAGCACATATTCATATGAACTAGTGCCTTTCGGCTTAAGATTCACACATACGTGAAAATTATTCTAAATACGGTGATGAACTAAAATGCGTTTCGGAAAAGAAATATTTGTTCATGAAAATATCAAGTTTATAGATTTTCTCTGGAATTTGAATTGATTCTCCCGGCTCATTTTCTGAATTTTCAGACTAACAACAGCCAGATTAATTTTAACTTATACTAATGTGGCTGGTTTAGAAAATATGATATGAATAATTGCACAACTTATTGTACTTCATATGTCAGTTTATCGTTATTACTTCTGTTTACTCTTAACTTAAAAAAATGTATCTCTAGTATAAATCAATAGTGGTCGCCAATGACCACAAATGTTTTTAAAGCGACCTTAAATAAATAAATAAATAAATAATAGCCAGATTTAGACTTCTCGATAAATGACTGCACGATTTATCTCAGATGAAATTGATAGATATCAATATTTTCCCCCTCAAAATGAATGTATCTTTCCTAAATAAAACTAGCAGTCGGTACAGTGAAATATCCATGAACTTCCTTAATACTACCCGTCAAATTATTCTCTCTTAAGTAATATGTGGTACAGAAAGATGCACTTACTGCTGCCGCAAGAAATGCATTCCGAAATACTTGTTATTGCAAAATATGCTACACTGTTCTATGTGGAATATCGAATTTGCGACAAACGGTCCCTACTACCCATTTCTCTAAATTGAATAAATATTCTACCCGTCGTTTTCCTTTTCCACATGAAAGATAAGAGCATGTCTCTGTCCCAAATCTGGGAGTTTCTTTGTGAAATCACTTCATGAGGTAGTTGACGGCTACACGGGAAACGTTTTATTTCTTTGTGAGTTTCCCTTGCAATGTAGTCAGCAAATACGTGCATAAATGAGTGACGGCAATTTCTTCGATTTAATAATATCGATTCCTATGCCGAATTCCTCTAATACTTATTCTGTAGAACGATGTAATTAATTTCTCTTTGCAAGCGAATGACTGTCTGCAGTACTGAATTACTTACTTTTTTAGCGTTTCCTAATTTAAAGAAGTTATCAAGGCTACTACATTGTACAGAATGTAAGGGAGTTGAAATAGTTTACTTCAGGGACATTGTAATAACTTTCAATATTTTTCTTTGATATTTCCGTAATGTAGAACAACGAAAATAGTCACACAGAAAAAAAAACAACTTTTTTTATGCAAGAGAATCAATTTTTAACCCCAAAGATGACTCCTTGTAGGTGCTTATTCAGTCATGACCACTCTGCGGGCCGGACCTCGAACTGCGCAATCTGCTGATTTGAAGCAAAACTGACACGCGGCTAATAGGCGAATCACTTGGCGGCGGTGGCAGGTTCACCTACCTGTTTGTCATACGATATAAACCACGATGTGACGCGACTGACAAATGAAAGCAGCTGACAAATGCAAGGACACCCACCATATTACGGGCTGTGAATTGCGTCGGTCCGGTACCCTCAGTGAACTTCGGTCGAACTTTAGCGTGCAAGAATGAGTTCTTTTAAAATATTTGTACACCACGGAATGCAACATCACAGTTTTTCCCCTTTCGCGCCAGGAATATACTAGTTTTCTATTTTTTATTCATTGGCGCATGGCATAGAGCTCTTGGAGTTATACGGGTCTTCAGTCTTAAATGCGGGTATTCTAACGGGTCAAACCCACCCGCATCATACCAATACCCGTATCATGCGGGTACCCATATCATGCGGGTTGCCCATTACGGGTCGTGTTTGCAATACGGGTCGCGGGTATTTTTGATAGACACGAACAGAAAGGATTCTGTTTAAGATTGTAAAGTTACATATTTATGCAAGCTGAAGTTACCAGAGTAAGCGAAGTAGGAAAGTAGCGGAACGAAACAATAAATCAAGAAAAGGTCTTAAGGACGCTGTGTTTTTTCACTGCGTACTTATTAGATGCCGTTCGTACGTCAGAAAGTTGCTTAATTTATTTAAATCATTATAGTTTGTATTTTAAAACATTTACAAAATATTTATTTAAATTGTTATTTAACCCTTTCCAGCCCAATGTATGGGCAATTAACAAAAAAATTAATTTCCACATTTATCGTTTCTAAATACCCTCAACAACACACAGACGAGTTTCTTTGCTTATTTTTGTCACATAGTTGACATTTTTTAGTGGGCCCATATGGACCCAGTGGGAAGATGGGGTAGAACTTGTTTCTATATTATACACACAGAGGTGAATTTACGTATAGGCACAGAAGGCACGTGCCTACGGCGGCAAATTTTCAAAGGCGCAAAATTTTCTTGATATTTTCTAAAACAAATTTAGGTTCTCTAAAAACTACAACAGCATAAACAACATTTTCATTTTAAAAAATGATTTAAATGAGACCAAAGCCACACCCTCAACCTTTGATTTATAAATTAAGTTTGAATTTCAAATGGGGACGTTTTCAATGTTAGAGAATGCATGAAAAGAATCCGTCAACGACTTCTGATTGGTTGATTGAGCAGAAATAATTAAGTTCTTAGAGTCGTGAGTTTGAATTAGCCAATCAGAAATCGCTGACGGATTTCGCCATGCAGTCATATTGCGCTGTACAGAAAGTAGCGACATCAATTACTTCTTGAGTTAAAGTTTTAGAACACGGATCTGGAAATAACCCTTTCTACTTTCCCGTATACGTACGTATACACGGAGTGATATATGTAGTATAGGGAAAGTTATGTAATGCTGCGCGAAAAAATGGCCAATTTTCGGCGGAAAAAAATTAATTGCCGGCCCGTGAAAACGAAGAAGTGGGTAAAACCAGTTGCTAAATTAAGAAAAAAAATCCCCTAACACGTGGTGTAGCCAGAAATCCTGTTTTCTAGGTCCTTGATACCGAAAACCCAATTGAAAGGAAAACGTCCGGCTGTCCGTCCGTCCGTCCGTCCGTCCGTCCGTCCGTCTGTGAACACTGCTAGCGCCTAAACCATACGTACCATTTCTTCCAAAATGGATTTTCCCCAGTCGATCTGATTCTAGACGAAGCTTTGAGATTTTGAAAAAGATTCTTCAAAATTTAGAGGTACTTTATATAAAGCCCCCCGAGGATTTTGAAAATTTTCCCAAAAACGGCTCCAAATTTTTTCTTTCAATTTCTTTTATGAATAGAGTAAAATACACTTTTTAACATGGCATAGGTCCGATTTCCACATACTGCTCTGAATTTTCGAAAATTGTGAAAGTTTGAATTTTTTCGGCGTCTTTCTCCAACTACAAAATTGAAGATAGAGATTTTTTCTTCAAATAAAATTTGTTCTGCATATTGAGTTCTATAATAAAGGTCATGTAAATGTTTTTCAAAATTTTGGTAGTTTTTGTGCAATATTGCGTGCAATATAAGCAATTTTAAAAAATTACAAAAACAAGATTTTCTCAAAAACGGCTCCAAATTTTTTCTTTAAACTTTTGGTAGGGATAGTGGTAAATGTACTCTATCAATGACATAAAAGCCATTTTGGTCTATCGGTTGGTTGTTTCAAAAATTACAAAAATGTAAATATTTTTACTTGTCTCTCACGTCGTTAATATTTACATTATCGGCCATTTTTTCACATTATTATATTTAAGAGTATATATACTTTAAATAATCTCAAGTAACATTTCTCGAAAACACTACCGTTTTCTGTGAAAAGTAGCTCAAATTTCGGCATTTTCAGAAATGCTCAAACGCCATTTCCTCGTATATGGCTGCAATTTTTTTCTTGAAACTTTTGTAACGGATAGTGCTAATTATACTCTTTAGTATAGCGTAAACTTCATTTTGAAGTTATTTTTTGTTTTTTCAAAAATTATATAAATGTACATTTTTTGAAAGATCTCTCACATCTTTAATATGCACATTATCCGCAATTTGTAAAGATGATTATATTTGTGAGTGTAAGTGCTTCAAATAACTTCAAATAAAGTATTTTGAAAACTCAAACATTTTCTGTGAAAATGAGCTTCAAATTTCGCATTTTTAGTAGTGCTACAACGCCATTTTCTCTTAAAGGGCACATAATTTTTAAAAGAAAATTGCCATTTACGGCTAGGTTTTTGTGTTCTTTAATATTCTAAAATTAATGTTTCTGTTCTACCAATAGGAAACCGAAAAATTAAGAAAATGACAAAAAAATGTACTTTTGGCGATGATAGATGGTAGCTGGCAAGAAAGAGTATGTGGCAATTCCGAATAGCTAGCGAAGACCAAGGAAAATAGAAAACTAATACGGGAAAGTCTGTGCCATTCTGTAGCACCACTAGTTTTAAAAAATTTGCCATTTATGACTAGGGTTTATTGTTCTTTAATATTCTAAAATTAATGTTTTCGTTCTACCAATAGGAAACCGAAAAATGAAGAAAATTACAAAAAAATGTACTTTTGGCAGTGATAGATGACAGCTGGCAAGAAAGAGTTTGTGGCAATTCCGAATAGCTAGCGAAGACCCAAGGAAATAGAAAACTAATACGGGAAAGTCTGTGCCATTCTGTAGCACCACTAGTCTTTCTTTTGTTACTGGTGTTGTGTATCGTTTCTTGTACGAGTCTGCTGTGTAAAAATGATATTTTGAAGTTTTAAAATGAGTGATTATCGAAAAAGGCTCAGCAGAAGTCAATATACAAAAATACCGAAAAGAAAAGGAAGAGAAATGTCAAAATTAAATTGACAAGACAAAAAAATAAATGAATTCTTTAAACCTACATACGAAACTGATCACTGCTGTAGTTCATTCGACAATTCTATTACTGAGTTAGTATAAACATATAGATTAGATAACATTTTTAGTTTTCAGCTTGTATATTTTTTGTATGTACTAATAACTTGTGTTAAATAAATGTTAACATTAATATATTTTTAATGCAGAGTTGTGTTGCTAAAATGTTTTCAAAATGCAAAAAATTATTAAGTACAATGATTAGAAATTAAATACACTTGATATGTTGTTTTATTCTTTAAAATGAACTATATCTTAAAATAGAATTTAAATAAATTAGCATAAAATATGTTACTATAGTTATGTCCCTAAACATTATTTTATATAATATGTAATAATACATATTATTATATATTTTGGTTCATTTATTTGTTCAGGGTCTTCACTGAATCTAACAATGAGGCTGCAAAGTTCCAAACAGCTTAAAACGCAATGGTTGCTCAAGCAATTGATAATATAAGTGCGATTGATTATGCGTCGACGAATCAACCTATGTAAATAATTTAAGCACTTTTTACTTTCCTGTATACGTACGTATACACGGAGTTATATACGTAGTATACGGAAAGTTATGTAATTCTGCGCGAAAAAATGGCCAATTTTCGGCGGAAAAATTTAATTGCCGGGCCGTGAAAACGAATAAGTGGATAAATCCAGTTGCTAAATTAAGAAAAAAATTCCCTTACACGTGGTGTAGCCAGAACCCCTCTTTTGTGGGTTCTTTATACCGAAAAACCAATTGAAAGGAAAACGTTCGTCTGTCTGTCCGTCTGTCCGTCTGTCTGTCCGTCCGTCCGTCCGTTCGTCTGTCCTCCGTGTGCGAACACTACAAGCGCCTAAACGATACGATTTCTTCCAAAATGGATATTCCCTAGTCGATCTCATTCTAGTCAAAACTTTGAGATTTTGAAAAAGATTCTTTAAAATTTGGGAATACTTTATACAAAGCCACCAGGGGATTTTCAAAATTTTCTCCAAAACGGCTCAAAATTTTTTCTTTAAATTTCTTGTATGAATAGAGGAAAATACACTTATTATCATGGCAAATGTCCGATTTTCACGGATAACTCTGAATTTTCGAAAATTGTGAAAGTTTGAATTTTTTTCGGCGCCTTTCTCCAACTACAAAATTGAAGATAGACATTTTTTCTTCAAATAAAATTTGTTCTGCATGTTAAGTTCTTTCATAAAGGTCATGTAAATAATTTTCAAATTTTTAGTAATTTTCGTGCAATATTGTGTGCATTATGTGCTTTTTAAAAAATTACAAAAACAAGATTTTCTCAAAAACGGCTACACATTTTTTCTTTTAACATTTGGTAGGGATAGTGGTAGGATGGACTCTACCAGATGACATAAAAGCCATATTGCTCTATAGGTTGGTTTTTTCAAAAATTACAAAAATGTAAATATTTTCACATGTTTCTCACGTCGGTTATATTTACATTAGCGGCGATTTTTTCACATTATTATATTTACGAGTACATGTGCTTTAAATAATGTCAAGTAAAATTTCTCGAAAACACAACCGTTTTGTGAAAAGTAGCTAAAAATTTCGCATTTTCAGAAACGCTCACACGCCATTTTCTCATATACAGCTGCAATTTTTTTTTAACATTTGTAATGGATAGTGCTAATTAGACTCCTTAGTATAGCGTAATATTTATTTTAAGTTATTTTTTGTTTTTTTTTCAAAAATTACATAATTGTAATTTTTTGAAAGATCTTTCACATCTTTAATATGCACATTACCAGCAATTTGTAAGTATTATTATATTTGTGAGTGTAGATGCTTCAAATAACTTCAATAAAGTATTTTGAAAACTCAAACATTTTCTGTGAAAATGAGCTTCAATTTTCGCATTTTTCGTAGCGGGGTCATTCCATATTAAATCAACACAGTCATTTTACATCACCATCTCAGATTCAAATGAAATTTGACACATAGGTAGTATGAATGGAGAATAAGAAAACTACAAATTTTGAGTAAAATATTTCCACCCGTTTCGGAAATACAGCCATGTAACATTTTACAAAATTGGGTTCCCGAAACTTTTTTAATTGATGTAGAACCTCACCAAGTTAAGATAGAGAGCTGAACAGGTGTCATTTTGCAGCTTTCTTTATGACCTTTTATAAGATATACAACTCAATAGGGGTTGCGTTCAAAATGTTTTTCAAATTTGAATTTAAAATTTTGATTTTGAATTTTTTTAAATGCTCATCTTCAAAAAAATTGAAAAAATTCTAAAATAATCCTTGTATATATCCAAACAGATGGCAAGTTTAAAAATGGGACTGCAATGGGTTCATATGGTAATCTTTATTTAAAATGCACAATATTTACTTACTCTAGATTTTACTGATTTAAAATGCATTTTATTTCAAATTATAAGCCCTAATACATACAAATTATTAATTTAGTGTTTTTTATTAGAGGACTCATGCGTGAATTCAATACAGGATCTACCAAGCCCCCATCAAGAAAAATAAATACGAACATACTCAATCAGAACGAGAGTAAATTGCAAGAACTTAAACACAATCTGAAGAACCTGGACCTAGATGCCGCAGCCACAACTTTAGAAAAGATTATTAAACCTACCATTATTCCCCAAAAAACACGAAGAGCACAAGCTTGGTTCAACAAGGAATGCTATCAGGAACGAAAAGTGGTTTTACAGTTATTACACGTCGCGAAAACTACTAAAAATCAAGAAGACCTCAAGAAATACAGTAGCTCCAGACAAAGATACAAAAACCTCCTGAGAAAGAGAAGAAAGGAACACCTGGAATACGAGACAGCAAAAATGATAGAAGCTGCCAAAAATGACCCTTACCTGGCACTAAAACCTCGAAGAACACAGATGGTCAGAAAAATAAGTATGACCACATGGGAAGAACACTTCACCAACATACTAAATCAGGAAGGAACCACGTCTGCATATGCGCTGAAGCCCACGGAGACAGACAAACCATACATAAGGCCTTTCTCAAAAAACGAAGTTGAAGATACAATAAAAAGACTGAAAAACAACAAAGCAGCTGGACCAGATGGGATATTCAACGAACATCTAAAAGGATCATTAGATATACTACTCCCAGAGATCACAGACCTAATGAACTTATGCTTGAAATTGGGAAATATACCAACTGGATGGAGAGGCTCCATAGTGAAAGTACTGTATAAAGGGAAGGGTGACCCAAGTGATCCCAACCTATACAGAGGTATCGCCCTAGAAAACAACTTCCTCAAGATCCTTACTAAACTAATTGCAAGCAGACTAAACAGGGAAGCCACTCTTAAAATCCCGAAAGAACAGTTCGGATTTAGAACAGGGAGAAACACACTCCAAGCAGTACAAAACTTGATTGGAGATATAGAAGATGCACTGACACCTACTTCTGGAAAATTCCATGCAGTCTTCATCGATTATGCAAAGGCATTCGACACGCTTGACAGAACCATCTTGTCAACAAAGCTAGAGTCAATCATAGAAGAAAATAAGGAACTAGTGACCCTGATTCACAACATACTCAGAGTTAACACCGTAAAAATCTCAGATAATATAACAATGTCGAAGGAAATAATCCAAACTAACGGTGTGCTCCAAGGAGACCCTTTAAGCCCTCTGTTATTTAACATTGCCACTTACGACGTGGTCCAGAGATTAAGACAAGAGGCAGAGACAGTAAGGATTTACATATACGCAGACGACATGGTCATAGGAACACATAGCAGAACTGAACTTCAGAGAGCAATTGATGCTTTGAAACTATGGGCAAAGGAAAATAAGTTAAAAATCAACACCAGCAAGACGGTGCAAATGATCTTTAGGAAAGGTGGAAGAATAGCAACCGATGATAGAGTAACAATGGACGGAGCCCCACTACAAATAGTACACTCTTTCAAATACCTCGGTGTAACGCTCCAAACAACAATGAAGTCCTTTAAACTGCATACAAAGTCAAGAGCTGCGGCAGCCACTAAAGCCATATACGACATTAAATCATTGAACAGGTTATCCCTACAATCAGCAGTAAAGCTATTCAAAGCCAAAATAGTCCCCATCCTCACATATGGAATCGAGCTGACATGGGAGAAGCTAACCACAAACGACCTTCGCACTATAGAAGCAGTAAAATCCCGCTTCCTAAAAACTGTCCTCGGGGTTTCCAAATATACGAAATCCAGACTTGTATATGAACTTGCAAAGGAATCCTTCCTACTAGAGGACTTGCGCCTAGAACATAACCTGCCATCGACCAGTTGCTATACAAGGGTACTGCTAGAAAGAGTGGAGAAACGAAAGGAGATATGGATAGACTTCTACTCCACGGAAGCCATGGTGGACCGATCCTGGACGGAAGCCAACCAAGACCTTCGACACTTCGTCAATTCCCTAGCGACTCATGGATATCACCACAAAATCTGTTCAACAAAGACGTACCATCAACCTAATGAAAACTGCGTATGTGAACTGTGCTATCAACCTTGTGACCGGTATCATATAACTCAGTGCAGAAAAAGAGACATACCAATTATTAAACTCTGTAAAAACTAAGCTATAATTTCTTTGTACAATTTGTACGCGTTTCTATTATTAATTATTATTATTATTATTATTATTATTATTATATTATTATTATTATTACATGACATTCCGCGGTCTAATAATAATATTTGACCGCGGAATGTCATGCAATTGCACATTTTTACTGACTGTGCATATCGAAAGGAAATGTAGATATCAATGTACCTATCACCAAAAATAAAACAAATCAAGGTCACATTTCAGTTAATGAACCAGATACGTGGGAAACTAACGTTTAAGCGAAAAGAATCGTTGAGGAATGAACACCAATTTTGAGCAGCGTCAGCTGGTTATTTACCTTAATGCAAAGGGTTAATGATGCCCAAACTTTTGCAAAATTCCATTAATGAAAAAAGCACAGTGAGTGACATAATATTATGGTAAATCAATGAATAGGCGAATGAACTGCAACCCAGAGGAGAACGTCCGAAGACTTTCTGATCGAGAAGAGACTCTTGTGAAAATAATAAAGAAGGACCCTTGTATTAATTCACCAAATGTTACTCCACAGTTATAAATTGGCATTGGCAAGAAAGTAAATCCCGGAACCGTGCGACGGGTACTAAGGAGGTTCAATTTCAATATCCGCATTGTCAGAAGAAAGCCACTTCTATGTTAAAAGAGAAATACCCGAAAAGATCTGACTTCGATCCACTTCTCCACAAAAACCTGGAATATATGCACTAAAATATACCGCATACATTAAAATACGCATTTTAAACTAAAAAATTGCACACATGCAAAATAAAAAAGGGTATATTTGTTTTATTTTTGGTGATAGGTAAAGTTATAAACATTTCCTTTCGATATGCACAGTCAGTAAAAATGTGGAATTGCATGAAGTTCCACGGTTTAACAATAACAATAATAATAATAATAATTATTATTATTATTATAATTACCGAAGTTATTATAATAGTGACCGTAGAATGGGAAACAGAGGCATTGTTAGTGCAGCAAAAAGCATTGCGAAGAACACTGGGCAAGACACGTCGAATAACACAGACACTGAACTCCTGATGCTATTGAACATGAAAGGTGAGAAACAAAAAATGTTAAAGAACTCGTGGAGAGACAAACCACACCACGGACAATATCTAAAAAGAATGGACAAGGTGTAGACAAATAAAGATCAATCAGTTATGTGGCTTAAAAGGGGAAGAATCAAGCCAGAATCGGAAGCAGTTCTAGTAGCTGCTCAAGACCAGGCGTTCAGAACACATTATGATAAAGCAGTTCTCAAAAATTCCTAAGATGACAAATGCCGCATTTGCCAGGAGCAAGTAGAAACCATTGATCGTATTGTCTCAGCTTGTCCAATCCTAGCATAGACCGAATACTTGAAAAGACACGACAGGGTGTGTCCATTGGCAGATCTGTACCGCCCTCGAAGTTCCAAACATGCCCCAAGTGGTACGAACACCTACCAAAACCAGTGACGTCTGTTGGATTGTGTACGATATTGGACGACCAACAAATTCAAACTAATCGCACGATAGCGGCAAACAAACCGGGTATAGTTATCCGGGATTTGGGGAAAAAATCGTGTTTACTTGTTGGTGGTGCTGTACCTTGCAACTGAAACGTCGTTACCAAGGAGACAGAGAAACGTCATAAATACAAGAGTTTGGAAATCGAGATCAGCCGAATGTGGGGCGTAAAAGAACAGGCCGTCCCGATAGTTATTGGAGCTCTGGGATTTGTTCCTCAAAATTTGAGTAAAAACTTATCTTAACTCCCAGGTAATTCGAAAGACTGAAGTGCAAGAATTCGCTTTCTTTGGAACAGAACCTTAGGTAGCTGGTTGCAACCCGGAGTAGATTTTATAGTCACCCGACTCGTAACATCTTTAGTCATGATGTAGTGGAGTAATAATAATAATAATAATAATAATAATAATAATAATAATAATAACCCACCTAGGGAGTACGCGACCTTGCAGTTGGTGGTGGAGCTTGAGCAACCCCATGAGCCTTAAAGCTATGTCAGTGGTAGCCTAGCTACCGGTAGGGCCTCCCTTGCTGAATAGGTTGAAGGTGAGGGGTCAGACGAAGAAGTACTCCATTTTGAGGAGAGTGGGAAGTAAGTAGAGAGGGAAGGGTCATGAACCTTTGGACTTCCTGTTGTCGGCCCGTAGAGGGTACAGGAGAGAAACTGGGTTGGCACACCAGGCCACTGATTAGAGTGGAGGCCCGAAACTTGCATTAGCCAGCAAAGGAGGCTTCCTTCAGCAGTCAGTGAAAATCCCGTGGGGTTTAGTAATGCCGACTGGCGATCGGAGGGACCCCTTGCTGGGCCCTGCGGGGGATGCCCCGAGGCCACTGTGGGTCGCAGTAACGGATGGCAGGAAACAACCCGAGGGTTAAGTGTGATCTGTGAACTCGAACTTGCGTCCTGCGAATCTCCAATCCAAACCAATGAGCAAAATGGATAGAACAAGAAATGTAATGAATCTTAACTTGCCTTGTTCTACCAAGGTCCCATACCTGCTATAAAACCGAGCTAATGTCACCTTGTCGACGTCTGGCCATCCCACGGATGTTAGTTCCAGGGTCCCAGAGCCGGCAGTAGCTCGTCAGAGATGGACCCGGGATGAATTAAAGGAGGTGATGTGGTGCTTCTACTATGCAAAAGCGAAAAATGGGGGCTCAGAAATAGAAGTTTTCAAGGTATGGAGAGAGCGGAACCCAGATATGAGACCTACCCTAGACTCAAAGAAGCTTGCCAGTCAACGACGATACATACTCAGCAGTGGAAAATTCACAGCAGAACAACTTGCTGACATTGAGAGAAATGCGGAGTATGTACTTCGCTCGAACTATCCACATGACGAACATGTAGAACTTGAAAATGATGATCCCGTGGAAGGTTCATCTAATTCCAGTGAAACACACGTCAGTGGTGAAAATTCATCTGGCAGTGAATTACACGATAAGGACATGATGCGAAATCTCCTTCGGCGCGAGATAGAAAGAGTCAGTCAACTTCCGTTTGAATCTCGCGAACCGTTGAGGAGAACCCAGGCAGAGATCTAGATATTACTGAAATCAATCACATCATATATGCAACAGGATATCTAGTATCTCGGAAAATTTTGGGGCCAGACAAGAACACCGACGGCCGACAGCAAAACAGAGTAAACAGCTCTGCACCCCAGTGGATGAAGAGAATTATAAAACGGATAGCCGACACCCGACGCGAAATATCATTCTTAGCTGAGGCATATTCTAAATCAACGCACACCTATAAAGTTCAACGAAAAATATTCAATGTTGAACAGAAATACCGAATTCAAAATGACACCAGCAGGCTAATGGTAGTTGAGAAGCTAAAAGAGAAAATTCAAGCATGGGCTCAAAGAATTAGACAATACAAACGTTGAATAGTTTCCATGTACAGAATCGGTTGTTTGAAACAGACGCGAAGAAATTCTATCGCAATCTAACTCAAAAACCGAATGGCAATGCTGTCACTCCTTCAAAAGATGATGTCGAGGCAATTTGGGCCGCAATCTGGGAAGAGAACAGATTCTACAACAAAGGTAAATCTTGGCTTCAATCTGAAGTTGATGCTGCAAATGAACGTGTGGAAACAGTGGAAGATGTTCACGAATTCTCGCAAGAGGACCTCTTCCAAGCAATTAAGAATATGGGAAACTGGAAATCCCCCGGGATTGATAAGATCCAGATTTATTGGATTAAGAAACTAACATCATTACATCCGCATCTAGCAAAGGCTGTTAATAAAATTTTAGAAAATCCAAAGGAACTCCCGGAATGGCTCACACGCGGCATCACGTATCTGCTACCCAAAGTGGGAGACAGCTCTTTGGCGAAGAACAACAGGCCAATCACTTGTCTGCCAGTACTGTACAAAGTTATAACTTGAGCCATAGCTGACAAAATGTACAGACATCTAGAGAAGAATCATCTAATGCCAGTTGAACAAAACGGATGTCGTAAAGGTTCTAATGGCTGTAAGGAAATCTTGCTACTGAATAAAGTCATCTTGAATGATGTAAAGAAACGAAAACGTAATCTGAGCATGGCTTGGATTGACTACCCAAAAGTCTTTGATAGTGTACCACACGATTGGATTTTGAAGTCCCTGGAGATCTATCGATTTCATCCTAGACTTATTGAATTTTGCAAGGCTAGCATGAAGTCGTGGAGTACCAGGTTACTAATACAGAGCAGAAAGGAAGCAATAGAAACCAGAAGTATACATATCAACAGGGGTATTTTTCAAGGAGATTTACTATCCCCTTTGCTGTTTTGCATTAGTTTGATCCCACTATCTAGACACTTGTCGCAGGCTGACTTTGGTTACAAGCTCCATGGAGATGAAAACCCAGTATCACATTTATTTTACATGGATGATCTGAAAGTGTTGGCTAAGAATAAAGCGATTCTCTCCCAAATGCTGTCTGTCGTGAATGACTTTAGCAATGACATCTGCATGAAGTTTAGTCTTGACAAATGTGCAAAAATCAATTTAAAAAGAGGCAAACTGACAACATCAGAGAGCATTGAAGTTGATATGCACACTGAGATTCAAGATCTTGAGCCAGGTAAAACTTACAAATATCTGGGCATTGAAGAATGTGAGACATTCTCGAACGACACAATGAAAGAACGACACAATGAATTCGTAAGGTGTATTACAGAAGAGTGAGACTTGTCCTGCAGTCTGTTCTGAACTCCAGGAATAAAATATTTGCAATTGGTACTCTGGCGGTGCCTGTAGTAGAGTACAGTTCCGGACTAGTGGACTGGACTGAGCAAGAAACTCGCATCATGGATCGAAAAACCAGAAAACTGCTAACAATGCATCATGTCGCCCACCCTCGAGCTGATGTACATAAACTTTATGTGTCACGTAAGGAAGGAGGAAGAGGCCTCAGGCAAATTGATGCCTCCTGGCATAATGCAATAGTTGGAATGGGAAAGTATGTAGTCAGTCATCAAGATGACCCTCTAATGAGGCAGGTCATGAAAGCTGACCGAAGAATGGGAAACAGAGGCATTGTTAGTGTAGCAAAAAACATTGCAAAGAAAACTATGCAAGACACGTCAAATAACAGACACTGAAATTCTGGTACTACTAAACATGAAATGTGAGACACAAAAAATGTTAAAGAAGTCGTGGAGGGACAAACCCCTTCATGGACAATATCTAAACTAGTGGTGCTACAACAGCACTTACTTTCCCGTATTAGAGGAAACGGCTATATAGTACTGAAATATTGCACTTCGTGCGCTACTAACATCTTAGCTTGCAACTCACTGTTTCCATCGCAGTGTTGTCAGAACTGTGTGAATTCTTCAACTGCACAAAATTTAATACAAACGTTTTGTAAACCTATATTGGAAAAAGAAGCCTGATAATCTGGACAATATAGAAATGCATTCCATAGGGCCATGATTAGAGAAGAGTATTTTAAAACCATGCAACAACTTCTCTACTCACTCAAAAAGAAGCCTGATAACCTGGACAATATAGAAATGCATTCCATAGGGCCATGATTAGAGAAGAGTATTTTAAAACCATGCAACAACTTCTCTACTCACTCAAAAAGAAGCCTGATAACCTGGACAATATAGAAATGCATTCCATAGGGCCATGATTAGAGAAGAGTATTTTAAAACCATGCAACAACTTCTCTACTCACTACAAATGCTACAGCATTTGGTGCGAAAACTGATTTTTTTCATGCAAATATCAACATAAATTAGACAATTATAACTCCTTTTCATACAGCTCCTTCAGGTAACAACAATGATACTACGTAATTCACAGAAATTCGCGAGCGCAAAATGAATTCCATTGTTGCAGACCCTGCATTGTCGATATTCTGAGAGCTATTAATTCCTTTTACTTAATTCAAATATTTCAAAATAAAGTATTTATAAAATATTAATGTGTAAGTGTATAACAAAAGTTCTAATGTAAGAAACGAAGAAAGAAATAGTATACAAAACTGCCCATTCTAATTTACGACTCACCCAGCTGTCCGAAGCGCTGTAAATTTACAGCGGGCTATTATGTTTGTAACAATTATAGAAAAGCTACTCGTATTTTGAAAAAATTAAGCATGACCTTATTTGAAGATGTGGTTTTGATAAATACATGTAATTCAGAAACAAATGTATTTTTAAAATTTTAGTTGTGAGAATACGACGAAAGCGAAGCGCAGTCAATTCCGAGCGGACTTTCGTTTGTCAGGAAATTACAGAAAAAACAACTCATATTTTCAAAAAATTCAACACGACCTTGTTTGAATGGTAGACTTTCTCGTATTAGTTTTCTATTTTCCTGGGTCTTCGCTAGCTATTCGGAATTGCCACATACTCTTTCTTGCCAGCTACCATCTATCATCGCCAAAAGTACATTTTTTTGTCATTTTCTTAATTTTTCGGTTTCCTATTGGTAGAACAGAAACATTAATTTTAGAATATTAAAGAACACAAAAACCTAGCCGTAAATGGCAATTTTCTTTTAAAAATTGTGTGCCTTTTAAGAGAAAATGGCGTTGTAGCACTACTAAAAATGCGAAATTTGAAGCTCATTTTCACAGAAAATTTTTGAGTTTTCAAAATACTTTATTTGAAGTTATTTGAAGCACTTACACTCACAAATATAATCATCTTTACAAATTGCGGATAATGTGCATATTAAAGATGTGAGAGATCTTTCAAAAAATGTACATTTATATAATTTTTGAAAAAACAAAAAATAACTCAAAATGAAGTTTACGCTATACTAAAGAGTATAATTAGCACTATCCGTTACAAAAGTTTCAAGAAAAAAATTGCAGCCATATACGAGGAAATGGCGTTTGAGCATTTCTGAAAATGCCGAAATTTGAGCTACTTTTCACAGAAAACGGTTGTGTTTTCGAGAAATGTTACTTGAGATTATTTAAAGCATATATACTCTTAAATATAATAATGTGAAAAAATCGCCGATAATGTAAATATTAACGACGTGAGAGACAAGTAAAAATATTTACATTTTTGTAATTTTTGAAACAACCAACCGATAGACCAAAATGGCTTTTATGTCATTGATAGAGTACATTTACCACTATCCCTACCAAAAGTTTAAAGAAAAAATTTGGAGCCGTTTTTGAGAAAATTTTGTTTTTGTAATTTTTTAAAATTGCACATATTGCACGCAATATTACACGAAAACTACCAAAATTGTGAAAAACATTTACATGACCTTTATTAAAGAACTCAATATGCAGAACAAATTTTATTTGAAGAAAAAATCTCTATCTTCAATTTTGTATTTGGAGAAAGACGCTGAAAAAAATGCAAACTTTCACAATTTTCGAAAATTCGGAGCTGTACGTGAAAATCGGACCTATGCCATGTTAAAAAGTGTATTTTCCTCTATTCATACAAGAAATTTAAAGAAAAAATTTGGAGCCGTCTTTGAGAAAATGTTGAAAATCCCCGGGGGGCTTCATATAAAGTACCCCCAAATTTTGAAGAATCTTTTTCAAAATCACAAAGCTTCGACTAGAATCAGATCGACTGGGGAATATCAATTTTGAAGAAAATCGACTGAACGGTTTAGGCGCTAGCGTTGACCACAGACGGACAGACGGACGGAATGCCGTCAATCGATTTTTAAGTATAAAGAAGCAACAAATCATGGATTTTGACCACACCTCGAGATAGAGGATTTTTTTTCTTAATTTAGCAACTGGTTTTATCCACTTATTCGTTTTCACGGCCCGGCAATTAATTTTTTTCCGCCGAAAATTGGCCATTTTTTCGCGCAGCATTACATAACTTTCCCTATACTACGTATCCTATACTCCCTGTATACGTACGTATACGGGAAAGTAAAAGAATGGACAAGGTGCAGATCAATAAAGATCAATCATTTATGTGGCTTAAAAGGGTTTGAATGAAGCCAGAATCGGAAGCACTTTTAATAGCTGCTCAAGATCAGGCGTTGAGAGAGCGACATTATGATAAAGCGGTTCTCAAAATATCCCGAGATGATAAATGCCGCATTTGTCAGGAAAGCGTGGAAACCATCGATCATATTGTCTCAGCTTGTTCAATCCTAGCAAAGACAGAATACTTAAAAAGACACGACAGGATGTGTAGTTACCTCCACTGGCAGATATGTACCGGTTTTGAAGTTCCAAACACATGCCCCAAGTGGTACGAACACTCACCAAAACCGGTGACATCGGTTGGATTGTGTACAATACAAATTCAAACTGATCGCACGATAGCAGCAAACAAACCGGATATAGACATCCGGGATTTGGAGAACAAATCTTGTTTACTTGTGGATGTTGCGGTACCTTGCGATCAAAACGTCGTTACGAAGGAGGCAGAGAAACGTCTTAAATACAAGAGTTTGGAAATCGAGATCAGCCGAATGTGTGGCGTAAAAGCACAGGTCGTCCCGATAGTTATCGGAGCTTTGGGATTTGTTCCGCAAAATGTGTATAATAACTTGTCTAAACTTCCAGGTAATTCAAAGGACTGGGAAGTGCAGGAAATAGCTCTATTTGGAACAGCCCACATTTTGCGCAAAGTATTGTAGAGGCACCGATAGTCCCTAGATCTACTCCTTAGGTAGCTGGTTGCAACCTGGAGTAGATTTTATATTCAGCCGACTCATAACACTTAAGTCGTGATGTAGTGGAATAATAATAATAATAATAGTAATAATAATAATAATAATGATAATAATCATAACAATAAAACGCAACACACTCGCCAACAAAAACACTAAATTAATAATTTGTATATATTAGTTCTTATAATTTGAAATAAAATGCATTTTAAGTCTGTAAAATCTAGAGTAAGTAAATATTGTTCATTTTAAATAAAGATTACCATATGAACCCATTGCAGTCCCATTTTTAAACACTGCTCCGTTTGGATATATACAAGGATTATTTTAGAATTTTTTCAATTTTTTGAAGATGAGCATTTTGTAAAAACTCCAAATCAAAATTTTAAATTCAAATTTGAAAACCTTTTTGAACGCAACTCCTATTTAGTTGTATAGATATAAAAGGCCATAAAGAAAGCTGAAAAATGACACCTGTTCCAGCTCTCTATCTTAATTTGATGAGGTTCTACATCAATTTAAAAATTTTCGGGAATCCATTTTTGCAAAATTTTACATGGCTGTATTTCAGAAGCGGGTGGAAATATTTTACTCAAAATTTGTAGTTTTCTTATTCTTCATTTATACTACCTATGTGTATTTCATCTTAATCTGAGATGGAAATGTAAAATGACTGTGTTGATTTAATATGGAATGACCCAGCGCTAAAAAGCCATTTTCTTTTAAACGGCACATAATTTTTAAAAGAAAATTGCCATTTATGACTACGTTTTTGTGTTCTTTAATATTCTAAAATTAATGTTTCCGTTCTACCAATAGGAAAACGAAAAATTAAGAAAATGACAAAAAAATATACTTTTGGCGGTGATAGATGACAGCTGGCAAGAGTTTCTGGCAATTCCGAATAGCTGGTGAAGACCCAAAGAAATAGAAAAGTTATACGGGAAGTCTGTGCCATTCTGTACCACCACTAGTTAATTAATAAGATTTCTACCGAATGTACACAACTGCAAGAACATAAATTGACGAAACCATAACTTCTACTAATCGTTTTTGTTGGAAAAGTAATACAGCTTTGTGGTCTATTAATGAATCTACACGTGATTATGTTGCCAAGCATGGGTTCAAACAAAACAAGATCACTGACTTTTCTAAATCAAGAAAAGAGTACCATGATGGCAAAATTCGTCACTTAACGTCGAATATGTTTGAGTACACGCATATCAGTAAAGAAAAAATGCCTCGCAAGTGGCTTGTATACTCTGAGAGCAATGGAACTGTTTTCTGTGGTGTTTGTCTACTGTTTTCAAGCAATTCAGAAGTAAGAACAAAATTATCATCGGAGGGATTCAGTGATTGGAAAAATGCGCATACCAAATTAAAAGAACATGAGAATTCTACATGTCATAGAAACTGTACGTAGACAGCAGACCGAAAATCAAGTAAATAAGCAGATGCTTGAACAAGTTGAAACTGAGGCAACTAATAAGTTGCCTCCAATAGGAGGAATGTTCTTATGCGTGTCATTTTAGTAATAACTAGTGGTGCTACAGAATGGCACAGACTTTCCCGTATTAGTTTTCTATTTCCTTGGGTTTTCGCTTGCTATATGAAATTGCCACGTACTCTTTCTTGCCACCTGCCATCTACCACAGCCGAAAGTACATTTTTTTGTATACCAGTATTATAAACAACCCTTTTACATTAACAAAATCATTCATAGTATGGCATGTTATTGCACGAATCATTACGTCATCGCTATTTCTGCACGAAATATGAGCCATCACTAACGTAATAGTTACGGCCCCTATATATTTTCAGTTATGGAGTTTAAAGAAGGCAGTGGTACCATATAAATAGATTGCAGTGTTCGCAGTAAAATCAAAAAACTGATTTAAATGAAAAACTGATCAAAAAACTGATGAAACTTT
This sequence comes from Acheta domesticus, assembly GCA_031308135.1. NCBI lineage: Eukaryota > Metazoa > Arthropoda > Insecta > Orthoptera > Gryllidae > Acheta > Acheta domesticus. The sequence continues at coordinate 141,467,515 of JAHLJT010002406.1, read as the reverse complement.
TAAAAACTGATTTATTAATTTATTACTCCTTTAAAATTATATTTTGTTTTTTATTTGGTAATATAACAAGAACATAATAAGAACAACAAAAAAGCATCAAATTAATTCTCGTGAACATGTACATTAAGTGTACAATTTGTTAAATTGGTCAGTGACACTCCAGAACATGCATTTAAATCTAAAATAATTGTTTTTTTCTTTGCTTTCTGCACTAATCAATATCTTGTTAGCTCTTTGAATCTTGATATTCATCGATTCTTCGATGTATGACTCGGCTACACTTGTAGACCGCCATCCTCCATGACGTTTAGGTGTAGTGATATCACCACCATTATCTGCAAAAAACGTCGCGGATGTTCTCCTAAACGAATGACCAGAGTACTTTTCTGTATTTGGTAATTTTAACAAATTTGCAATATTTTTTGGTATTTTCACAAATGTATTGATACCAATTGGATTGCAGCTGCATTTGCCATGATTGTAAAACAAAAAAGTTGTTTGTGTTTAACATGTAAGGGTCTTAAGGAAGTGTATTTTTTACAGACTTCAACATAATTAAATTCTTCACTGGATACGATAGTAAATATTTCGGGCTTGTCATTTCTTATCGCTTTAATGTTCACAGTCAAAACAGAACCTTCTTCTTTCACATCATTGATGCACAAATATTACAATTCGACACGTCTACAAGCACCAAATATGCCAAAAATAGCAACAACCTGAAAATCATACCAATTATTAATACAATACACCAGTTAATAAATAAATATAACTATTATTGCCACTGTCATTATTATACCTTCATTAAAAGAAAAGTTTCATCAACAGTTTTTGTAAGAAATGTGTTTACATCTTGTTGGGAAAATACCATTGCCTTTATAGGTTAATATTCCACATTTGCTTGTTTCACAAGTAAACTTACTTTATGAAAATTTCCAATATCAGTATTGTCTTTGAATTTCAGCATTGCCTTGAATTTGGAATACGTGCACCATAGTGTCGACGCTTTACATGCTGTGGACCTATGTTTAAAGAAGCATGCATTAAAGTAAGAAACGTCTTTATTCTACGAGTAGCATGCGCATTATATTAACTTAACCAACCTGGTCCGACAGATACGAAAGAACAACAGCTTCGCATAATGCATTTCATAAACTTAAAGTACTCTTTCTCATTAAGTTTGAAATACTATTTCGGTATCATAGCATTTCCTGCTTTTTTAGCTTCTTCCACAATTTCTCTGGGCAAATCCATTACGTTTGAATCGCGACTTTCAAACAAATTGCCATTTGTAAACAAATTAGTTGCTTAGGTAATATTCAAGACGTCAAAACATGAAATCGTGAACTAATACAACTACGAATTACAAATTAACATCCAAATTAATTTCGCTTCCTTAAATCCTTATAATACTGATGTACAAAAAATAGTGATTGAACTCATTTATAATGTTACTTTTTGCACTCATATGAAGATATTACCGAACACATTCCTAACGTCGTTCGTTCGGTCGTATTCGTCGTTCGGTAATATTTTCTTGTTCGTGCAAAAAAGGACAATATTATAAACAAATTGCATAATATACTATTGTCATTTTCTTCATTTTTCGGTTTCTAATTGGTCTAACGGAAATTTTAATTTTAGAATATTCAAGAACACAAAAACCTGGTCATAAATGGCAATATTCTTTTAAAAATTATGTGCCGTTTTAAAGAAAAATGCGTTTTAGCGCTACTAACAATAAAAAAATTTGAAGCTCATTTTCACATAAAATTTTTGAGTTTTCAAAATATTTATTTGAAGTTAATTGAAGCACGTACACTCACAAATATAATAATCTTTACAAATTCCTGATAATGTACATATTAATGATGTGAGATCTCTTTCAAAGAAATTAAATTGATGTAATTGTTGAAAAAAAACTCAAAATAAACTTCACGTCTTATTAAAGAGTGTAATAAGCAGTGGCGTAGCGTGACTCGCACGTTTGGGGATGCTCAACAATAACACACGAAATGGCACTATCAACTACTTCATCTAACAGGCGAACGCAACACAAGGCAGATACACTGGAACTATTTCCACGATCTCGATTGCTTACAACGCGACGGTGTAAGTGCTTCCCTCAAAATCTTCCCAACATCCAGGACTGCCGACGTTTTGAAAGCAAATTATACGATGGCTCAGCTTTAATTCTTATTCGCGAATGGCAATGATACCATTTGTTAATTTATACATTGCAGACTTAAATAATATGTAATCTATTTAAGAGATAATACAATTTCTTGGATATTAATTAAGAAATAGTAGTCAGGCACTATTTCTACAGTTTGTACCCATGACCAAGTGGGGACTCCCGAGTGAGAGAGAGAAAGATAATTTACTGAACGCCTGAAGTGTGCTGCGCTCTCGTGCACAAACGAGCTTCTTTCCGCAGTAGACGCTAGAATAAAACAGTCGGGTTTCTCTGGGACAGGGGTGAAGAGGGGAGAGGGGAACCTCACCATCTGCGCATGCGTCATTGCTCGTCGCAATCTGGCGGCAGACGCTGAAGTATTTTAGCTTCCAAGCAATCAGAGGCCAGCTTCAACAGCCCGCCGAATTCAATCATAGGAAATCAATTTAAAATTAATACAAAACGTGTTTCGCTCAACAGACTACTTGTAAGATTATCAATACAGTATTTAAGGTTCTTATATACGGGGATGCTCAGCATCTCAGCGTCCCCTGACGCTACGCCACTGGTAATAAGCACTATCCGTTCCAAAGTTTCAAGAAGAAATTTGCAGACATGAGAAAATAGCGATTGAGCGTTTCTGAAAATGCGGAATTTTGAGCTACTTTTCACAGTAAATTGTTGTGTTTTCGAGAAACTTTACTTGACATTATTTAAAGCACATGTACTTGTAAATATACTAATGTGAAAAAATTGCCGGTAATGTGAATATTAACGACGTGAGAGACAAATAAAAAAATTACATTTTTCCAATTTTTGAAAAAACAAGAGAATAAAGCAATATGGCGTTTTGTCATCTCATAAAATACATTTGGCACTACACCTACAAAAACTTTAAAGAAAAAACTTGGAGTCGTTTTTGAGAAAATCTTGTTATTGTCATTTTTTTAAAATTGCACATTTTGCACGGAATAATAATGAGCGAAAACTACTAAAATGTTCAAGAATGTGTACCTGACCTTAATAAAACAACTCACTTTGGACAACAAATTTCATTATAAGAAAAATACCTATCTTCAATTTTGTAGTTGCACAACTCTACAAAAATATGCACGAGTTATGTATTATATGTAATTTGTAATATATATACCAGAGAAAAATTAAATCACACACCTATAAACATTTATTTTATATTTCGTTTTTACTAACGTGGCTGATGACATTAGGTCATTATTACACCTCCAACCTTATAAAATGAATATTCTTAACATTGGTAAGCAAATTTCTGAAGCCACGAGATCCGTTGAGAAGAACGGTCGCGAATTAAAATGCAATAGCGGAAAATTGAAACAATTAACTCTAGCGAAAGTAGCGCAAATTGTGAGGGGTAAGCTATTAATGTCACAATATTATTGAGTTCTTATTGCATGTCATTAGAATTAGACCATGATAACATATCTATTGTCATAGTTACTTTTCTTAGATATTGCAGAGACATCACACAATGCTGGCTATTTTTACCAATAACAAATGAAAAGGAATTACAAAAATATATTACCATGTCGTGTCAGAAATGTGGAATAATTCAATGGAAGGTAATGCAGAATTGTTAATATTGCAGAAACATAACCTTAAAGATCTGAAACCTTGTAGCAGCCACCCACAATCAAATTAAGAGTGCACGTTGGTCTCCACTGTGATTTGTAGATTGTGAGTGCCAGAAATTACTGGATTGGGAATTGAAGACAATTTTATTTAATTAAAAAATTCTCTCCTTTTTCAGTCAGTCGTTCCCGACAGAACATTATTTTGTCTGTTTGGTTCAAGAACGGTTGCAAAGTGAAGTAAGTGAATAAGCAATAAGGTTTACTATGATTGTGATACACTTGTGACAAATATGCACATATTAAGCACTACATCAGTACTGTATGTACTTCAATATTGTAGATGTGCCCAAAAATAAAAAGTCGTGCCTCAAAGCAACAAGGAAAAATCTATTTAAGAGTACAAGTTAATCTAATTTACAATTAATTTATTTCAGCATTACTCATATATAGCCGTTTCTGCCAGTGCTTTCTGTTTTTCTGTTCAGATGAAATACGGATGCTTAGTGAATTAAGGGAATATGCTTTAAAGAGTTAACATGTGAGTGAAATATATATTACATTACTACATGTTTCAGATATGCAATTATGGCCTTCTGAACTTGCAATATTTTATTTAGATGTTTTCTTTGAATGGAACTCAGTTCTTAAGTGGAATTAGTAAGTTCGTACTTCACTACAATTGTTTGAATGGGAGTCAGTAATATTTAATGTGCTATGTTATTTGGTGGCAATTATTTTTTTTATCTGAGTTTACTTTTTGTTCAATTGTACATAATTTTCCTGGATGTTGAATGCTTTACATATATATTTTTCTGAAGATACCAGAATTCAATTACGATAATTATTGGTAATTATCATTTAGATTTGAAAAAATATGTGGAATAAAATTGGAAATTTGTGAGGTAAATAAGTTGTTTTTAAAATAAATTTGTGTTAAGAGAAAGAACTGCCAAGAAATAATTTAGTAATTTCTAAATTAAGTTCTTTAATCATTTTATTTGAAATAGAACTTTGTTGAATATTCAAATTTTGTGAAGGGACCAAATAATGTGGAAAAAAGATTTTTAAAAAACTCAATATCAGAATAACCTAGAGAAAGATACAGTCCAGAGACCTCCGATGGAGAAGAAATTAGTGGTGCTACAGAATGGCACATACTTTCCCGTATTAGTTTTCTGTTTCGTTTGGTCTCCGCTAGCGACTTGCGAATAAGCTTGATAGCTGCCATCTATCGCCCCCCAAACTACATTGTTTCGACATTTTCTGAAGTTTTCGGTTTTCCAATAATAGAACAAATCTATTATTTTAAGATTGTTGAGTTTATGAAAGTTCCAAATGATTTTTAGACAGTCGTAATGATTACATATATTTATTAATGAAGGACGAGATTGAATGTTGTTGAAGATTGGCCATAACACTAAAGGCTCCCTCTCTCTTTTTCTCTCTCTATTCCTCTCTCTTTCTCTCTCTCTCTCTCTTTCCCCCTCTCTTTTTCCTGTCTCTTTTTCACTTTCCTGTCATCAACTTGCGCCGGCTGCTCCTTGTGTGCTCGTCGACCTCGCCTCACGGCACACGGCAACGCCCAGCAACAATGCTCACGTGCATTGGGACTATTATTTTAAGAATATAAACTAGTGGTGCTTCAACGCACATACTTTCTCGCTCTGCTTCTATACGGCCCTTATTGCTATTCCACTACTTCATAAACCAGCAAAAGTGTTTTATGCCAGCAAATATTTTCCGTACCGAGACCCGAAATCCGACACTCAAACTTAACGAACCTGCACTATACACTCCAAATAATTTATCCAAATATCGGCATTTGAAAAATAACTACTGCGAGAAAGTATGTGCCATTCTATAGCACCACTAGTTTATATATATATATATATATATATATATATATATATATATATATATATTTACCATCCCTTATTACACACGTGCAGAAAATTTAAAGAAAAAATTTGGAGCGTTTTTTGAGATTTTTTTTTGTGAATTTGAAACGCAATTTACGCAAAAACTACTCGTTTTTCCAAAAAATGACCTTATTTGAAGTGCTAATTTTGTACATCCGACTTTGTCTGAGGCAAAAATCTCTATCTTCAATTTTGCAGTTTTTAAACAGTTTTTTTTGCAATTTTCGAAAAATTGGGCCTATCAACGAAAATGATACCTACGTCATTCCTTAAACGTTCTTCGCACTATTCAACAACAAAATATAATCAAAATATCTGAAGTCATTTTCTTTTAACTTTGAAAACCTCAAAATAGGCTTCATGTAAAGTACCCTCAAATACTAAAATATCGGTTTCATATTCCAAAGGCCTTGAGACAAGTAAAAACGATTCAGGAATATCAATTTTGAAGAAAATCGGCCGAACGGTTTAGGCGCTAGCGTTAACCACAGATGGACAGATGGATGTTTTGCAGTCAATCGATTTTGCAGTACCAAGAAGCAACATATCATGGATTTTGACTACACCACGAGATAGTGGATTTTTTTCTAAATTTAGCAATAGGTTTTATCCACTTTTTCGTAACCAGACCCCTGCTATAAGAGTTTTTCTGGCGAAAATTCCCCGTTTTCCGGCGCACGATTTCATAACTTTCTCTTCTTACGAAGTATTCGTAAGGCGAGAAAGTAAAAACAACTAGCTGATACCCGGCGCGTTGCTGCCGCAGAAGAAATAAATGAGAAAATATTCCTCTCCCCCGTCTATTTCCCCTCCCTTTCCCCCTTTCTTTTTCCTCCTCTCTTATTTTCCCCACTCTCTCTCTCTTCCCCATCTGTGTCTCTTTTCTCCCTCTGTCACTTTTCCACCTGTGTCTCTTCTTCCCCACTGTGTCTCTCTTCCCCCACTCTGACCCTTTTCCCGCTCGCTTACCCTCCGTCTCTCTCTATTTCCCTCTCCCCATTTCCCCCTCTCTCTATTTCCTCTCTTTCTGTTCCCCCTCTCTCTATTTCCCTTCTCTTTCAATATTTTCCCTCTCTGTATTTTCCTTCTTTCACTATTTTCCCTTTTTTCTCTATTCCTTCTATTTTCCTTTTCTTTCATTATTTTCCCTTTCTTTCTCTATTTCCTTCTCTCTGTTTTCACCTCTCTATTTTCTCTCTTTATCTCTCTCTTTCCCCCCTCTCTTTTCCCTGTCTCTTTTCACTTTCCTGTCATCAACTTGCGCCGGCTGCTCCTTGTGTTCTCCTCGACCTCGCCCCACGGCACACGGCAACGCCCAGCAACAATGAAGCTCACGTGCATTGGGACTGAACGCCATCATTTGCTCTAGCGCCATCTAGTGGAGTTACATAATTGTATTACGCTTATGTTCTTCCCGCAAGTGCAAGCAATATGTTTACACATGTTTATCGCAATTGGATTCTTTGACACAATTTTCTATCTGAAGAACTCCGCATTGCCGGGATATTTATTATAATTTTGTATTAAACAGAAAGAGAAATTCCATCTATTCTCGCCCTATGGCAGAGACTACTCCTATCTATTCGCTATCACGCCTCTCTCTGTCTTGCTCCAATCTGGAAAAAACCTTGTCTTCAGTACACACTAAAACACTTCTCACTAAAAAATATTTAAATTTTAGTCCTATTGGGGTTGCGGCCCCCAAACTCCTTCTTCTTTAAACTGAAAATAATAAACAAATCTAAAGTAAAAAATTAAATGCATGCACTTACGTATATTCTGTTTGTGGAATTTTGTGTATTATAGCAAAACTTTGAATCAAATGCCACATTATAAATCTTACTCGTTTTCATATTTTTTTCTTCTCGCGTATTTATATAGAATAGTTTGAAATTGATCTTGCCGCATCAATCGACGTTTAGAAATAATTAAAGTAATTTTAATTGGATTCTAGTACCTGTTTCAATATCCTTGATAAATTGTAGCTGACCAAAAGGAGCTATTAACTACTTATGCGATTATAATATCTCCAAAAATCCGAGATCACAGTGAATCCCGGCTTGACAACACTTTTTCTCTTGTTTAAAATAACAATCTTCAAAACCAGCGTTGTCACACATTAAATTCCTCCAAATACCCATTTTCCAATACTGTTTTATTTTAATTGTACTGCCTTTTTACTAAAAATTGTATTATTGCCGAACTGTCATCAATTTAATCGTTCCTTCAACACCCAAAGGTCCTCTACTATCCCTCTCTCTACTGTATTAAAACACTTCTCTGAAGCATGCATCCCTCCGTCAGTTTCAGAATAACGTGTAAATTGCAGTTGCTCGCCTAAGCATATGTATCATTAATATAATCATGTAACAAAAGAATAAAGCAATATTGGGTTTATGTCATCTCATAGAGTACATTTAGCACTATTCCTAACAAAAGTGTAAAGAAAAAAATGGAACCGTTTTTGAGAAAATCTAAGTTTTGTATTCTTTGAAAATTGCACATTTTGCACCCAATATTGATCGAAAACTTTTAAAATTGCGCGAAAACTCAAGGCAATGTACATGACCTTAATGAAAGAACTAATCATAGAGAACAAATTTCAATTGAAAGAAAAATCTCTATGTGCAATTTTGTAGTTGGAGAAACACGCCGAATTAAATTCAGACTTTTGCAATTTTCGAAAATTCAGAGTTAACCGTGAAAATCGGACCTATGCCACCTTAATAAGTATATTTTACACTCTTCGTAGGAGAAATTTAAAGAAAACATTTCGATCCGTTTTTGAGAAAATTTCGAAAATATCCGGGGGGCTTTATATAAAGTACCTCCTAAAAGTAATATATGTTTCTCAAAATCGCAGAGCTTCGACTCAGGCCAAATGGAGAGGGGTTTCTTCAATTCAGAAAAAATCGTACGCATAGTTTAGGCGCTAGTGTTGTTGGCGTACACCAGACGGACGGACAAACGAAGTGACGGACGACGCGTCGTCCTTCAAAGTGACGGACTCCGCGACGTTTTGCTTTGAATTGGTTTTTCAGTATCTAGGAAACAGGAATTCTGGCTACATCACGTGTTAGGGGATTTTTTTTCCTAATTTAGCAACTGGATTTTTTCTGCCAAAAATTCGCCATTTTTCGCGCAGTATATACGTACGTATACTGGAAAGTAATAATAGGTTTTGCCTCTCTCCTTTCATATTCGTTAGATAAGAAGGAAACAATAACAACAGGAAACAATATTTCATGTAATATTTGACCTCAATTTTTTTGCAGAAAATACCAATTACAAAAAAACATTTTCTTTCAAAATTTGAATGCGGTTTACACTATTTCCTTATTATTAATGTACTCATTAATATATAATTAATGAGTACATTAATAATATCTTAATGTCCTTTCATCGGGTCCTGTATGAGAAATGGGGACTGAATCTCCTGTGTGTGTGTATATATATATATATATATATATATATATATATATATATGAAAGGACATTAAGATATTATTAATGTACTCATTAATTATATCTATAATATAATTATATCCCGCCTAGGGAGTACATGACCTTGTCGTTGGTGGCGGAGCTTGAGTATCCCCGTGACCCTGAGAGCTATGCCGGCGGTAGCGTAGCTACTGGTAGGGTCTCCCCAGCCGGACAGGTCGAAGGGTAGGGATCTGACTAAGAAGTACTCCAGAAGAGGACCTCAACGGCGGCTTCAAGAAAGAAGAGGCAGAAGAGGAACTCTAGACGGGGCGAGAGGCCTCGAAGCCATGGAGACGGCAATCCCTCTAGGACAAGGGAAGTCCGAAATAACCTCCCCCTCCTCGGGGCAGAGGTTGTGCGGAGAAGGCTAGTAACCCACCCACGTAAAAATGATTTACTAGCAGTGTCCAAAATAATGGTCTCGGAATGAAAACTATGACGACTAAGGCAATGAAAATGGGAGTACGAAAACGGATATCGGAATATTTTAAAACAGCTACCTGGAATGTAAGATTGATTGATTGATTGAATAGGGTTTAAAGGGCGCTTCGACTGCTGTGGTCATTTGCGCCCATGCCAGAGTATTTGGAGAAAAGAATATTCAGTGTTGCATATGTAACTTACTCACTGTTTAAAAGCATGTACATTGGCTAAAAAGGAGGCTCGAATTCTGCATCAAGTATACATGTAGAAATGGCAGAAGGAAAATAGAAAAAGAGCGCTTAAAATTTATCTTAAAACGTAAAATTGGCTGTAAAGGGGCCAAAAAACAACATAATACATTGTTCTTTCAAATAAAATTATATATTCTGCTTTCTCTCAAAAAACAAAAAAGTTTTGAGAGCGCAGAATCGTCATCCCCGAGCACCACTTGTAGCGAGTTGCCCAGGTCATGTCTTCGTCGACTGCCAACAAATTTCCCACAGTACAGCAGGACGTGTTCCACGGAAAGAACAGTCTTGCACGAGTCACAGATGGGGGGAGTTTCATTTCGAAGAATGAAACCGTGAGAGAAATGGCAGTGTCCGATACGAAGACGGGTTAAAATAACTTCCTCGCGCCTAGACGACCGTCATGAGGAGTGCCAGGGATACACAGAATTCTTTATCGCACTTAGTTTGAAAGTGCTATTGTGCCACTCTGTTTGCCACGCTCTAAGCACGGATCGTTTCAAGAAAGCCTGAACATCGGACAATGGCACAGAAGGGATGTCGATACGAGTTTTACGTGTCGCTGATTTCGCCGCCTGGTCGGCCAGTTCGTTCCCTCTGATACTCACGTGGCCTGGGACCCAACTAAGTACCAGGTCATAGCGGCGGGACAGAAGACGATGGATCAGGCTTTGAACGGATAAAGTCAGGTAGTCTGACGAAGGACGGGAGACAGCTTGAAGAGAGCTGAGAGAATCGGAACAGATAACTACTCGCCGCAACGTCGCTGATTCAATGTATTTTAGGGCCTCAAAGATTCCATACATTTCGGCCGTGAAAATACTGCATTTGGAGTGAAGCCGAAATGATTTGGTGGCCCTGATACAGTAAAAACCACATGCCACCGCGTCGCTGCACGATGAACCATCCGTGTATAAGAATAAATGATCCGGATAGGATTCTCTCATATCCAGAAACTGCTTCTGGTAAATCAGAGGACTAGTAGTTTGTTTGGGCAGATGGGAGAGTGTGAAGTCAATACTGGGAAGGAGGAGTTTCCAAGGGGGGATCCGGTTACTTGTGGGTTTCACAGGGGTGGGAAGTTCTACATTTAATTCCCGGAGAAGATTTCGTAATCTAATACCTGGGGGATGGGGTAACGATGTTTGAAGAATGTACGAGGACTCATACTTTGGGTGGATGATTATACGACGACAAGGGTGGTCAACCAGTCCCGACACTTTAGCTCCATAAGAGGCTAATAAAATATCTCGCCTTCGGCTCAGAGATGGTTCTCCAGCTTCGGCCAAGAAGCATTCGATGCGACTCGTGCGGTAGGCGCCTGTACTAATTCTTATACCGGCGTTGTGAATGGTATTTAATGGCCGGAGGGTGTTTGGTGACGCTGACAATACATCCATAATCCAAAATAGAGCGGATGAGGGTTCTATACAAACGCAAGAGACACACACGGTCAGCTCCCCAAGAGCTGCCTGTGAGGGTGCGGAGGAGGTTCAGAGGTGAGACACATCGGCTTTTCAGTTTACGTATTTGATTTCGCCAAGTTAGGCTCTTATCGAAAGTAAGCCCAAGGAAAGTTGCGGAGTCCACAAAAGGTAGAAGATGGCTTCCAAGAAAAAAATCGGGGTGGTTATGAAGATGATAAATCCTGAAGAAGTGCATACAGTTGGTTTTTGATGCGGAAAATTTGAAACCTGTCGCATCATTCCATTCCTGTAATTTGTTGAGGACAAGTTGTAATTGTCTCTCTATCACTTGAATACTCTTGGAAGAGAAGAAAATGGCAAAGTCGTCAACGAAGAGCGATGCTTTCACCGGCTCTCGGATTATAGACGCTATACTATTGATAGCAATGGCAAACAGAGTGACACTCAGAATTGAGCCCTGAGGGACTCCGTTTTCTAAATGGTGGCTGGCGGATACCCTGTCACCAAGGCGAACGCGGAAGTATCTTGACGAAAGAAAGGCTACTAAAAAAAGGGGGAGCCGGCCCCTAAGACCCCAAGAATGGATGGTGCAAAGAATGCCGTGCCTCCAGGTAGTATCATAAGATTTCTCTATATCGAAGAAAATTGCTACCAGGTGTTGACGTAGCACGAAAGCAGTAGAGATCTGTGTGGTAAGGGTGACAAGGTGGTCCATGGTTGACCTGTTCTTCCTGAAACCACATTGGATGGGTGTAAGTAGGTTTCTCTGTTCCAGGTGCCAGACCAAACGCGTATTCACCATTCGCTCCAGAAGTTTGCATATACAGCTTGTGAGCGAGATTGGACGGTAGGTTGACAGCTTTGTCCTGTCCCTTCCTTCTTTAGGAATAGGAATAATAATCGCTTCGCGCCAGGTTCTAGGGAAGGTATGTTCCATCCAAATCTTGTTGAAGATACGGAGGAGAAAGATACGTGCCTCTTCCGGCAGGTGTTTTAACATTTGGTTGTGTATCTGGTCTGGTCCGGGAGCAGAATTTTTCCCACGGGCGAGCGCACAGGAAAATTCATCCATGGAGAAATGGGCGTTATAATCTTCCTCCAGGCAGGTTGAGAAGTCCAATCTGCATTTCTCCATTCTACTCTTCGTTTTCAAGAAGCTAGGGGAGTAGTGTAAGGAACTGGAGGTATTTTCATAATGACAGGCCAATTCCTCAACTACTTTTTCTGGAGAAGTAATAAGATTTCCATTAATAAGAAGTCCTGGGACATATGGTGAGGAAAATCTTCCTCCGATCTGTCGGATCTTTCGCCATACTACTTTAGGCGGGGTATGGCCAGAAAGAGAAGAAATAAAGGCTCTCCAGGAAGCGGTCTTACTTTCCCGTATTACTAATCTGGCTCTGGCCCGCTTTCTTTTGAAATCGATCAGGTTTGATGCGGTGGGGAACCTATTGAGCCTCGCGAGTGCTTACTTTCGGTCACGCACCGCGGTGGCACAGTCAGCATTCCACCAAGGCACAGGGACGCGTCGTGGCCGACACGTAGACTTCGGGATTGCAATGGTGGCTGCGCGAAGAAGGGCGTCGGTGAATTGGGCCACCAAGGTATCGATATTATTTGAAAAGTGGTCTGGCATTATAATTTTCTCGCTGAATGTATCCCAGTCGGCTCGATGGAATAGCCAGCGAGGAGGGTGGATGACGTCTAAATTAGGGATATTAAAGTGGACCAAAGTGGTCACTCCCATGTAGATCATCGAGTACAGTCCACGCTACCATGGTAGATAGGGATGGACTGCAGAGTGCCAGGTCGATTGACGAGAAGGAGTTTGACGCCATGGAGAAATAAGTGTGATTCCCGGAATTCAGAAGAATTAAGTTTTGCTGGTCAATATTATTTTCAAGGATAGAACCTCTCGGGCAGGTCCTCGTGCCACCCCAGAGGGGATTGTGGGCATTAAAATCCCCCGTAATAAGAAAAGGGGCGGGCAACTGAGAAAAAACATCTTCGAGTTCCTCTTGTGACACGGCTTGGCCAGGGGGAATGTATATACTACACACCGTAAAAGAGAACGATGGTAGGTGTACCCGAACGCAAACTGTTTGGAGTTCGGTTCGAACGTTGTGTTCTTCCGAGAACAGGGAGTCGCGGATGAGTACCGCGACGCCGCCGTGAGCACGAAGTCCGTCGTCTTGATCGAACCGATAGATATTAAATCCGCGAAGAGACAGGGGATGATGAGGGAGAAGATGAGTTTCCTGAAGACAGACTATAAATGGTTTGTGGCGAGAAATTATTAATCTTAATTCTTCTGAGTGAGCACGAAGACCATTTAAGTTCCATGAGAGAGCCATTATGAGAAATTATTTCTTTGGTTGCTTTTTTTTCTTTCTCACCTTCTGAATGGTTGTAGAGGAACTCTCATGGGGTTCCTCATCAACAGCAGAGTCATCCTGACTGCTGCTGGATATGGTCGGGGGGTTTTCCCGACTTTTGGCCACGAGTGACCGAGATCTACAGGGTATGGAGGATCGTCCGATGTGATTCTCAGAGACAGAAAGAGGTGGACGGGATTTGGATGACGTATTTTTCCTGGGAGGCGGTGTCTGTTTAAGATCGATTTCAGTAGAAGTCTCAGTGGACGTGGTCGATTTCTGGTGGAGTTTTTGCACAGGTTTTTTGTACTTTGTGGGAATTATAATTTTCCCACCTTGGATACATGCCGAATCTTCGGGGAAGTCTGTCGGCGACACCTGACAACTAAAGTGCGAAACTACCGCTGGGGTACAGTGAGTTTGACAACTCGCTGTTACCCCCGGGGACTTAGGTTTTACAGCACTGGAAAAAGATCGTGATAGGTCCACTGGATTCCTGATTTGGAACCTACGCTTCGCCTCAGGGAAGGAAACCTTTTCGGTTACCCTTATTTTTTGGATTTCCCTTTCCCGGAGAAACGTGGGACACTGGTTGTCGTTGGCTGGGTGATCGCCTTCGCAATTCACACAGTGCGGTGGTTTGTCGCAGGGTTGTGGGTCGTGAACTGATGATCCGCACTTCCCGCAAACCGCGTTTACGGACATACATCGCTGTTGGGTATGCCCAAACCTTTGGCACTTGAAGCAGCGCAAAGGGTTCGGCACATACTGCTGCACACGGGGGTTGTAGAAAGCGGTAACGATCCTTTCCGGGAGGGATGGTCGGTCAAAAGTAAGGATCAGGGTAGAAGTAGGGATCACTTTTCCCTGCTCCTTCCTTCCGATCCTGTACACCTCAGTCACGCCAAAGGTCTTAAAAAAGTTTAGAAGATCTTCCTCCGTTTCTGTAGCAAAGTCCTCGTGGTTGACTACGCCTTTGCTCAGGTTCAAGGTGGGATGAACCGTGACTACTACCTGGAGGCCGGCAATCTGCTTCGTATTTTGAATTTTTACAATCTGCTCGTCGGTACGCGCTTCAAAAAGAATGGTGTCATTCCTTTGTCGCACGACCGCTAGGAGCTTCCCGTAGGCTTCTTCGATGGCTCGCGCCAGACGGACAGCACTCACAGTTTTAAAAGTCTTACCTTCCTCAGCACATGCCATGAGGAGGAAACGAGGCTTCTTGGGTCGATCTTCTTGTTTAGAAAAAAATCTATTCAAGTCAATAGATCTCTCTGCACATCTCCGCTTCCTTGCGGAAGAGGGCGGGGGAAAAGGTGAAGTATCCATATAGATGGAATAGATTCATCGTCGTGGTCCCCACCCACCACGGAGCCCAACAGGGGGACACTCCATCGGAGTGCCAGGGTTGCCACGAGGATATAGTGGGGGAATAACACAGCGCTGCACCGCCGTGCATTCCCCCGCTCACCCTGGAGTTCAGTACAAGACCTAGTCCGAGCTGATTGATCGGGAGTGGGTTAGCTCCCGACCGCCCGTGTAGAAGAGTCCGGGGCCAAAGCGAGTGTGTTGGAACCTACAGGGAATGTTCCCCAAAATACGTAATCAACGTACTCCTTAGTGCAAGGCGAACAGTAGCACTAGGACTAGATAGGGAAACAAACAGGTTCCTCAACTGCCAGAACACACATTCCCTCCGACACGGGTCGCCATGCACGGCAAACACATGGGTGGGCGTTCAGCATACAGAGAAGGCCAGTGAGGAAGAAAAAGGAGTGAAAAGAACGTACATGACATGAAATGAGAAGCAAGAAGATGAAAAAAATGGAGAAAGGAACACTTGAGAGCCTTCTCTGCATCCCCCCGTCAGGACGTGGACCAACCCACCTCGACGGGTGGAATGTAAGAGGTATATCAGGGAAAGAAAATGAACTGGCTAAAATTTTTGAAAAGATGAATGTCAACCTAGCTGTAGTAACAGAAACAAAAAAGAAGAAATTAAAAGGATCAAAATATGTAGAAAATTATGCCATGTTTTACAGTGGAGTAGACCAGCAAGAGAGAGTTGCAAAAGGAGTAGCCATATTTGTAGACAGAAAGTGGGAATCAAGAATTAAGGAGGTTCAGTACGTAAATGACCGGATAATTTTGCTAAAATTAAAACACGAAAGAGGACATCTTGTCGTTATTGGTGTGTATGCTTCGGAGGAAGGAAAGAGGGAAGAAACAGAGGAATTCTACAGAACCATGCAGGTACTGTTGGACAAGTGCAATTCAAGATATGAAGTCCTTCTTGTAGGTGATCTAAATGCAAGAGTGGGAAATGAGAGTATACCAAAGACTGTAGGAAAGTGGGGAGAAAGTGTAAAAAATTACAATGGAGAAAAATTGAGGGAATTCGCAGCTTTCAATGAACTGTATATTGCAAATACATTTAAAAAGAAAAAAAGACATTCATAAATATACATGGTCAGCATGAGGTAGTAGATCCATAATCGATTATATAATTGGAAATCGAAGAATATCAAAATTAATAGAAGATACAACAGTTAAAAGAAGCTGCTCTGATCACTTTCTAGTAATATCCCGTATAAAATTATTAAGAAGATGGGTGAAAAATAATTCAAAATTCACAGCGAATGATAAAGAAGAAGTATACAAAGTATACCTCTTAGAAGACGAAAGCGTGAGAAACCTATATCAAAATAGAATTAATAATCATCTTCAAAACTTTATCACAGAGGACTTTATCACTTTATCACTTTATCACATCTCCTAAAGAATGGCAAAAACAGAGGAGGATATAGAAAAAGAATGGCAAAACATACAGCAAATAATAAAGGAATCCGCAGATGAGGCAGTAGGACGGAAAAAGAAATTTCAAAAAGAAAAGGTTTGAAAATTTGGAATGATGATATCGAAAAAAGTGTTAAGCTCAAACAGGAGAGATACAAAATATACCTTGACAACCCTACTGAAAATCACAAGGAAGAATACAAAAAAAGCTAGAAACAAAGTAAAAACAATTATTAGAAAAGCTCACGCCGATTCATGGGAAAGATTTATTGGAAGAATAGAACATGATATATACGGGAGACAAACATTAGCCTACAAAGTAATGAAAACATTGAATAGTAATGAAAGAGAGAATGTACAAATTAATGCAATTGAAAAGGAAAGATGGGTGAAACATTATAAAGCATTATGGTACGATGAAAAATGTGAAATAATTAAAAACATATACAACTACAAATACAGATGACCTAACGATAGATGAACTACATAAAGCACTTAACAAATGTAAAAATCGAAAAGCACCTGGTATGAATGGCATGAACACAGAACAACTAAAATACTCGGGAATGTTATTTCATCTACGCCTGCTTCATTTCTTGAATATGTACTGGAGAAATAAACAAACTCCTAAAGAATGGCAAAAAGCAAAAGTAATCTCACTTTATAAGAAGGGTAACCGAGGAGACCCAGAAAATTACAGAGGAATAAGTCTATTGGATACAACATACAAGATCTATGCGCGAATAATAAATGAAAGATTAAAAATAATAGCACACCACCTTATATCAGAAGAACAAATGGGATTTCGAAAAGGCAGATCGACTGCTGATGCCATTTTCACATTAAAAAGAATAATAGAAGAAAGACGTGAACACAACTGTGAAACACACCTAACATTCGTGGATATAGCTTATAAAAGCTTTTGATAATGTCAATAGAAACCTTCTGTGGAACATAATGGAAAGAAGGGGGTATCCAAAACACTTGATAGAGGTGATAAAAGGACTATATGAAACAACGAGCATTAAGTTGGTTATAAAAGGAAAATTGACAGAAGAGATTCCCACTAACAAAGGTGTAAGACAGGGCTTGTGAGAATGTTGCTGCTCCAGCAGTGGACTGTAGGAAAATGTTGGGTTTTGGGGCAGCTAATCTCACATTCCTTGATAGCTCAGG
This sequence comes from Acheta domesticus, assembly GCA_031308135.1. NCBI lineage: Eukaryota > Metazoa > Arthropoda > Insecta > Orthoptera > Gryllidae > Acheta > Acheta domesticus. Next base: position 141,449,883 of record JAHLJT010002406.1, on the reverse strand, counting down.
ATGGAAATAAATAATCTGGAACCTTTCATCTAGTTTAATTGTACCGAAGTGGTCAGATTATACAAACAATCTGCTGTATGATCAGCATTCTTATAATGCAAGCTCTAATAAGTGAGGTGTTAAACTTATAATGCAAATACACAGAAAACATATACAAATAATTAGGTTAAAGATTACAACTTATGCAAGCTCTGTAACTCCTGGAGGTTGCCAGTTGTATATACGCAGGCTGTAAATCTCGCAGTCGTCTTCTACAGCCAGTCCATCTTGATCCTGGACCAGAAGATGCCACACAGAGCGGAAACATCAAATTACAAATCCGCACAAATGTGAGTCTCGAGAGAGAGTTAATTGTAAGCGGCAAGAGGAGAGATGCCTCCTTGCCATGTGGCGCACACGTGCTAAACCACTTTACACGTTTTTAACGTTTTCAAAGGGAGGAGCAAAACCAAGTATTGTCTCCGTACTTAAAAGTTTGCGACACATCAATAAACATATGGTTAGCGTCTCACAGAGCAAAATTCCCCAGATGCCTTGGGATAAGAGGGAGCACATTGACTAACTCGCCACGTCGCCATTTTTCACACAGCACATGCTTCTGCTCGCCACGACTGCACGAGACTGACTGTTGCTTCCGGCTGGCGGAAGTAGCGGCTCCTGGCCCGTCCGGTGGAAGATATGACACTCGGCACGGGCCAAGGAGGTTGAAGGGGCAGAGGGGTAACTTCGCTATATCCAACAGGGCTGTTGCATATCACCGACACTTTTTAATATATACATGGACGACATGTTTAGAACATGGAAATTGAATATAGATCGAGGGATCTCTTTTAGGAAAATATTTTTAAATTCTATTTTATATGCAGATGACAAAGTGATAATACATAATGGATAATAGCAATAATGGAGGATTACTCCGCGGCGATCAACGCCCGACCTAGGGCTTTAGAGACGCGTTGCATAAGGCAACAAATGTTAAAAAAAATACAGGACACTGAAGACAAAATGCAAATGGCAGTATATAAATTAAATCAAACTGCAATAGAATATGGTTTTAAAATATCCACAGAAAAACTAAAAGTATGGCATATAAAGGAAAATACCCAGTGAGAACATAGATTGTGACAGAAGGAAAAAGTATAGAACAGGTAAAATATTTCAAGAATCTAGGTTGCCACATCTCGTTTGAAAGAGATATAGATTTAGATAAAAAATTAAATAAATTTAGAAATATATGCGGCACGATACACAGACATCTAAAAAATAAAACTAGGATAGAAACAAGAATAAAATTCTTCAACACAGTAGCTGTGCCAGTGTTAATGTATGGAGATGAAGCAAGAGTAACATCTAAAAAAGATAACTCTAAAATCCAGGCAGCTGAAATGAAATTTTTGAGAAGCACTCTAGGTTATAATATCCTAGATAAATAGAAAAGTACAGAGATAAGAAATGAACTGGGCGTCGAACCACTGTTGGAGAAACTGGAAAGAAATCAGAAAAAATGGTATGGACATCTTATACGAATGCCCGACAGCAGACTACCAGCACTCGCAGTGGACTACAGATGCAGAGGAAAAGAGATGTAGGAAGGCCCAGAAGGAAGTGGACACTGGAACAGGTTCTTGAACCTAACCGTTGAAGTGCAGAAGAAGAAGATATAATTATATCTATAATTATATTATATCATTAATTATATATATATATATATATATATATATATATATATATATACTAGCTGACCCGGCAAACATTGTTTTGCCATATAAATTATTCCTAGGATCATTTTAGGAGAAAAATGACTAATTACACATTGCAATAGAGTGTACAATATTTTTTGTTATCCCATCTTTAGCTAACACAAATAAACTGGATAGTTTGCCCACTCGAGAACATGGCACGTGAAAGACATGGTGCGCTAAAAAATAAGCCACAAACAGACATCGTTTGGTCTTCAGATTTATTGATAGTCATCGCAAATGACAATCTTAACGGAAATTTAAGACGTTTTAATTGAATTGGCACATCTGTGGGTATAATAGGGATCGGTGGCAGTAATATATTATCACTTCGAAATTTGCCATTTAAAATGATGGCTTCGACGTTTTTCATTACAGCCCTGCAAATTAATCATAAATTATTTAAAAATTACACCGAAATAGAAAAATGTTAATTGTAAAATTACGATTAACGCCCAAACAATAAAAATAATGGCGGAAAATTGTAGTGAATGAGAAACGGCTTATTGTGTGAGAGATCTCATCCCTACACCGTGCTGCTTATTGGGTCAGAAGCATTGTTGCCAGATGTGAAACTTCCGATTGCGAAGTTTTAAGTTCGAAAATGCAGATTTCTTCTAATGAATGCAGATTTACTAACATAATTTAACAATAGGGGAAACATTAATGATTCATATATCGATATCTGGCAACATTGGACGTTGTTCTGCCCCTATATCTTTTTCTCCTTCCCTCTCTCTCTTTCCTCGTTTCTCTTTCCCTGTCTCTCTTTCCTCGTCTCTGTCTTTCTCCGTCTCTCTCTGTATCTCCTTCGTCTCTCTCTTTTTCTCCTTCTCCGTCTCTCTCTCTCTGTATCTCCTTCCCCGTCTCTCTCTTTTTCTCCTCCGTCACTCTCTTTTTCTCCTCCGTCTCTCTCTTTTTCTCTTCTCCGTCTCTCTCTCTTTTTCTCCTTCTCCGTCTCTCTCTTTTTCTCCTTCTCCGTCTCTCTCTTTTTCTCTTTCTCCGTCTCTCTTTCTTTTTCTCCTCCGTTTCTCTCTCCCTTTTCTCTTTCTCGGTCTCTCTCTCTTTCTCCGTCTCTCTCCGTGTTATTCACATTTAATAGCAGATTCTGCACATTCCTGACATAGAGTAAAGATGTATATAGAGGGCTCACCAGGCGTGTTTTTAGTTACATCCTTTGAATAGTTCCCCGTCGACCGCTAGGATGCGCCAACGTCGGGAAGTGTGAAGGGCTGTCTGGCTTATTGTTGGTGGTGGGGGCTTTCTAGGAAATATCACGCGGGGGGGGGGAACATGGTGGAGGGGAGTTGTTTCCATGGCGACGGCAGGCACTGGGCTCGGGCTGCCGTCGCTCCAGCTGGCCTGCCTGGTCACTTGTTTCTCGGGAGAGCAAAATGTGGAGCCACGAACGTACACGAAGCCACCCGAGCGGAGTCGAGCGAGCCCATGCGCGAGCCGAACGGACTTCCAAGGCGCAAATCTTCAATTCGAAATCTGTCAGAAATTTAATGTTTCTAATGTTAAGTGGTCGTTAACGCCATTAACAAGATTTGTTGCGAACTTTCGTTTTAAACGAATAATTCCAAACTATTAGTCACATTAGTTTCTTTATTTTAACTTTTCTATAACTTAGTTATTTGGTAGGTGGTTTTTAATAAGTATTTAATATTCTCAATTTATTTTCCGTCGGCTAGTTCAGGTTAGAATTATTTTGGTGCAAAGGAGTGCAGTGGTAATAAAAATGCAGCTTTTGTAAAGAAGAAACGGCAGGAGATTGCAGTCACAAATGCCAGTGCTGAGGAAGTAGAAACTTTTTTAGTATCAGATGTCAAGCATTGTTCATTTTCAGCCAAAATCTCACCGATTAAGCCATCAGCCAGTGCGAACATTCTTTCCAAGTTCACTGATGTTTTTCCTGCTGAACAGTGAAATATCCGAAGAAGAGAATTTCACTTGCATGTTACTTCACAAGTGTGTTTAGGAACATTTACTGAAAGGATGCGTGTGAGTGTTGTCTGTGGATCCTCAAATGTATGCATTGAAGTAAAACAATGAATGTAATTTGCTCTTCAGTTAGTGAACAAGCGTAATAATTGTGAACAATTGTTAAATAAAATTTCAAATAGCCATCGTCTACCCTAACATCATCTTGTAGTAGGCCACCACATGAAGAAAATAGAAAAATTGTGGATGCTTCTTTGCAAATAGGTAGGGGACATTCAGCAATAGAGCAGTTTCAATGGTAATTGGTTTACCATGAATGAATGTTTCAACTTACAATTCTCATGTTCTCTCTGTTATTAAAAATAATACAAAAATAAGAGGAAATTTTGAGACTTTCATATGTAGCCATACATAAAGCTTACATAGATGTTCTAGATTCAGTCAGTGATGAAGTTATAAATTTTTTAGTATTGTATGATGGAACATGGCATAAACGAGGCACTACATGTCGTTATCTAATGGGAATTGTTATCGATATCTTGACTGGTCATGTGGCTGATTTTCATGTTTTGTCAAAATACTGTGGCACTTATGAAAAGAACAAGAGCAAATTATGAGAAAAAAGCTGTGAATATAAAAAATGGAAAGAAATTCATGATTTAAGTGGAGAGTGTGTTAGTAATTTTAATGGATCTTCAAAAGCAATGGATGTAGCTCATTATTTTAGATATACAACAATACTGTCAGATGGTGATGCAAAGACTTTCAATCACCATCTGAAACTAAACATCTATGGAGACAACTTTATTATTAGAAAAGAAGAATGTATAAAACATGTGATGTAAAGATTTAAAACAGACTTACAAGAATAATACAAGAATAGAAAGTGAAGGGTGTTACACTTGGTAAAAAACAAGTGGATTTAAAGGATGACATAATTATTTGTCTTAGCAAATTATCACAATGCCATCCAGAAGAATATTCCAGATGTGCAGAAGATGAAGTCTGCAATACTTGCCACCTTATACCATGCAATGCCAACAGACTTGAAGCCATAGCATTTTAAATGCCCTAAAGAAGAAAATTCATGGTGCTTCTACAATCGAGCTCAAGGGAATGAAATTTCAAAACATGGCAAAAACAACAAGAAAACTGTAGTCTCCCAGTGTTATTTGTAAAATAATTCCTATGTATCAGAGGCTTGCAAAAAATGAATTACTGGAATGCGTATATGGGAAAACACAGAATGCAAATGAATATTTGCATAGTTTTGTTTGGAGCAAGTGCCCAAAAGAAATATTTCTTTCCAAAAAAAAGATTGAAATTGCTGACATCAGCAGTGTCCCAGTTCAATATGGGATGTGAGGCCAGTGAAAGAGCATGCTTCAGGAATCAAAGTGACATCTCCTAAAAAAATAAAGATATTATGAGAGACAAACGTCGTCTCCACAAAAGTGAAATGGCATTGCAACTAGACTTTAAAAGTGCTTAAAAAAGCCAGGTCAATCAAAGAAGGAAAGGTTTGTCAAGTCAATGAAAGAAGTAAAGAAAAAAGATGAAGATGCAATGTATGCTTCTGGGCAATTTTAAAGAAAAATTTTATTAATAAACTGTAAATGCACTATCTTAAATTTTCTTTTTCACTTTCCCGGTAATTAATTTTCCTTACATTCTCCCATATCTAAAAAGTTCCAACTTTCACAATTTTCAATCAATTAAAGTAATAATGTAGGAACTTGTTAAGAGATTGTAGATTAATATAATTATGGTAGTATTTTTGCCTTAACCCATTAGTGCATGTGATTCGATAAATCGGATGCTAAGAAAAGCGTCAACAATGCCTGTGATTGGAGACTTATCTGTTTGAGATATACAAGAATCATCTTTCGCATTGTTGGAAAGTCATAAATTAAATGTTAATGCTGCAACTTTCAGAAGTTTTCGAGTTATAGCAGTTAGAATGCAAGATGACGCATTACAGTCTTGTTGTTTCACGTAGCTAGTAAGTTTTCATATAATTATAATATCTAACCTTCATTGGTACGAACAAATTTTGTACGAAATGAAATAATGAAGGTTTGTGTTTTCCATTTGAATTGGTATTCTAAGAAAATAATTATAAATTACTAAACTATTTCAAATTAATTTTCGTGATCCGAAATATCGGAGGGGACACCTATTATTGCAATACAGTATTTCAGAATGGCTACGTCTTTTATCTCCTTAGTCTATGTTCCTGAGCAGGTGCGTAATATGGAGAAACACCGTGTAGCGGGTGAAATACCGCAGTGTGAATACCTACCGTGTGTAGCGGGTTGCCTAAAACGTTTAGTGCGAAAAAAAAGGGGTGGACCACCCTTATCACTAAGGGGTATAAAAATAGATAACAACTATTCTTAGACCTACTGAATATACATATAAAATTTCATCAAAATCTGTCAAGCCGTTTCGGAGGAGTATGGTAACTAAATCTGTGACACGAGAATTGTATATATAAGATAGATAGAGAGAGAGAGAGAGAGAGAGAGAGAGAGAGAGAGAGGAGAGATTAAATCAAATATAAGTATTTTAACGGATAATTTGTATTAAGTTACAAAGCGTGTGTAGTTGCAAATTTACAACTGAAACTTTATTAATCTGAAGGTTCTAGATTCTAATACCGATTGTGGTTGATTTTGCTTAGTAGTGGGCTAAGTTTGAGAGTTAAGTATCTGGGTGAAATCCGAACACTGCTCGGATGAGAATTGTAGAGGCCAGCTGCTTCAATCGGACATATCAATGGGTTTCTTCGATCAGTTCCTAATGGCTGGCAGGGCAGAATGTAGAACTGGTAACGAACCGCGCCCGATTGTTAAAAGAGTGTTTTTTGTTTATAATGTAACTATTATCTCAAATTTTATATCACATTTGCAGAAAAAGAATCAGTCTATGGAATATGGAATATATTATAGTTTAGTCTTGTTACAACTGTATAACCGCCTGTATTATTTAGACTATTTTCAGACTGCACGTTTTAAAAACCTTTCATAAATTCAAGATAAGCTAATGATTTTTATTCGCAATGTAAACGTTTACAATTACAAAAACCAGTGGCGATAGCATTAAACACCCCAATAAATAAAAATTATCCTGCAAAATTGTCCATTTGTTACTCCTTGTTTAACACAATAAAGCTGTGCCAGATACATTCAGATAAACGAGGGGAGCTCCGTTTTTTGCGGTGAGCAAGGGAAATAGCACCCTATCATCTGGCGTGAGTAAGCGCTTAGCGGTGTATCGCCCGTGGCCGTACTGGTGTGGCCCACTTTTGGCTTCTGATTAGAATTTTCTCGCAATGAATGTATGCCCTTTTATAAAAAGTAGACTGGAACAGACATTTGTGTAAAAGATGACAATGGCTTTATCCGATCATGTTGATACGTGGCTTGCGAACGCTCACTTCCGGAAAAAAGCTATTATTCCTTATCTATGAAACTTAATCCATGAATTACAGTAAAAGGCACAATAAAGGGCAAATAGAGTATTTCTTCAAATTAATTCCAAGAAATTTCTCTGTAAGAAAAAACTGTACTTCTTGAAGTTTTCATGACTAACGCTCATGTGGTCTTAATCAGAAACCTCTCACCTAAAACTCCACCCAACACAAAACGGAGCGCTGCTAAATAGCACCGAATTAATATACTAGATAACCAGTAATAGCACATTAAATAGCACAGCAATTTGTGTGAAATTCAATAATTTTTAGTATTTTTCTTTTCTCGCATACTACTTACGCATAACATAGAAAAAAAGTATTGTAATGCTGCGTGAAAAAGCGGCAATTTATCAGCAGAACACAAATTGTGGAACTCTGGCATTGAAAAATGTGATAAATCATATTTTTGTATATAGTAAATTACTGTAAGGTAGCTGTCTACCCGACAGTGATGAAAATCGTTAAATTTCGTGTTATTCAATTTTTATTTTCGTACACCGTTTTATTTTATTTTCAGTGCTTCAAACCGTGTCTTGCTACGTTTCTTAGTTTTTGAGAAAATATTTTTTTGCTAATCGAGTGTCAACTGTAAAGCCCTAAGTGAATGAACTTCAGATGCATTTTCCCACCATACAAATTTTCAGCACGTTCATGCATTTCAAACATAAATCAAAAGCTATTAAAGATAATATAATTCTTTTTGCAGCATGTAACCCATGAATTCTCTAGTAAATGAACTAGAATATTTAATGTGTTGCTAAAATTTTGAGTTTGATGACCTGAAATGTCCAGACAAAATTTATTAAATTTTTTTCTCAAATAAACACGTCCTGACTCTTTAGTTTTCACAGTATTATTACTACCATTCGGCTTCATTCACTAGATAATTCAATTGTGTTTAATGCAAAAAAAAACAACAAAATATATCAATTTGTTGAAGAGTTATGATGTTTGAAGTAAAAACCTGCATTTTTGCCAATTATTTATAAACAATTTTTTTAATACAATTTCAATATTTGATCTCTAAAAGCATAAAGAAATCAAATATACAAAGGAAAACAAAATAGACCCAAAATTGTAGCATTTTTTCTCAGGTAGACAACTACCTTGTAACGGTGTTGTAATTGTGTACTCAAAATCCACATATCGTGGTTCTTTGCTATCGAAAAATGAGATGCCTGAAAAAGTCACTCCGTCTGCCCTTCTGTCCGTGGGCCTGACCATTCATGTCTATCCGTTCGTGTGTGTACGTTAGTGTCCAGCAAAGCTAGAGCCTAAACCGTTCAGATGATTTTCTCCAATATTGATAAATCGGTCTGACCGAATACAAGGCCCCAAGAATTTCAAACGAATATTTTAATATTTGTGGGCACATTAAATGACGACTTAATAAAAATATTCATCGAAATTCCTCCAATTTATACTTTCTCGTATACGTATGTATACACAGAACACACGTATTCGTAGTACAATATAATGTCATGTAATGCTGCGACGAAATAGGTGATTTTTACACAGAAAAACTCGTACCTTGGGACGCTGATACGCAAAATGTGGATAAATCCTGTTCTGACACATAGCAAAATACTCCCTCTAACTTGTTATGTAGTCTGTGTTCAGAAATAGTGAGACCTTGATATCGAAAAAGAGTATTTCTTGAAAACGCCTGTCCGTCCGCCGTCAGTGAACCGTACTAGCGCCTAGGATTTTTTCCCGAATGAACATTCCCCCGGCGATCTGGCTTCACTCGAAACCCTGCGATTTTCAATAATATTCCTTAATTTTTTGGGTACTTTGCATAAATTCCCGGGGACACTTTCAAAATTTGCTCAAAAGCGGCGCCAATTTTTACTTTCCTGTATACGTATTTTTTTACTATTCCCGTATTCGCGACAAAATCACCTATGGGTCATTCCATATTAAATCAACACAGTTTTAATTAAAATTTGACCTCACCGTTTTGGATTCAGATGAAATTTGACACATAGGTAGTATGAATGGAGAATAAGAAAACTACAAATTTTGAGTAAAATATTTCCACCCGTTTCTGAAATACATCCATGTAAAATTTTGCAAAATTGGCTTCCCAAAAATTTTTAAATTGATGTAGAACCTCACCAAATTAAGATAGAGAGCTGGAACAGGTGTCATTTCGCAGCGTTCTTTGTGGCCTTTTATATGATATACAACTCAATAGGGGTTGCGTTCAAAAAGGTTTTCAAATTTGAGTTTACAATTTTGATTTTGAGTTTTTTCAAAATGCTCATCTTCAAAAAAATTGAAAAAATTCTATAATAATCCTTGTATATATCCAAACAGATGGTGCAAGTTTAAAAATGGGACTGCAATGGGTTCATATGGTAATCTTTATTTAAAATGCACAATATTTACTTATTCTAGATTTTACTGATTTAAAATGCATTTTAAAATTTTTTGGACGGACAGACGGACGTTTTCCTTTCAATTGGTTTTTCGATATCAAGTACCCACAAAAGAGGGTTTCTGGCTACACCACTTGTTAGGGGATTTTTAATCTTAATTTAGCAACTGGTTTTATTCACTTTTTACTTCCCCGTATACGTAATGTGGCGAGGCTGCACACGCACAAGCCCCACAACTGCCAGCTTATGCACTCCCCGCAAAATGCGGAGCAGTGGGATGCGCAAAATATATCCCAAATATCAAACACGTTAGCCTCCACAGGCGCCTCCATCTCCCTCGCAAGCAGCGACGTCCAATGGAGGACTCGCATAGGCATAGACCCGACACCTTTGTATCACAGAGAAAACGTCTCCTCGCGGTCGCGGACCTTTTCTTTCCGCTCCCTGGTGACGTTGCAGCAGAGCCAGCTATGGGACATCTTATCACAATAAACGATTCGGACGCCCACGCAAGAGGGCACGACTGTGGAGAAAACACCCTGTACCAGTCCACACCCTCCCACAGGCAAGAAGAACAAACACAAGGAAGACACCCCTCCCCTGATCGGGCCGAACAAATGCTACCCTTCTTGGTGACAACAAACCACCTAATTGGTAGCCAAGGCAACAAGAAACATGAAAGGAACAACCGAATGCGACGTGAACGAAGGCAACGCGCAGTGAGGACTGCGGCATCAGGAACTGAAGAAGAGTACGACCGGGACCAACAACGTGCGCCTGCATCTAGAAGAGAAGGCACGCCAATAGCAGACCGCCGCAGTGAACATGCTCCGCCCAGACCCCAAGCAGGTGCCAACCAGCCTAGTAACGCAGCGCGTAAGGCCAGTAGCAACTACCCACCACCCCTCCTCTCCCTCAACATTGCCCCTCCACCCGAAATATCACAGCATAGGGGAATACCAAGCCGGAGCCTCCCACTCCCGCAACCCCGCCCACCCACTTCACCCCGGCAATCACCAGACTTCTCCCCCTCCCTCCATCTTCCTGAACAGCCGCAAGCACCACCGCCGCAATGACAGCGTCAGCAGCACCGCGGCGCTAACAGAGGCCGCGCGAGTGAGTCCGTCAACTGCCCCCGCACTAATAGGCACGAGACCGCTGACGTAACACCCTCTCTTCCTCCCCTTCCCACAGAAAACCGAATAACGAGAGCCCCCAACCGAAGACCAAACAGGAGAAGAAACCGCCCACCACTAGTCACTCCAGAGCTGCGAGTAGCAGTAGACAAGGCATGGGAGTTACTCCGCAATTCACATGGCGCAACGCAACAAGAAATTGGGGACGTTTACAGTGCATACGTAAGGGAAATTAGGAAAGGTCTCAAAATAAAACATTCTGGTGACTACGTCCCGCCTTCGTGCAGCCCTGAAGAGCAAGCGACCCGCATACAAAAGGAATTAGACCGCACATATAAAACGCACTGCCGAAAGGCGATGCTAGTAATCAACAAAAACAATGATAATAGATGCCCCATCAGGCGGACTATGCTGACTGAATTTTTCATGACTATACATAGTCAACTACATTAAGGAGAATACAGTAATACATTCCAAACAGTCACTGAGCGGGATGAATTAACCACTACCGAGTTTACCCAAGAAGAAGTGGCTAAGAGACTTGCCCTCAGTGTCAATACCGCCCCAGGGGGGACCGAATTTCCTACGGGCGTCTCAAACAGATAGATCCATGCCTTACTTACCCCACTGCTCAATGTAATTATAAAGTCAGGCAAAGTACCCAGTGAATGGAAAAAAATCACGCACAATCCTAATCCACAAAGGCGGAAATGAAAACGATCCCTCTAACTGGGGCCGCATTGCTCTCACGGGAACAATCTACAAACTTTATACCGGATTATGGGCTACCCGTCTCACGCGATGAATAGAGACAAATAACGCCCTTGCGAAGACACAAAAAGGCTTCCGCCCCTTTAATGGCGTGCTGGAGCAGAACTACATGCTCAGCAGGGAGCTCCTACGCGCCACAACTGGGCGGACCAGCCTAAGCCTGGCACTCTTAGACATTGCAAACGCCTTCGGCTCTGTCCCGCATGGGGCAATTGGAGCCGCTCTGGAGGCAGTGGTGCCATCACGAAAATAGTAACTGAACTATACGATGGCACCACCACCCGAATAATGACATCAGAGGAACTATCAGTCCCTATAGCGATTAGGTGCGGCATCAGTTAGGGGTCCCCACTAAGTGGGCTCCTTTTTAACCTCGTCATAGATCCCGTGCTACAAAAACTAGAAGAACAAGCAGTTGACACTGCCCCCCCCCCCAGTTCTAGCTTTTGCGGACGACCTGGCTGTCATGGCTAGATCCCCGGAGGATCTCCAAATAAGACTACATCTCACTAACTACACACTTAAGACATTAGGACTCAGACTAAAACCTCAAAAATGTCGCACACAGTGAATAAAAAGCCAAGAAGTGTGCCGCGAGTTCCAGAAGGGTCCAGGCGGGCGCCGGTCAGGTATAAATGCGTCGCTGTCGGCGGCCGGAGTCAGTCAGTCAGCCAGTCAGGTCTAGTCAGGAAGCCGAGCTGTGAAGTTTGTGTGTGTGCATCGCTGTGGACGGCAGTGTACTGGATTGTGGTCTGCGCTGTGAACTGTGGTCGGCACCGTGAACTGTGGTTGGCGCCGTGAACTGTGGTCGGCGCAGTGGACTGTAATCAGTGCATCGGACAGCGGTGAGTGCATCGGACTGTGCAGCAGTGCATGAGAAGTGAACAGTGAAAATAAATAATCAAGAGGACTGTGCCGTGTATAAATAAATAACGAAGTCAAGAACACAAGGACTGTGAAGCCAACCTGTAAATAAATCAAGTATCAGTGTAATCAAGTTTAGTGTAATAGTGTAACATAAATAAACATCTCTGTTAAAATAAATCTGTGTGTTTTTAATTCACCACCACGGACGTTACAATACGTACCTCTCGGGGGCTCCGAACGACCGTAGTGCGCCTGGTAGATCGACCTTCACCCGAGCCCGCCAAGCCTCGCGACGGCTTGGGCTATTATGGCGCCCACCCAGGACTGAGGAGGACCGAGGTCTCCCATACATCGAGCTGCCGCGAGAATTCGCCATCCGCAAACCGTCGCGCCGCGCCACTGTGGAGCGGCTGAATGCGGGGGCGGATGAGGAGGAGGACGACGACGGAGAGCTACAAATCGATGGCACAGAACAAGAGGAGTGGTTCGCCGACATCCGGATTCCGTGGGACTTCCTGACGGGCCCTTCCATTGACCCGTCTCCCCCTGACGCCCCGCAAGCAGCCGATGGCACCGCCCCGGGCCGGAGCGTGAACGCTGAGGTGGCCGTGCCCATCACAGCGGATGACACTAACCCAACCGGCACGGTAGGCGCCACGGCGCCGCCCGCTCATGACCCAATGCAGCCCGAGACGGATGAGGATGGAGTCATCCCCCTCCCCACCTTGGTGGCAGCCCCAGCAGAAGTAATACGTGGTGAAAGTCACAGAGGCGTTCGAACAGTTTATCGCAACAGTTACTGATAACAACGGTGAGGAAGAAGAAGACGCCCCTGCCCGGGTCAATCTGATGTCGCGCCATCTATTAGTTAAACTAATACGTTCGTTGATCCATAAAGCACATGCGAAAAGGTGGCGGGAGCAGGAGCTGCAGGGCATCTATGCCTCGGCAACCATGGGTGTAGGCCGTGAGTCCACTTATTACTTCCGCTCGGGCGAAAATATGAGGCCGCCCGTATACAAATTCATACACGCCGCGCGCCTCAACAGCTCAAAGAAACTAAATTTCCAACCTCAGAATGAGAAAGTAAACAGAATATGCCGTCGCGGCTGCAAGCAGAAAAACAATCCAGAAATACCTGCTGCAGAGACGACCGGATATGTCATTTCCGAATGCCTGCCACACAGTGCCATCCTGCAGCTGCGGCACAACCGCGTGCTAATGCACCTTAAAAACGCGGTCGTAGCGAACGGATGGTCTGTGCTGTCTGAAGACCAGGCTGTAGGAGGCCGGCGACGCCCAGACCAGATAATGGTACGGGTCCATCAAGCTGTCTGTATCGACGCCCGCCGTGAAGACAGCGACCATTGGGAAGCTCGAAGAGAAATACGTAGAAAAGGCCGCCAAGTATCAGGAAGAAGTACACCCAGTAGCCAGAAGTAGCCAGAAACTTCAGGGAGATCGAGTTCCTGCCACTTGTAGTAGGAGTCCTGGGTGAGTTGTGCCCAAATAGCATGGCGGTACTAAATAAATTACTGAAGACCAGCGCGGTCAAAAACACTAGAGAGCGCATTATCGCCGAAACAATCAATGGTAGTTTCGCCTGCTATTACAAGTACACCGCCCAAATAGACCTGATCCCTGCCGAGTACCGCCGTGTGTGTAAATGAATAAAGCGGTCCCCGGCGGGGGCCGCCTCCGCTGATGCCCGATCGTCTGGCGGAGGCCAATCCGCAACTGATGAAGACTCCCGCGCAACTACCCGGAGACGCCCGATGCCCCTACACCAAACCTGCACAACGCTTCCTCCCGCGGGCATTCTGCACTTGGGAGCCGTTCGTCTGCCCGTGGCAGCGCCGAAAGTGCAAGTAGTGGGGAGTAGGAAGCTTTGCGGGGAGGGGAGAAGTCTGACTTAGCACGACGCGGCGCGTAAATTGAATGCCTGGGCGTCTAATAATGATCCATGCTTCAAAATTAAATGCCCATTTGTATAAATGGATTATGTCTAGTATTTCAAGTTACCAGGGTCATAATTCCCTGTTTACGTTCTGTGCACTACTGTATATCCACCTTTGTATCCACCACTGTATGTATTTTCATTTTCTAATATTTTTAAAGAAAATAACATGTTCATTGTGACTCTTAAGCATGAGAGCAATCTCTCACATCAAGATTGACATAAAAATAGAATATGTGGCAATTCCAAGAAGGGTAATGTTTAATAGCACATTTGTGGCCATTTTTCCCCATTACGAAACTGAATACAAGAGGTCAACGAGCAAACTTTTGTGACGATATGTTACTGACAATCATAAGATAATCATGGATATAGGTTAAATAGAATGCAAAGGGCATTATATTTTGTACGATGTCGTAAACGACCCTACTCTTTTGTCAGAAATTAGAACAGAAAATAATCATGATTTTTTTAAGAACAATATGTTTTTGCTTTGAGAGAACCGTCTTATTCAATTAAACATAGTTAATAAAAATAGTTTATGGCTGTCATCATCAAACAAAAACAATTCAGTATCAAAATTTTGTGTTGAGCACAACACTAAATTTGTGATGACATCGTAGCAAATCGAATTACATTATCAGCCCTACAAGCAATTATAATACTTGGTGTCGAAATCTAATATGTATAATTCGTTGTAGTTTCATATTTCGCCCTGTCATATACCGAGAACAAACATTTGCAATATAATACAAAAAACAATATTACTTGAACTGTATATGACCGTCATGTTCTTGCCGATTGCTCTTTAAATTTACGCGCTATCTTTCGAATTGCGCATTCTGATTGGTGGTCCCCACTCCTAGATTGGGTCTCATCCCCACCCTTCATCGATTTTCTCATTTGCACCCGAGTTGCCCGCACGAAGCTCCTGAGGTCAGTGAAAGTGCAAAATGCTGTGCAGGTCTGCCCTACACCCTGTCAAAGAAGATAGTGCAGTGATGGAGCAGTTAAAATGTAAATAGTGCAATAGTAATCTGTGAAAATGAGCTTCAAATTTTGCACTTTTAGTAACGCTCAAATGCTTTTTTCTCTTAAACAACACACAATTTTTAAAAGGAAATTGCCATTTATGACTAGGTTTTTGTGTTCTTTAATATTCTAAAATTAATATTTTCGTTCTACCAATACGAAACCCAAAAATTAAGAAAATGACAAAAAAATGTACTTTCGGCGATGATAGATGACAGCTGGCAAGAGAGAGTTTGTGACAATTCCCAATAGCTAGCGAAGACCCAAGGAAATAGAAAACTAATAGGGGAAAGCCTGTGCCATTCTGTAGCACCACTAGTTTCGCACAGCATTTCATAACTTTTCCTATACTACGTATATCACTCCGTGTGTACGTACATATACGGGAAAGTAAAAATGGATAAATCCAGTTGCTAAAAAAATTCCCTTACACATGGTGTAGCCAGAACCCCTCTTTTGTGGGTCCTTTGTACCGAAAAACCAATTGAAAGGAAAACGTCCGTCTGTCTGTCCGTCTGTCTGTCCGTCCGTCCGTCCGTTCTTCTGTCCTCCGTGTGTGAACACTACTGTGATGATTTCATGTCTGGCACATTCCCCAAAAACAATTGTGAAAGAAAGATAAATATTTATTAGACTGTAATTAATAAAACAACGTGTACGTGAATCGATAGTAACAAGACAGAAGAGCAGCGCGCCGCGGAAAGCCATATTTCGACGATTTTGGAAACACATTGGATTCAGTAATTTTGAAATGAAATCTGACCATACAGTTAATTGGAAAGTAAATAAATAAACATTGTAGTCTTTGTTTGAACACGATCGGACGACGGGTTCAATTAGATTGCGAATGTGAAGATTGGAGAAAAGTCCCAGTGACGTGTCAGATGCAATAACTTAAATATCAAAATTTTATGAAGAAACCTTAATTAGGCAACGAGAGGCGTTGTAAATCGTCGTTGTCTGAATTTAATAAAATTATAGCAGATCCAAAAGACTTATAGCACGTTGAATTTCTGAGTTGAAGAAATATTACATATTAATAATATCAAAACAAGTGACGAATTGGTGTATAATTTCGACAGAGAAATTTAGCATTTTCGACGTATAAAATATCAAAAATATATGTTTTGGCCAAGAAACTTCAACATTGAGCAAAAGCGTTAATAAATAGACGCATAGTCACGTCAGAATAACTCATATTGTGCATTTTAGAAAAATTGGGAAAACAACAATGAAAAATGCAAGAATGAAATTCGCCGGCATTTTGCTGTCACGAGTTGACGTGGTGAATCGACATGATTTTAAGCATACTTCTGAGTCAGAGCTTGCGACGGCAACGTCGAATCCATGTTGGATGATTTCGAGATTTTGAGAAATTGGGCTTAGACATTTTTTGTTGTGAAGCGGTGCAGTGCAATGGACGTACGAACGAATAGTGATAACAGTTATTGACGCAGTGAATGATCGAAGAGAGATGAAGTTTTTTTATTTTGATTTTGTGCTTCGAAGTTGTGATCGAGCAATTTTGGACTTTGTGGAGGACATTTTATGAAGAAAGTCGGCAGACGCGGGATTGGTGCGTGCTAATACATCGGCGCGTGCAACTGGGCACGCAATTGACGACCGAGCTGGCAACGGCGCTGTCTCGGCAGAATTCAGCAAAGGAAAGTGTTCGCATTTGTTACGTAATCATCAAACTAGATATATTTTTTTTATCGAGAATACTTAAGTAAGTTAAAATAAACCTTGACAAGTCCATTGAAGAAATATTGAAATCTTTAAAGAACAATGCATGCGATTGTTGCCGAACAAAGCGATGCAAAATTTTAATCTCATTTTCTTATTGTCAAATTTTTAATTACGTACGTACGAGGGAAAATTTTAAATAACATTATTTTTTTGGTAAAAAGGAATTCCTGAATGGATAAATAATTAGAAATCAGCTGATGATCATTAGTTTCATTTGAATGTTATTGTATTTATGTGTTAACGACGTTGCCAAGCATGAGTATATTTATTTCATGGTACATTGTTGCATTGTTATTGAGGGAAGGCAACAGAGGACGGTAGAGCTTCATGTTAAATGAATAAATAAACGAAAGAGATCGAAGTTGAAAGTTCTTTCTTTTATGACAAAAGGTGTTATTATTTTAGTATTAGAAAACCTGTGCATGCTGCAATATCGGACGTCGATTACAGGTATTTCCCGTACGGGGCCAGCCACGACCTACGACCTAAAAATAATTTATGCAACCTCGTAACATAATAACCGTAGAGATTTGATAGAAATAAAGAATTTGTGTGGCGGCGGCATCATAATACAATGCACTCGATAAGAGAATTCGAGTAAATATTATTAGGAAAACGGTTACAGTGGCAGTTATAGTAGAGATCAGAGTAAATAGATATAGGTGTCATAGTAATTGTCACGGTCGTACCGTGTAGTATGGCATGGCCGCCACATAACAATATTTATTAATATTGATTAATTGAAGAGGGGAAATACGGTTGCACTACTAGCGCCTAAACCATACGTACGATTTCTTTCAAAATGGATATTCCCCGGTCGATCTGGTTCTAGTCAAAGCTTTGTGATTTTGAAAAAGTTTCTGTAAAATTTGGGAGGTTCTGTACATGAAGCCTCCCGGACATTTTCAAAATTTTAGATAGATTTATTAGTTCGCTTTGAGCTAATGCTCGGTGGCAAACATGACAACAATTAGAATTAGAACAATAACAACCATTAACAATTATAATTACCATTAGAAATAGAGGATGATATCCTAGTTCTAATTAATTTCTAGTTATCTCTAAATTGACTTCTAGTTTCACAAACACTTCATTTCATTACACTACACTGCACTCCCCTTCGTTACACTACACTCCCTTCCCTTTCACTACACAACACTTCACTTCACTGTATAACGGACATGGCAATAATAATAACAAAAATAACAAAAACTCTATATGCAATAATAATAATAACTTAAGAATTACACCAAAGCTAAAGCAGTGTTAATAATGATGATATTTATGTCAGTAATAATAATAACGTAATAATAATAATAATTGTAAGGATGTGTCGTTCTTCAGTTTTCGAGCGTTGTGCTCTTCCAAAATCTTAACCTTGAGCGTCTCAGCGTCCGGTAGACCAACACGAGATTCTATAGCACATCGAAAGTTGTCGTAGCTTTCAGGAAGGCTGTATTGCATCATGATGGCCAACAAATCTCCGTTGATATCCACATTCATTGCCTGCAGTTTGTCAACAGCATCCAAGAATCCAGCTGGATGTTCCTTCAGATCATCACCGTCTTTCATTTTGTGTTGCGTCAGGCGTTTCAGTAATGTCGCTTTTCGCGCGGGTCCCTTTGATGCGTATATGGACTCCAATTTAAGCCATACCTCACGGGATGTCACACAAGTTCTGACTTGCTTTAATTCTGAGGGATTGATTGTTAAAATCAAATCCGCCCTTGCCTTGCGGTCGGCTTTTATCCAAGCCGCTTTCAAGGTGCATCCAGCTACTAGCTCGGCGGTATTGCCTGTCGGTTCTGGAGGTTCCGGAATTTCTCCAGAAACATACAACTATGTCTCATTTTTTATCAATAAAGCTTCCGCTTGTATATCCCACGTATCATAGTTATCACGTGATAACATTTCGTGTCGTGTTACGTGCGCCATTTTCAAGTTCGCTTATTGTCAGACTTTTACGTTTAATGACAATTTTTTAATATTGTCGTTTTTTTTCACGTTTAAAAAAATCTTCTTATCAATGCGAATTGCACGTACTGGGACACATAACCTATTAGAAATAACTATAGCTGTATAATGACACACGAACGACTTTTATAATGAGAACATGTTATTTTCGTAATACATACAAAACATAAGTTTGTTAAAACAAAAGACATACCTTTTTAAGACAATCCCAAGGCGACGCAAAGCCGTCTGCAATTGCAATTAGCATAGAAATTGAACATACTGAAAATAATAATAATAATAATTTATTGGATTAAGAAATTAACAGCAATACATTCTCATCTAGCAAAGGCTGTTAATAAAATTTTAGAAAACCCAAAGGAACTCCCGGAATGGCTCACACGCGGCATCACATATTTGCTACCCAAAGCGGGAGACAGCTCTTTGGCGAAGAACTACAGGCCAAATACTTGTCTGCCAGTACTGTACAAAGTTATAACTTCAGCCATAGCTGACAAAATGTACAGACATCTAGATAAGAACCATCTAATGCCAGCTGAACAAAAAGGATGTCGTAAAGGTTCTTATGGCTGTAAGGAAATCTTGCTACTGAATAAAGTCATCTTGAATGATGTAAAGAAACGAAAACGTAATTTAAGCATGGCTTGGATTGACTACCAGAAGGCTTTTGACAGTGTACCACACGATTGGATTTTGAAGACCCTGGAGATCTATCGATTTCATCCTAGACTTGTTGAGTTTTGCAAGGCTAGTATGAAGTCGTGGAGCACCAGGTTACTAATCCACAGCGGAAAGGGAGTAGTAGAAACCAGAAGTATTCAGATTAACAGGGGAATTTTTCAAGGAGATTCACTATCCCCTCTGCTTATTTGCATTGGTTTGATCCCACTATCGAGACAGTTGTCGCAAGCTGACTTTGGTTTTAAGCTCCATGGTGATGAAATGCCAGTATCACATTTGTTTTACATGGATGATCTGAAAGTGTTTGCTAAGAATGAAGCGATTCTCTCCCAAATGCTGTCTGTCGTGTATGACTTTAGCAATGACATCTGCATGAAGTTTGGTCTTGACAAGTGTGCAAAAATCAATTTAAAAAGAGGGAGACTCACAACGTCTGAGAACATTGAAATTGATACGCACACTGTGATTCAAGATCTTGAGCCAGGTAAAAGTTACAAATATCTGGGCATTGAAGAATGTGAAACCATCTCGAACGACAGAATGAAAGAGAATTCGTAGGGAGTATTATAGGAGAGTGAGACTGGTCCTGCAGTCCGCTCTGAATTCCAGGAATAAAATATCTGCAATAGGTAGTTTGGCGGTACCTGTAGCCGAATACAGTTTTGGACTAGTGGACTGGACTGAGCAAGAAATTCGCACCATGGATCGAAAAATCAGAAAACTGCTAACAATGCATCATGTTTCCCACCCTCGAGCTGATATACATAGACTTTATGTGTCACGTAAGGAAGGAGGAAGAGGCCTCAGACAAATTGAAGCCTCCTGGCACAACGCAACAGTCGGGTTGGGGAAGTATGTAGTCAGCCATCAAGATGACCATCTAATGAGGCAGGTCATGAAATCTGACCGAAGGACGGGAAACAGAGGCACTGTTAGTGTAGCTAGAAGCATTGCGAAGAAAACGAGGCAAGACACGTCGAATAACATAGACACTGAACTTCTGATGCTGCTAAACATGAAGTGTGAGACACAAAAAATGTTAAAAAAATCGTGGAGAGACAATCCACTCCACGGACAATACCTAAAAGAAATGGACAAGGTACAGATCAATAATGATCAATCATTTATGTGGCTTAAAAGGGGAAGAATGAAGCCAGAATCGGAAGCACTTGTAATAGCTGCCCAAGATCAGGCGTTGAGAACACATTATGATAAAGCGGTTCTCAAAATCTCCCAAGATGATAAATGCCGAATTTGCCAGGCGCAAGTAGAGACCATTGATCATATTGTCTCAGCTTGTCCAATCCTAGCAAAGACCGAATACCTGAAAAGACATGACAGGGTGTGTAGCTACCTCCACTGGCAGATCTGTACCGCCCTCGAAGTTACAAACACATGCCCCAAATGGTACTGTGACGTACTGGACATGAAAAGCACAGACGACAGATTCTGAATAGTATGTACAGTATATTTACAATAATAAATCACAAGATAATGTTACAAAATTGAAAACCTTATGCAACCTTTCTATTCTCTAAGCCGCAAAACCCCGCGACCGTCCCTAGGCTTAGCCCAGTGCCTCTGCTCGAGAGCATGAGAAGCTGCGCGAAGTGCGAGCTGTCGGACATAAAGTCCCCGTAACTAGAATGTTACATGGCCGGATGCCAAAACGTGCAAGGTTGCACGGAGATACCTCACGTCTTTCGACTCACTAGCGTATCCCGCGAGCGCATGTCGGCGCCGCAATAAATACCCCACGGCTCGTCCCCCACTCTACCAGCGGCAGGCGTCATTCGGCTCGCAAGCCAGCCCTCAGCAGAGAGCAACCGTCATGAATGGACTCGCGCTCAGGCACGCCCTGTTGTCCAGGTTATTTTGAGGCTGGGATTTTCCTGCCCGGCGCGCGCCGGCGAGGCGCCGCCGCATTTCAACCCCCATCCCCCATCCGGCTTAAGACCGGGCTTTCCAGCGAAACGGCACGTGCGCCACCTCGCGACGCTACAGACACTCCCATGCCGGGGGTGAGAATTTTTTTTCGCAGCAAAATATGCCCAGGAAAAAAATTCTGCTAGCTAAAGTACCTGGTCCTGAGACCTTACATCATAATTTTTTACATGAACATAATAATATCAAAACCCTATCTAATCAAATTTTGTGAAATAAGTCTGTGGGCTGTCCCCCCTTTTTTTCCTAACTATGTTGCCATTTACATTTAAACCTTACATCTATTTACATACATAAATATTCTTGACGCATCTTGAACTACATAAAATCCTGAAATACAAAACATTTACTTTACATTGAAATATTACATGATAATTCTTGACGCCTCTTGCATTACATGAAACCCTGAAATGTAAAATACAAAACATTTACGTTGCATTGAAGTATTACATAATAATTGTGGAATTCGTTATATACATCATGTGCCGTTCTTAACTGAATTTATTGACACAGGTATGTATCTACATATAAAAATGATCACAATAACAAAACAATTTTACCCTTGAATTTATAAAATTATTAAACATAGAATTTCACCGACATTTATACATGTCATGAACGTGTGTGTTCCCTACACTCGCCTGTGGATCAATTCACATCATCAAGCATGCGACTAAGCGCATCTGCATTAACATTTTCTGAGCCCTTTTTGTGCATGATGCGTAAATCGAGGTGCTGAATTAAAAGGGACCAGCGTAATAATCTGGGGTTTTTGCCAGACGTATTACGCAACCAGACCAACGGGTTGTGGTCGGTTTCGACCTGAATTGTGGCCTGCCCGTCGAGATAAATCTTAAGTTTATCCAACCCCCAAATAAGAGCCAAACACTCAAGTTCTGAGGTGCCATAATGAGTTTCTGTATCACTTAATTTACGGCTTAGAAAAACAACTGGTTGTTCTACTCCCTCGTCATTTACTTGGTAGAGAACCACGCCTAAGCCTCTCTGAGATGCATCTGCCTGAACTCGAAATTCCTTGCTATAATCAGGAGCATATACCGCTGTTTTTTCGCTAAGAGCTTGTCGCAACTCATTGAAAGACTTTTCGCATGCCTCTGTCCAGACGACTTTACCCTGGCGCTCGCGTCCCCGCAGCGCATCTGTCAGTGCCGCCGCTTTCTCCGCAAACCCGGGTATCAAGCGTCGATAATATCCTACCAAACCGAGCAAAGAACGCACTTGTTTCTTTGATTCAGGTCTGGGAAAGTTCTGGATTGCTTGTATCTTGGCTTCGGCCGGCCGCAATTTCCCGTTACCGACGACGTATCCAAGATATTTTACATTAGCCCGCGCAAACAAGCACTTGCGCGGCTGCACTGTCAATTTGGCGGATTTCAATATACTAAAGACCGTATCTAGGTGCCGAATGTGTTCTTGCCAAGTGTTACTGAAAACCGCGATGTCATCAAGGTACGGTACCGCGAATTCTTGGCAGTTTTTTAGCAAAGTGCCCATGATTTTACAGCATTGATAAGGGCCGTTCTTTATCCCGAAGGGTAACCTAAGCGGTCGATACGTGCCGAAACTGGTCACGAACGCCGAATATCTCTGCGCCCTATCCGTAAGACCTATCTGCCAGAAACACTTACTTAAATCTAACACACTAATGATTTTAGCTGCAGCTACCTGTTCAATCCGTTCTTCGAGATTGGGTAACGGAAAGTAATCAGTTTTAATAATCTCGTTGAGGCGCCTAAAATCTATGCAGGGGCGTGGAGACTTGCCCGGGGCCTCGATCAGGATCATAGGAGACGTATAATCACTCTCCGCCTCCACAATGATGTCGCGAAGCATTTTGTCCACCTCTTCCCGCAATATCTTAGTTTGTCTCGGCGACATGCGGTAGGGTACACTTCGGACTACTTTATCAGTGTCAGTTAATTCAATGTCCATGGTCGTTACATCTGTAAGACCAGGTTTCTCACTAAAAATACACCTGTATTTACAAATGACAGTTTTAAGTGCTTCGCGGAACTCGGGTTCAACCTTAGTATCGTTTAGCATTTCTTCCGCGTCAAAGTCGTCGGAATCTAATCTTAACGCGTAGCGGTCTAACGCGTCTTCCTCGCCTGCGGCAGTGACCGTCGCAGAACCGAGAAAGTTCACGTATTCAGTACGTTGGTGATACTTTTTCATCATGTTGATGTGATACACGCGTGGTTCTTTCCGCCCCGGCATCTGAACTACGTAATTGTGTTCGGACATTTTCTCCCGAACTTCGCCTGGCCCGACCCACTGCACCGCGAGTTTCCGCGTTCTGTTAGGCGCCAAAACCAGCACCTTCGCGCCTATTTCAAAACTGCGCGAGATCGCCTTGCGGTCGTACCACACCTTACGCTTGCGTTGTTCTTCCGCCATTTTGGTATGGGCAAGTTCACGCGAACGCTTCAGTCTATTAATCAACTTGAACACGTGCTCAACCACCGTGCTCGCTTCGCTTTCTGCTGCACCCGCAAGCTTTTCGTAAAGCAGCGTCATGGGTGTGCGGAGATTTTTCCCATAGACAACTAGCTGGAGAAAAACCTATCGATTCGTGCACACTCGTGCGTAACGCGAACATAATTGCAGGAAGCTGGCACTTCCAATCTGTCCCCGCCTCTAAACAAAGAACCTTCATCAACCGGTTCATGGTTCTGTGCATCCGTTCTACGGCATTAGATTGCGGATGATAAGGCGAACTTCTAATTAATCTAATGCAAAATCTCTCGGCGAATTCCGCCATCAGAGTGCTAGTAAAACAAGTTCCCTGATCTGTTTGAAGCTCTCGCGGAAATCCAATCCGACTGAACAGGTCTAATAAAGCTTCAATGACCGTGACCGTCGTCAGATCACGTATGGGAATAGCCTCGGGATATTTTGTTGCTAAACACATTGCAGTTAGTATGAACTTGTTTCCTGACTCAGACTCGGGAAAAGGGCCACAGGCATCTACATTTACTTTCTCAAACGCCTCACCCGTTATAGGTACAATTTTTAAAGGCGCGCGAAGCTTCTCGCCGCCGTTACCTACGCGCTGGCAACTATCGCAGCTACGTACGTAATTTTCCATATCTTTGTAACAGTTCGGCCAGAAGAAATACTTGGCCATCGCGTCCTTACTTTTTGTGACACCTAAATGACCGTGGGCGACTTCATGGCAAAGCTTCAATATAGTGCCACGATACACCCGCGGAGTCACAAGCATGGAGAATTGCTCACCGCGCTTGCTCTGCCGTTTACGGAACAAAAGGCCGCGTTCTATAAAATAATCGCGCCGTTCCGTTTCTGGGCCTTCGGCTAGCTCGATTAAGACCGGGCTTTCCAGCGAAACGGCACGTGCGCCACCTCGCGACGCTACAGTACGAACACTCACCAAAATCGGTGACGTCTGTTGGATTGTGTACGATATTGTACGACCAACAAATTCAAAGTGATCGCACGATAGCGGCAAACAAACTGGATATAGTTATCCGGGATTTGGCGAAAAAATCGTGTTTACTTATCGATGTTGCTGTACCTTGCGATCAAAACGTCGTTACCAAGGAGGCAGAGAAGCGTCTTAAATGCAAGAGTTTGGTAATCGAGATCAGCCGAATGTGGGGCGTAAAAGCACAAGTCGTCCCGATAGTTATCGGAGCTCTGGAATTTTTTCCGCAAAATTTGTGTAAGAACTTGTCTAAACTCCCTGATAATTAAAAAGATTGGGAAGTGCAAGAAATTGCTTTATTTGGAACAGCCCACATTTTGCGCTAAGTATTGTAGAGGCACTGACAGTCACCGGATCTGCTCCTTAGGTAGCTGGTTGCAACCTGGAGTAGATTTTGTATTCAGCCGACTCATAATCTCTTTAGTCGTAATGTAATGGAAAAATATAATAATAATAATAATAATAATAATAATAATACAGCATTTATTGAATACGGATTGAAAGGGCACCAATTGCATGTCAAACAACACGAGCTATCTCCAATTACGTTTTTCTTAAGATACGTTTAGATTTTTGGTAATTTATTAGTCGTAGTTAATAGGAACATTTACAATATATTTAGCGACATTTTGAGTCCGTAATATCCCGGGAAAATAGCATTAAGATACCCAGTGTTATATGTCTCCGCCTGTATTTGCCTACAATATGGCGGAGAGCGCAATGTTCAATTTGTTACGCTAGTTCTCGCTCCTCATCCTAGGAATGGTGGGCATTGCTTGAATGTAGGTGGTGTTTAACTTTCTGCCTCTTAGTTCTCGGAGCACAATCAACAAAATGGCCGGCCAATTACAGTACGGAAAGTTTCTGCTAATTCTGGAAATGTGGGCATTGTTAGAAATATTTTCAAAAATTATTTCCTCATCGAGACAGGAAGAATTGAAACGAATAAAACATCCTTTATGCCTCCCTATTTTCTCCTACGTAATACTAAGTGTTTGGCAAAATTTCTTTACTTTGTGCTTTTACACACTAAAGCACTGTCCGAATTTGTTTAATTTTTCATTTCTTGCAAAATATGTGCGAATAAAGCATCAGTCTTTGCGTTTTTATGTTTTGTAACACATATTTCGAAGAGTACCCTCTGGAAAAACGAATGCTTCATTCTGTAAATAATGGAAAAATTAATACATTCGCAACATTTTTTTCAATGTTTGGCTTCCCAAAAGTGCCTGCTTGAATATCAATTTGGTCCCATAGTGGTTCTCCACGGTTCTCTGAACTAAAACCCTTGATTAATTTTTCGAAATGTGTTTCCTGTATAATAAAGAGTACGTAACTTTTACGAGGTTTTTACAAGTTTTCGGAAAACGAATTTGAAAAATCAAAAACACCAATAAAAAGAAAAAACTATATAGAATGCAATTTTGAAATAGTTGGGGCTTTCAATATCACCAGTCACACGCACGGGACAAGGGAAAACGCTGCACTGAAATGAATGAATCCAAGCAGTGCCGCCACGGACGAGTTGACACATGTTCAGATAAGTATTTCCTGTACCTCGGCGAATTTCTAGTGAAATTAATACCGTTACCATGTGGTCTGAACATCCTTCTAATGAAATAAAGAACAAGTTAAACGTTCTGGTCAAGTTGAAAATTTGACTTTCTGCCCCGTAGATGGCCAAAATTACGCACTGTGCGCCGCCTCCTGCCAGGCCTCCGCGCCTGCGCCCTCCGCCCGCACCCGACGGGCAGCCCACTGAGCCAGCTGACGAGAAGGCAACGACCTCGTCCTTGTCGCCCTTGTCGCTGGGAAGTACTTAAGAACTTTTAATTCTCAGAATCAGAATGTTACATTATTATCTCATTAAAAAATAACGGTTTGTGGCCGCACTTAGGACTGGAAGTGATCCAGCGAAGTATCTGTAAAATCCTAATTCTAAAATTCACTGTCATACAGGGTTGTGTTTCATTGTTGTTTTATTTTGGGGGAATACGAGCTCGTGATTGAGGTGTATTTGTTTGATTTTGTGTAATTTTTGGTCAATTTATCCTTTTAAATTAAATCTACTTTTTTACCTCATTCAACTTTATTCATTTCAAACGCTCCACCATCCATCTGTTCTCTTTTAGCCCATCTATCTGCCACCTGAGCTAGCTGGCAGGTAAGTTCGCTGAACCCAACGGAGGAGGTACGTCACAAAATATATATTATATCGTCTCCTGTATTATTTCAGTAGTATATCTTTCCGTTACGGTTTTCACACGCAACCAATCGTTGTGAATGAGGTCTCTAAAGAAAGATAATTTCACGGAGACGTGACGAATTGCACTTTGACTTTCAAAATGTGAAGGATTTGTAGAAAAAAGAATACGCATCTAAATATTCGTTTCAAATGCCACCAGCAGCACATTGTCAAAATACACATAGTTAAATAACTTCTAAACGATGCGTTCTAGGGCTTTAAAACTTGAAAGTTTGAGGAATAGTTCCTCATATTAGAATCTACAAAAGGAGATATTACTAGACATTCTATTAATTTCTCTGGTCCAGCGATCACCGAAATTACCAATACCACCTCTATCACAAGCCTTGGCACAGGAGGCCGTGAACTAAGTCAAACTATAATCGACAGATAAAGCTTTTAAAACTTTTCATGTTCTTCGTCGAAGAGAAGAAAGAAACAATATTGACAAAGAATGAACGGTTTTGAACGGTGAAGAATATTTTTAGGTTTGGTAATAAAAACAATATCCGCTGTCCGGTAAACGGTAGCATCCCTGCGCACCAAATCGAAGTGAAACGGATCCCGCTCTCGTTTAATAGTGAAGAAATAGGTGCACAGTAATCCCGAGATTGACCGGTTTGAAATGTTTCACATGTACCAGTATTTTCTTTATCAGCAGTGATTCGGTCAAATTTTCAAGTCAGCGTGTTCAGTCATAATATTGCATTTGTAAGAAAATTTGCAGAAAAAAAGTACGGTTTGCTTGAAAACTAAGAGGACTTTTCTCGTGGTACATTCAGTAATGCTTTTTTAAGCATGTCAGTAAAAGATCTATATGTTATACACAAGCAAGTTAAATTTATTATTAATAGGGCCCGGATAATTATGTAATTACATATTTCCGTACGTTAAATCTGTCAAATCCACGATATTATATATATATATATATATATATATATATATATATATATATATATATATATATATATGTACGTTTTATGTCGATTAGTGCCTAAAAACGTTCACTTTTTAGTATATGTATTTCCATATTATACCCGAAAGTACATATATTTACATATTTTACTCAAAAGTTAAATATTTCATAATATTTCCGTTTTTCTGAATTCTTTTTGTATAATTCATTTATCCTATAAGTTTTTGATAAGGAATCACCCAAACAATTTAGCATTATCAAACACAATTGTTCTGCAGTCTCCTCTTTAAATTGGCGCTATTGCATTGCGTAAAAATGTTGAAATTGCTGCACGCAATACCACACAAAAGGGCAAGGCGTTATTGAATTCCAAAGCTTTCAGTGTCTAATTTCAGCACGAGTATAACTGAGAACAAAATACTGCTCGGAAAGGAAGTTGGTGTATGAAAATAATGTCTAGCTGACGATAACTCGCGGCCATGACGCATTTTCCAAGATCCCTCTTGACCTTAATGCCCTTTTCCAAAAATTACATGCACCAACGCAAATCAGAAAGCGCCATTGACAGTTTTCTTTCCCCATTTGTTACACGCATAAGTTCTCGTCTGGCAGCGGAGGTGAACGGTCGTGGCAGCTGCTCCGCTGTGCTTACCTTGTTCCTATCGCTACGGACAAAAGATAAGCGAGCTCAGTGTACGAAGTGTATAGCTAGTTATACTATTTAGTGTGCGTGTGAATAAATTGAGTGTAGTTTTCAAAAAGTGCACGGAAATTTCACCTATTTATTGCAAATTTGTAAATAATTGCTGTGTTCTGTAAAACATTAGTGGAAGTGAAATAACATGCTCTGACCTCGGACAGAGCATAGCAGCCGCTATGGAAGTTGTAAACGGAACTTCGCCGATACCGAACAGCTTATACGAGTATCAACAAAGTGTAATTGAACAACAAAAGCAACAATTGCAAGAACAGCAACTACAGCTGCAGTCACAACAGCAACAAATAGAACAGCTACAGCAATTCCTGAAGCAACATCCACAGTTTTCGTTATCATCAAGCACTACAGATACGAATCGTCAAAAGGTCGATAGTTTGGCACAACAAACCAGTAGTCAAATAGACGAATCAACAATGTCATCTGTTGAAGGTACTTGCAACAACACTCCGGAGTAGCAAGAAGTCGTACCGAGACAGCGGAAACGAAAAAATAGTGAGTCTGTACAAAGAGTTTTAAAGAAAATGCCAGCTCCAGAAGGTATTACTAATTACAATAAATTCGAACTTCTCTCTTCGAGAGAACATGAAAACAACACAACAGAAACACTTGAATCCAGCGAACGAGCTAATGTTTACAAAATTCCACCCATCTTCCTACCAGGAATAAAAGACATGAATATCCTAAAAAACTGCATTGAAGAAGTATTAAAAAAAGATGAATACAGCTACAAATTACTTAACAGTGACAGTGTCAAAGTCATAATAAGTACAGTTGACTCATATAGAAAGCTCATAAAACATTTTGAAAATAAAAAGTTACAATTCCATACGTATCAGCTCAAAGACGAGCGGTCATTTCGAGTTGTGCTTAAACAAATCCACCCGAATGCAGATGTAAAAAAACTGCAAGAGGAAATTGAAAGCTACGGCCACAAGGTTCGTCAAATTTACAACATCAAACACAGACTAACAAAAGCGCCACTCCCTCTATTCTTCATAGACTTGCAATCTAGCAACAATAATAAAGATATCTCAAACATAGATAGTTTACTGAACTGCAAAATTAAAATAGAAGCGCCTCGAAAGAAGAAAGAAATCGTGCAATGCAAAAGATGTCAAGAATACGGACACACAAAGACATACTGCCATCGACAGCATCGCTGTGTGAAATGCGGACAAATTCATCCGACCGAAGTTTGTAAAAAGAGAAAAGAAGACCCACCTAAATGTGCGTTACGTGAGCAAAACCACCCAGCAAACTACAAGGGATGCGAAGTCTACCAAGAAATAAGACAAAATAAATATCCACAGAAAGCAAGAAACTCGTTTCTTTCACACTGAAACCAGCAAAGCAACGAAATTTTAAGTGGTAATGTACCTCGTGAAATGCAACACCGCACTTGGGCCAACATAGTCAACAATCCCCCATCACATCAAATCGTAAATAATAATAGTAATACTGAAATTGCACAATTAATAATAACAGTTCAAAAAACTTTTCAAAAATTTGAAATAACAGTATCTAAGCAAAGTGAACAAATTTCCAACCTGATAAGCCTCATGACTAAAGTAATAAGCAAATTATGAAAACCTTTCGTATTGCTGTATGGAATGCCAATGGATTAGCGCAACATTGCAGAGAAATTATCAAGTTTCTGCATGACGAAAAAATTGACATAATGCTCATCTCAGAAATTCATTTTACAGAAAAAAGTTTCTTTAAAGTACAGAACTATGAAATATATGATACAAAACACCCAGATGGCACAGCTCATGGAGGTACGGCAATAATAATAAGAAAAAATATACAACGTTCCTTGAAATTGAAGTTTGAAAACGATTACTTGCAAGCCACATCTGTACTGGTTTATGACAGCCTCGGTTCACTGACAGTGTCAGCAGTCTATAGCCCTCCTAAACATAAAATAACGGAAGACATGTACAGAGAATACTTCGATATTTGGGTGCAAGATTTATCTCTGGAGGCGAGTACAACGCAAAGCATACGCACTGGGGGTCAAGACTGTCGACGTTTCGAGGAAAAACACTGCTCAACGTAGTAACATCATTTAACGCAGAACCACTATCGACAGGAGAACCAACGTACTGGCCAACCGACCGTAATAAGCTGCCAGACTTACTGGATTTCTTTATCTTGAAAGGAACAAATCAGAGCTTTACATCAATTGAAAATTCTCTGGAATTGTCCTCCGACCACTCTCCACTCATATTAACCATTAGCTCTCATATAATAGAAAACAATTCTAAACCTAGTGTTTCCAATAAGAAAACAAATTGCAGTGACTTTCAAGCATGGCTGAATACAAATATTACTGCAAACGTTCCTCTAAAAAGTGAATTCGATATAGATGAAGCAGTTGAATTTTTAACAACCAGTATTCAGCAAGCAGCATGGTATTCTAAACCAGAAACGTACGAAACAGCTACTCGCAAATACCCCAAAATTGTTGATGAGATGAAAAGAAAAAAGAGGCGACTTAAGAAAGTTTGGCAAACCCCACATGATCCAAATGATAAACGAAACCTCAACAGGGCAGCGCAAGAGCTTAAAAGATTTCTACAAGACCTACATGCAAATGAAACCAAAGAGTATCTCGAAAGAATTTCATCAACTAAAGACACAGATTACTCTCTATGGAAAGCTACCAAACGCATGAAACGACCAATCAAACCTGTCCCGCCTATACGTGATCAACATGGTAACTGGGCGAGAACTAACACTGAAAAAGCAACAACATTTGCGGAACATTTTGTGAATGTCTTTCAACCATACCCATCGAATGATGCAGAACAAGAAAGAAATATTACTCAGTTCATTAATGCACCGTATCAAATGTCGCTGCCAATAAAACATTTCAAGACAACGGGAGTTGCATATGCAATAAAACAGATCAACCTACATAAAGCACCTGGCTACGATCTCATCACCGGAATTGTTCTGAGAAATTTACCAAAAAAAGCACTAGCATTGGTAACTTCCATTTTCAACGCAATCATTAGAATTGGATATTTTCCCTCTCAATGGAAGTACAGCCAAATTATTGTCCTACCAAATCCTGGCAAACCTATTTCCAAAGTATCCTCATATAGGCCCATAAGTTTATTGCCTAATCTTGTCAAAAGTCTTTGAAAAGCTTCTCCTCAAGCGGATACTTCCAATCATAGCAGAAAATAATATCATTTCAGACTATCAATTCGGCTTTAGACTGAAACATGCACCTACTGAACAAATCCACAGAATAGTGAAAGTCATAAATGAAGCACTGGAGAAGAAACTATATTGTTCTGGACTCTTTTTGGATGTCGTACAAGCCTTCGACAAAGTGTGGCACTCAGGGCTCTTATATAAAATCAAAAATATGCTACCCCACCCGTATTTTGCACTACTTCGATCCTACCTTACTGGAAGACGTTTCCAAATAAAATTTAGGGAAGAAACATCATCATTCTATCCTGTCGCCGCCGGAGTTCCGCAAGGAAGTGTTCTCGGTCCACTACTGTATTTACTGTACACGGCCGACCTACCTGTTTCCACGGACATCACGTCAGCCATGTTTGCTGATGACACAGCGTCCTTGATCTCCCACGAAAATGCCTTCGAAGCATCAGAAAAACTTCAAGAATACATCACTCTGCTGCAGGAATTGTTCACAGAGTGGCGTATAAAAACTAATGAAAGCAAATCTGTCCACGTTACGTCTGCACTCAGACCAAATAGATGTCCTCCAGTTAAAATCAACAATCAGGAAATACCACAGGCTGATTGCGTGAAATACCTTGGTCTACATCTTGATCGAAAACTGAATTGGAAGACGCACATAAAAAAGAAAAGAAAAGCTCTCGAAATCAAAGTCAAACAATACTATTGGCTTCTAGGCAAAAAGTCATTTCTTTCATTGGCTAATAAACGACTGATTTATAAAGCAATATCAAAACCCGTCTGGACCTACGGAATACAACTCTGGGGCACTGCAGCCAACTCAAACCTAGAAATACTGCAACTATTTCAATCAAAAACCTTAAGATTACTTGCCAATGCCCCGTGGTTTGTTTCAAATAAAACATTGCACAATGACTTACAAATTCCCACAGTAGATCGGGAAGTCCAATCAAGTTTCCAAAAATATTATAAACGCCTAGAAAATCACCCAAATTACCAAGCATTAAACTTACTCGACAATAGCCAAGACTAAAGAAGATTGTGCAGGTTTCATCCTCTGGACCTTCTAAATAGGTTCGATTGTTAAACGCAAGATATATATTGTATTGCTATAGAAAATTATATTGTAATTAACAAAAACATTGAAATTATTAACTTTTGTTCAAACATAATTATGTCCATGATTGCCAAAAATGTAAGTGTGTGTGTGTATGTATGTATATATATATATATATATATATATATATATATATATATATATATATACACACACACACACTGGGTGAGTCACGTAACTTTAGCACCTCCTGTAACTTTTGAACGGTTGAAGATATTGCAATGCAGTTTTCACGGAAGTGAATGAGGGAATGGGGCTAATTGATATGTGTATTGATTTCTCTTTTATCACTTGTATTTTACGAGATATTTGAGGTAACTTTGTTTTTTCAAATGGGACTATACATATTTTTCGTTCTATCATGACAAGCCTAAAAAGACGAATCCAAAGATATAAATATTGTCATATGTTAGATAAGCATTTTTTTGAGTAATTGTGATTTTTTTGCGACTAGTGTTTAACGGATATTTTCATTGTAACTGTCAGCCCCACAAGGTCACGCAGCGCTCCCCCAGCAAACGCGGGGTCGGGAAAGGGAAGGGATTTTAGTACTTGAGGATACGAAAAATATTCACAAAACTCTTGCATTTTTTCCTGAACTCTCCTTTCGATCCTGATCCATTTTCAGATATTTTGTGTTTCTTAGGGATTGAAAATACGGATTTGTCTTAAGTAGTATTTATAGAAATAAGATTATTTCTATCCCTAAGTTATTATTATATTCTTTTTAACATTGAAATTGTTTGCTCAAAATACGCAATATCTTTTGTACAGTTTTAATTATTTACTCTTATTGTGCTTTGTTTCAAGATCCCATTAATACGTATCTTATGAAACTCCATTAAATGGAGTTGAAGTTATAAACAATTTTATTACGATACAAATTTATGACAAATGCTTATTTTCCATCCTTTAATTCCTTCAATCAAAGAAAGTCGAAAATCTGAAAATGCGGAAGGATGGAAAGCACAGTTCAGGAAAAAACTGCAATGGTTTTGTGACCTTGTGTGGTGGACTATTCAAAATGTCCGTTAAACCCCAGTCGCAAAAATAAAAATTAATCAAAAAAATGCTTCCATTTGAAAAAATAGTTCCATTTGAAAAAAAACAAAGTAACCTAAAAAATCTCGTAAAATACAAGTGATAAAATAGAAATTAATGCACGTATCTATTAGCCCCTTCCCCTCATGCACTTCCTTGAAAACTGCATTGGAATAACTTCAACCGTTCAAAAGTTGCAGGAGGTGCTAAAGTTACGTGACTCACCTGTGTATATATATATATATATATATATATATATATATATATATATATATATATATATATATATATATATATTGTGTATTGTGTTCTGTTATGATCATATTTATCTATGTCAAATTAATTGTGTTCATATTTGTCTTATTATGTTATATTTGCACTTTGTTATTATTATTTGTTCACAATATTTATTTGTTCATTACTGAAAAAGAATTCATGAAGGACTGTAAATGCCCAGTTCCTTCACATGCCATTGTAACTGTGTCAAAACATTTGCCTATTGTTCGGATGTAACAGATTGCAAACAAAAATATGTAAAACGAAAAAAAAATTGTTACACGCGAGCCTAAACCCTTGTTTGTAAAGTATCTCTGTGAGGTGAAAATCTGAAGTAAAATCACGATGAGGCACTGCAGCTTTTGGATAAGAAAAGGACAGAAAATAATTCACGGCGATTAGCTTAAACCTTGTGGTATCGCAGACTGGGAATTTGCCAAACGCAAAGTTTGGTGTATCTTTTCAGAGAAGTCTAGCAATAGCGTCTTGGGTAAGAACATCATTAAAGAAAGCAGAATTTGAGCTATCTAAGAGTCAATTGATTAAATACCAACCAGCATTGTTTTTATTCCCTAATCCGTGAATACCATTGAACAGTGACATTTGGGACAAAGTTTAAATATACATCAGTAACTTCGTGCGATGTGGAACACTTAGTCGGGCCAAGGTCCTCGAACAGATAATAGGAAAAAGTTTAATTTCTAAGTGTTTGAAACAAATATTTGTTTCTCATTGTTACAGAAATCATTGTAAATAACAGAATTATGAAGAGTATTATTTTTTAATTTTGGTCTTTGCGAGTCTACAGATCAATATTTAAGCAAAAGTATTTTATTCAAATGAATAGATATAATAATTAAAGTGTTACATATTTCTTTCTTTTTAGTACATATTTCTATACATTGTAATACGTATATATGTACATATTTTCCTAATTTTTAGTACATAATTATCCGGGCCCAAATTATTAAGTAGATTTATTTAATAATCATTGAAGAACAGTGTTACAACAATACTGATTTGTCTGCTTTCTGCAGAATTTTGTTTCCTATTTCCCCTCACGCATACAGTTTTTTAACGAAATTGTGATATATAATCTCTCCACAGCTACGAACAGTTAAAAATGTACTCGGTGTGTAAGATCAACCCACAGCAAGAGCAAGAAGAGAAGAATATTTTGAAGTGTGCTAAGGAAAAATGCGAAACATTGCAGGAATCAGATTGCATAAGTTCATTAATGTTAGATGGAATTTGTATTAAATATTTCTTAGACAACAAAGGTAAAATTACAGTTGGTACATCATACGATAGTCCAGATACTGTTTCATCACCTCATGTTTTTTGTTTGTATTATATAAAATCCTCCCTTGTATTATTTCAGAGGTACAGATGCATTTTGCGGCTCTCGCATGCTACGAATCTTTATAAATGAGGACTCTGAAGAAAGAGAATTTCACGGAGGCGTGTCGAATTGCACTTTGACTTCGAAAATATGAAGAATTTGTTGAAAAAAAAGGCATCTCAATATTCATGTCAAATGCAACTTGCTACTCTCTGGCAGAATTTTAAAAATCTATTTAGTTTAATAACTCCTAAACAAAGCGCACTAGGGACTTAAACTCTGTATTTTGGGGCCAAAGGTCTCACAGAAATATTCTTCGCACCATAATCTATAGAATGAGAGGTTCTGGGACATTTTATTACATTTTGTTGGTCCGGCGCCTCTCGATACAATCCCACCTATTCGGAGACGTGCAGAATCTGCAACTGTAAATGAATCAAACTAATTTCTTGATATTCTAGGCGATTAAATTGCACGGGTGTTCCTCTCAATCCGGCAATAAATTCTAAGAGTAGAGTAGTACTTGCCCGATACTGTATTTTCGCACGGCCAACTCGACGTAGCATTCTCAAGAGTAAAAATTATCAGAAAAAGTCTATGTGACTATCAAGGAAAGCAAAAGTCTGTCAAGGAAGATTGTATTTCACATGCTGTTTCTCAGGAAATGTTTTGAATTGTTCCAAGATCATTTGCCTATAATACTGAATTATTCAAATATCAATTTTGTTTGTTTTCAAATATCAATTGCAAGTTTGTTTTCAAATATCAATTTCATTGTTTTTTCTTTTTATTTGATATTCTATAAATATATCAGAAGTAACCATTATACATTTTTTTAAACAAATTAACACATTTTGTTAACAACTTTCCGTCTTAATATGGAAATGGAAAGATAGGGAACAACTTTTCTAGATTTGTACAGGTACTATTCAATCGACGTGTGTTTCTTCCCCTCATTTCACAGCAAAGTGCCTGAATTTTTTATGTGATTCTCCATTTCTCTACTACTTAGAAAAGAGCCGTGGCCTCATCTTTTCCTGAAGATTTTGGGATTTCAGGGCCTCCCAGCAATTGCTCTTTTGCTTGAAAAGTTGCTATTACTGCCAGCCTATTAACCCGTCGCCTAACTACATCTTCGAGCAGGTCCGTGTTTACGCACGGGCCTGAAGGGCTCTGGTCCAGGGCCCGCAAGGTTCAAGGGCCCCTGATAATTACAAAAATTAATACGATTTTTTTCGAAAAATAAAATAAAAATGTATAAAAAGTGATTATTACAGTACATGAAAACTAGTGGTGCTACAGAATGGCACAGACTTTCCCGTATTAGTTTTCTATTTCCTTGGGTCTTCGCTAGCTATTCGGAATTGCCACATACTCTTTCTTCCCAGCTGTCATCTATCACCGCCAAAAGTACATTTTTTTGTCATTTTCTTAATTTTTCGTTTTCCTATTGGTAGAACGAAAACATTAATTTTAGAATATTAAAGAATGCAAAAACCTAGTCATTATTGGCAATTTTCTTCTAAAAATTATGTGCAGTTTAAGAGAAAATCGCGTTTAAGCGCTACTAAAAATGCAAAATTTGAAGCTCATTTTCACAGAAAATTTTTAAGTTTTCAAAATACTTTATTTGAAGTTATTTAAAGCACTTACACTCACAAATATAATAATGTTTACAAATTGCTGGTAATGAGCATATTAAAGATGTGAGAGATCTTTCAAAAAAAAAAATACAATTATGTAATTTTTGAAAAACAAAAAAATAACTCGAAATAAACTTTACGCTATACTAAAGAGTGTAATTAGTAATATCCGTTACAAAAGTTCGAAGAAAAAATTTGCAGCCATATATGAGAAAATGGCGTTTGAGCGGTTCTGAAAATGCGAAATTTTGAGCTACTTTTCACAGAAAACGGTAGTGTTTTCGAGAAACTTTACTTGACATTATTTAAAACATATGTACTCGTAAATATAATAATCGCCGCTAATGTAAATATTATCGACGTGAGAAACATGTGAAAAAATTTACATTTTTGTAATTTTTGAAATAACCAACCGATAGAACAATATAAATTTTATGTCATCTGAGAGTGTGCATTTACCACTATCCCTACCAAAAGTTTAAACAAAAAAATTGGTGCCGTTTTTGAGAAAGTCTTGCTTTGTAATTTTTTAAAATTGCACATATTGCACGCAATATTGCGCGAAAAATACTACAGTTTTGTAGAACATTAAAGAAAGAACTCACTATGAAGAAAAAACCTTTATCTTCAATTTTGTAGTTCCAGAAAGACGCCGTAAAAATTTTAAACTTTTGCAATTTTCAAAAATTCAGAGTTATCCGTGAAAATCGGACCTATGCCATGTAAATAAGTGTATTTTACTCTATTCATACAAGAAATTTAAAGAAAAAATTTGGAGCCGTTTTTGAGACAATTTTGAAAATCCCCGGGGGCTTCATGCAAAGTATCCCCAAACTTTGAAGAATCTTTTTCAAAATCTCAAAGCTTTGTCTAAAATCACATGGACCTTGGAATATCCATTTGGAAGAAATCGTACGTATGGTTTAGGCGCTAGCAGTGTTCACAGACGGACAGACAGACAGACAGACGGACAGATGGACGTTTTCCTTTCAATTGGTTTTTTCGGTATCAAGGACCCACAAAAGAGGGTTTCTGGCTACAGCACGTGTTAGGGGATTTTTTTCTTAATTTAGCAACAGGTTTTATCCACTTTTTCCTTTTCACGGCCGGCAGTTAATTTTTTTCCGCCGAAAATTGGTCATTTTTTTCGCGCAGCATTACATAACTTTCCCTATACTACGTATATCACTCCGTGTATACGTACGTATACGGGAAAGTGAAAATTGTCATATCGGGGTGATGTGACACGCATGATTGGATAATATTTATTAAATAGATATTTTGTGGTTAAAGCGAGAATGTCTCTCATTGTTGAGAAGTTTAGTTTTTTAACAAATCTTGTCTTTAAATGGGGGGGTGAGATCGGTGGAAGTAAAAATATGGGGCCCTCAAAATATCATATCCCCAAGGGCCTCCCCAAGCTGTTAAAACGGCCCTACCTTCGAGTGTCGAGAGTAATGTTTCATCCCATTGCAACACTAATATTGAGAAGCCTTTTTGATTAAATTTGTGTTGAATTTCGGAGAATCTTTTCTAATTTGTTTCCAAGACGTTGAAGCGAAATGCGATTTATTACTAGGTTTTCAGTTTCATGCCCAAAAGCTTCAATGAAAGTACTATGAATTAATTGTAGCATTCAGGCCTGTTAGGGGTATTCCTTGAATGATCTCGAAAATAGGACTGGGGAAACAAAGTAAGTTCAAACCATGGTATTTTTTTTCATTTGTAACTATTTAAGCTATTGCTAAGTGGAAATATTTAAAATGTAAAGTACTGAAAATCATACCTAGACTTTTTCAATTTCCTTTATTTATGCAATTACTCGTAATGCAAAGACAAAGGTAAATATTACTTACAGAATCCCAAGCGGTTTGCAAACCTTCCTTTATCGAGAGGCTAGTACCCCTTCCCCAGGCATTCTAAAAAATGCAGTATGCAAGATCTCAAGACAGTTTTTTTAATGAAATGATATGATTTTATTTAAATTTAGTGATTCTATTATTATATTGGGGATTTCACTGCAAGAAGCATAGAGTAACTATTGAATAAAATAGTAATAATCCAGTCCATCCATAATTATTACATAATTTTATAATTGATAATAATAATAATAATAATAATAATAATAATAATAACTAACGCATCCGTGCGAGAACTCTCGCATGTTAAAACCCACCCTTTCCCTATTGTAATAATCCCCCACCCACGCATGGTAGGAGGAAGATTATTAACGAATTTAGTCCTGTTCTTCTAACTTCGCCGGATGCGGGAAGGAGCAGGTCTTGCAATCATGAATTGCCAAGAAACACATTATTCATTCTTCTGGTAACATTATAATTACAATTAAAGTTACACGGCCAACGCGCGGCCCGCCTCGCAATAAAAGCTAGTGGTGCAACAGAATGGCACAGACTTTCCCGTATTAGTTTTCTATTTTCCTGGGTCTTCGCTTCGCAATACTGTTCGGAATTGCCACATACTCTTTCTTGCCAGCTACCATCTATCATCGCCAAAAGTACATTTTTTTTGTCATTTTCTTAATTTTTCGGTTTCCTATTGGTAGAACAGAAACATTAATTTTAGAATATTAAAGAACACAAAAACCTAGCCGTAAAAGGCAATTTTCTTTTAAAAATTATGTGCCGTTTAAGAGAAAATGGCGTTTTAGCACTACTAAAAATGCGAATTTTGAAGCTCATTTTCACAGAAAATTTTTGAGTTTTCAAAATACTTTATTTGAAGTTATTTGAAGCACTTACACTCACAAATATAATCATCTTTACAAATTGCGGATAATGTGCATATTAAAGATGTGAGAGATCTTTCAAAAAATTTACATTTATATAATTTTTGAAAAAAACAAAAAAAAAACTCAAAATAAACTTCATGCTATACTAATGAGTGTAATTAGCACTATCCGTTACAAAGGTTTCAAGAAAAAAATTGCAGCCATATACGAGAAAATGACGTTTGAGCATTTCTGAAAATGCCGAAATTTGAGCTACTTTTCACAGAAAACAGTAGTGTTTTCGAGAAACTTTACTTGACATTGACTTGACATTTACTTGACTTGACTTTACTTGACATTATTTAAAGCATATATACTCGTAAATATAATAATGTAAAAAAAATCACAGATAATGTAAATATTAACGACGTGAGCGACAAGTAAAAAAATTTACATTTTTGTAATTTTTGAAAAAACCAACCGATAGACCAAAATGGCTTTTATGTCATTGATAGAGTACATTTACCACTATCCCTACCAAAAGTTTAAAGAAAAAATTTGGAGCCGTTTTTGAGAAAATTTTGTTTTTGTAATTTTTTAAAATTGCACATATTGCACGCAATATTGCACGAAAACTACCAAAATTGTGAAAAACATTTACATGACCTTTATTAAAGAACTCAATATGCAGAACAAATTTTATTTGAAGAAAAAATCTCTATCTTCAATTTTGTAGTTGGAGAAAGACGCCGAAAAAAATTCAAACTTTCACAATTTTCGAAAATTCAGAGCTGTACGTGAAAATCGGACCTATGTCATGTTAAAAAGTGTATTTTCTTCTATTCATACAAGAAATTTAAAGAAAAAATTTGGAGCCGTTTTTGAGAAAATGTTGAAAGTCCCCGGGGGGCATCATATAAAGTACCCCCAAATTTTAAAGAATCTTTTTCAAAATCACAAAGCTTCGACTAGAATCAGATCGACTGGGGAATATCAATTTTGAAGAAAATCGACCGAACGGTTTAGGCGCTAGCGTTGACCACAGACGGACAGACGGACGGAATGCCGTCAATCGATTTTTAAGTATAAAGAAGCAACAAATCATGGATATTGACCACACCACGAGATTGAGGTTTTTTTTTATATAATTTAGCAACTGGTTTTATCCACTTATTCGTTTTCACGGCCCGGCAATTAATTTTTTTCCGCCGAAAATTGGCCATTTTTTCGCGCAGCATTACATAACTTTCCCTGTACTACGTATATCACTCCGGGTATACGTACGTATACGGGAAAGTAAAAAAACAACTACAAAAAGTACGTATCGCTGACGCAATGGTTCATCACACCCGTTTTGAGATCGTCCTCAGGTGGCAGGTAAGCGAACGCCCTTTCGCCCTGGCCTGGACTGTTTGTGGCCGCACAAAGGGGGCGGCGGCGGCGGCTGTGGCGGCGGCGGCGGCTACGGCAGCGCGGGGTACGCCGGCGGCAGGGATACCTCAGCCACGTTGACGCGGGCGGATGTGACCGCCGATAGTTTTGTGAATCTGCTAAGCTCGGGCACTGCTGGCGAGTGGCATACACGCAACCGTCCGTTACCATATAACTCCTCCAGACTTGAAGTGTGGAGAGCGTATCATTAGTGCTTGCTCCACTACATGAGATGATAAAATCAAGCCCAAGTCTAACTCGCGATATGCGGCAGATGCCGCGCTCCCCATCAAGAGCCGGAGAGGCCGTTTTGACGTTAACTCGTCAGTAAAATCTCGGAATCTATCATTTGTCTACAGATACGCTCACCACCAAACTTCTGTCTCCCACCATCCCCCTGTGAGGTTATTCTCTGATTCGTTATTTTAAACGAAAGGTGTGGGAGTGAGACCTCGCTTTGGCCAATAGAATTATCGGCGCATGCCCTGTTGGAAATAACATTTGGGGGTGTGAGAATTCCAGGAATAAGTTTCCCTTGATGTATTTCTGGGAAGTGCAAATCTGCAACGTCCGGCCCCGGCTGCGCTAAGAGGCCTAGTCCGTCAATGGGCGCTACCCGTTTGAACGTAGTGAAAGGTCTTAGACGGTGACAAAGAAATCTCTAGTGGGCGCGTTCGCGGGCGCCGGTGGCGGTAGCGGCAAAGTGCGGCTCTTCCACGGGCTCAAATCTCGTATACACATTTGATATGATGTGGATTGATGTACTGTTACACTATCCATTTTCTATCCTTTCAATTAAGAAGGGAACTTGTTAATGAAAAATGTTTATTTCTTTAATGAATAAATGCAACTTCTAATGTACTTGCAGAATATCAAACAAAATTTAATGTACATATTGATGTACATACTTCCAGTATGATGTGCATACGTTGATGTACATACTTCCAGACACCACCAACATTTAAATCGTGCCTTTGGACTGCGAATGTTGGCAGTTGTCGAGTGACTTCTCCTATTCTTTCTATAATTTTTAATTTACTTGCTTTTTTAATTAATTCACGTAGTATTGTAGGCCAGCGCGATTTGTTTTTTGTTTTTCATTTATTTCAAGCTATTTTGCTTTATCTAATTTAAAACGTTTGTTCTTTGTGTTGTGCCATACACAAGTTTTCCCCTACTACCTCCGCGTACCCGCACGAGAACTCTCACATGTTAGATCCTATGTTAGATTCCTATCCTATATTTCCATTTTAAGAGGGGAAGTAGTTAACGAAACGTGTTTATTTGTTTAAAAATATATAAAGGTAAGTTGCAATGTACTAACACAATTTCAAATGAAATTAAAACAATGTAATTGATGTTTAAAATAAATTTTCAATAAATATTTATTCAGTATCATGGAGAGTTTTCTTGGAACAATTCACAGCACTTCCTTAAAGACAACATTTGTAGTAATTATTCAATATTCTTTGACAGCTAGCTTTTAGCTTCTCGTGAGTCACAAAAATATTAGAAAAGCTTTTTACTTTTGAGAAAGCTAAGTGTCTGAACCAGCTGACTTTAAAATTTCATCGAATGATAACGAAAATACTGGTACAGGTAAAACACAGTCTTCACTCTTCTCTGTGCACAAACATCCCTCCTCAATTAGGTACACAGCACTTACAGACATCGGTAAAATTTTAATTGATTAGTTTCACTACAAGCAAA
This sequence comes from Acheta domesticus, assembly GCA_031308135.1. Taxonomy (NCBI): domain Eukaryota; kingdom Metazoa; phylum Arthropoda; class Insecta; order Orthoptera; family Gryllidae; genus Acheta; species Acheta domesticus. The sequence continues at coordinate 141,406,420 of JAHLJT010002406.1, read as the reverse complement.
GAAACAATCTTCATAGGTATCAAGCAACTATAATAGTACTTCCAGTTGTTGCTGGAAAGCAAACCTTTAATTAATGATTATGCAAATAAACCTCGTCAGCCTGCACAAACTACGGTGTTAACAGAAAGCGTAAATAAAGATTGGCGAAACTAAGCCTTCTAAGCGTGTCACCTCAAACATTGCTACCAGCAGGAAGGGCTGAAATATTGAGGTGGCCTTGATAGCATTGAAGCGTGGAACCGAAAAGTTAATTGAATGGATCGGGGAATCCCTCATCTTGTAGATTATGGTGTGAAAAAGTTTCCTTGAGACTTTGGCCTCAAAATTTTATTTTTTAAGGCTCTAAAACGCTTCGTTTCTGAGTTATTTGTCGATGTAGATTGGTATGTGATGCGAGTTGCATTTTACATTAATATTTCGATGCGTTTTTTAAAAGAAATTATTCATATCTTTAAAGTCAAAGTGGAATTCGTCAAGTCTCCCTGAAATTCTCTTTCTTTAGAGCCCCCATTTATAAAGATTGGTTGCGTGTGAGAGCCGGAACCCAAAGGTATACTACTGAAATAGTACAGGAGACGATGATGATAATAATAACAATAATAATGATAATAATAATAATAACAACAACAACAACTCCACCTAGGGAGTACACGACCTTGCAGTTGGTGGTGGGGCTTGAGTACCCCCATGAGCCTTAAAGCTATGTCAGTGGTAGCCTAGCTTCCGGTAGGGCCTCCCTTGCTGAATAGGTTGAAGGTGAGGGATCAGACGAAGAAGTACTCCATTTTGAGGAGAGTGGGAAGTAAGTAGAGAGGGAAGGGTCATGAACCTTTGGACTTCCTGTTGTCGGCCCATAGAGGGTACAGGAGAGAAACTGGGTTGGCACACCAGGCCACTGATTAGAGTGGAGGCCCGAACCTTGCATTAGCCAGCGAAGGAGGCTGCCTTCAGCAGTCAGTGAAAATCCCGTAAGGTTTAGTAATGCCGACTGGCGATCGGAGGGACCCCTTGCTGGGCCCTGCGGGGGGATGCCCCGAGCCCACTGTGGAGCGCAGTAACGGATGGCAGGAAACAACCCATGGGTTAAGTGTGATCTGTGAACTCGAACTTGCGTCCTGCGAATCTTCAATTCAAACCAATGAGCAAAATGGATAGAACAAGAAATGTAATGAATCTTAACGTGCCTTGTTCTACCAAGGTCCCATACCTGCTATGAAACCGAGCTAATGTCACCTTGTCGACGTCTGGCCATCCCACGGATGTTAGTCCCAGGGACCCAGAGCCAGCAGTAGCTCGAAGCCATCGTCAGAGATGGACACGGAATGAATTAAAGGAGGTGATGTGGTGCTTTTACTATGCAAAAACGAAAAATGTGGGCTTAGAAATAGAAGTTTTCAAGGTATGGAGAGAGAGGAACCCAGATATGAGACCTACATAAAACAATTAAAGTCGGTACACAAATTTAAGCTTAAAGTAAAATCTTTTCTGCTGCAAAACTGTTTCTATACAATTAGAGACTATACTGATCGTGAAAAAGAAAAATAATGTTTATTGTAACAAAACAAAGATATATAATGAATTAGTTTACGTTTGTATTGTATACGTTTTAAAAAAATATTTAATACGCCTGTAACAAGTAATGTACTTCAGCTTCCGGGTCAATGACCCCCATCTCGATGAAGTTTTTGTCCAGTTTCCTTGATCCATTGAGCAAATGCTGAGGTGGCCCCTTGTTTTGCTTCTGGAGGTAAATGTAACTTCACTGTGCGCACGTTTTGTTGAGCACTCCTCTTGCTTGTAATGTTAGGAGTAGAATTGATGTTCATTACTATTTTGTTAGCAATGCAGAAAAATCAAATCAGTTCATTCACCGTTGAAATTGATTTTCTATAACTCGGGAACAAACATTTTTCAAATTTTAATTTTTCTAAAATAATAATTATTTTCTAAATTCTTTTTACTGGTTTTTCATTTTTTTGTGCCTCAAGAAAATGTGGGCAGATAATCTCTTTCCCCACACCTCATATACAGTATTTACTGTTTTTCACCAAATAAATAAATAAATAAATAAATGAATAAGGTCGTGTAAAAGCGTTTTGCTCGGTCGGACGCGCACCAGGGGGCGTGGCCGGCGATGAGAGGGCCGCGTCCTGTGGCGCCAGGCTCGCGGCGGAGGGTGTAGCCGGGGGCGTGTTCTTGGAAGGAGGGTGTCAGAGAGCGCATTACGGAAGATGTGTGATGGCAGCCTCGGACGGCAGCTGGCCGGCAGCCCCTGTTTTGCACCTGGTCCAAAACTCCGTGACGAGATGAGGCTGTCCTGCGAGTCTATAGCGTGAGAGACACTGTTAAGTGATTTTCGCGATGTATGCTACCAGAGGAAACCTCTGGTAGCATTCGACTTTGAGGCAAATCTCAGAGATGCGTGTAATCGCATGTAGGTGTAATAACAAGCCTCGGCTTTCTGAGGTGTGGCTTTCGCCACGGGACAAGAGAACAGGGGCGGCGCGAGTGTTCGCACTTTGACGTTCTCTGGATGCGACTGGGGCGGATAAGATACTGTATAGTGAATGACTGTAGATAAATCCGTAAATAGAAACTCTGTGCCTGTGCCTGTGACGGCGGATTGTCGACACAAGCGACATATGTGAGGAAGAATTCAAATATTGTCTGGAGAATTCAAATGACCGGTTGCTCTGATTGTTAGTATTTTATATTTCGGAGCAATAACAGGTGAATGTTCACTCCAATGTAATACTCCAATGAACGGACCACGGAGAACACACAAACATCCGTTCCTTATTCTTGTCCTACTCTTTTTACACACGCAAACATATACGCTTACGTTCACTACATAACCACCATACAAGTCGGGAAACCAGTTGAGAGCTTGTCACTTGTAGTCTCCATCGTGGGAGATGCTGGAAGAGAGGAAAACCCCGCCATCCGATGTGCAGTCCGGCGTGGGATCTCACGTTCTTGCAACGAAGGACACTGACACCTCCCACGATATGCACTACATTTACGAGATTAATGACCTAAGTAGTTGAAGCGCCCGGATGAATTAAATTAGTTATTTTGTAATGAATTGAATTGTTTAATTAAGAATAATTTCAGATCCGTCCGTCCCTAATCAACAATCTGTACTTCCCATGCCCTTAAAGAGTGCACTCTGCGAGAGCTCTCGAGCAGGCAGCTGCAGGCAGCACTCCGAGCCCCCGCCCCGCCCCACACTGCTCCTCCACTCCCCGCCCCCCAGCCCGCTGCCCGGTGAGTGCGTGAATGCGCCGCCAAGGATTTGTGGCGGGAGAAAGAGTAGGTCGCACTACACAAGATGCGTGTTGAAAGGACACCAGCGCTCTTCGCCTCTTTTGCTTTCGCTGTCGCTCCTCCCCCTCTCGACCCCCGTCCCCTTCTTCGCATCACGCACCCAAGATGTGCATACCTAGCGCTGCGCAAGTCGCTTAACGCACTGTGTGTGGAAGGGCGCGAGACGTGGGCGAGTGGGCAATTGGACCAGCGGGCAATTGGAAAGGGAGCGGGTGAGGGGCAGAGGCAGAAGCTGTTCTCTTACGCAGATGTTCCGTATCTGGCGTCGCACAGATTCCTAGTATCTGCTCAATGATTTTGTGTGTTTTTGGATATGTTTACTTCAAGTAATTTTTTTAAATTTTGGTAATGAACCATAAAGCAAACGTGCGTCGTTATTGTTATTATTATTATTTTTCCATTATATCACGACTAAAGGTGTTATGTGTCGGCTGAATATAAAATCTACTCCAGGTTGCAACCAGCTACCTAAGCAGCAGATCAGGTGACTATCAGTGCGTCTACAATACTTTACGCAGAATGTGGGCTGTTCCAAATAAAGCGATTTCATGCACTTCCCAGTCTTGAATTACCAGGGAGTTTAGACAAGTTCTTACACAAATTTTGCGGAACAAATCCCAGAGCTCCGATAACTATCGGGACGACCTGTCCTTTTACGCCCCGCATTCGGCTGATCTCGATTACCAAACTCTTGTATTTAAGACGTTTCTCTGCCTCCCTGGTAACGACGTTTTGATCACAAGGTACAGCAACATTCACTAGTAAGCAAGATTTTTTTTCCAAATCCCGAATAACTATATCCGGTTTGTTTTCCGCTATCGTGCGATCAGTTTGAATTTGTTGGTCGTACAATATCGTACACAATCCAACAGACGTCACCGGTTTTGGTGAGTGTTCGTACCATTTGGGGTATGTGTTTGGAACTTCGAGGGCGGTAGAGATCTGCCAGTGGAGGTAGCTACACACCCTGTCATGTCTTTTCAGGTATTCGGTCTTTGCTAGGATTGGACAAGCTGAGACAATATGATCAATGGTTTCTACTTGCTCCTGGCAAATTCGGCATTTATCATCTTGGGAGGTTTTGAGAACCGCTTTATCATAATGTCGTGTTCTCAAGGCCTGATCTTGGGCAGCTATTACAAGTGCTTCCGATTCTGGCTTCATTCTTCCCCTTTTAAGCCACATAAATGATTGATCATTATTGATCTGTACCTTGTCCATTCTTTTTAGGTATTGTCCGTGGAGTGGTTTGTCTCTCCACGATTTCTTTAACATTTTTTGTGTCTCACACTTCATGTTTAGCAGCATCAGAAGTTCAGTGTCTGTGTTATTCGACGTGTCTTGCCTAGTTTTCTTCGCAATGCTTCTAGCTACACTAACAATGCCTCTTTTTCCCATTCTTCGGTCAGATTTCATGACCTGCCTCATTAGAGGGTCGTCTTGATGGCTGACTACATACTTTCCCATCCGGACTATTGCGTTGTGCCAGGAGGCCTCAATTTGTCTGAGGCCTCTTCCTCCTTCCTTACGTGACACATAAAGTCTATGTATATCAGCTCGGGGGTGGGCAACATGATGCATTGTAAGCAGTTTTCTGGTTTTTCGATCCATGGTGCAAATTTCCTGCTCAGTCCCGTCCACTAGTCCAAAGCTGTATTCGGCTACAGGTACCGCCAATCTACCAATTGCAGAAATTTTATTCCTGGAATTCAGAGCGGACTGCAGGACCAGTCTCACTCTCCTATAATACTTCCTACGAATTCTTTCATTCTGTCATTCGAGATGGTTTCACATTCTTCAATGCCCAGATACTTGTAATTTTTACCTGGCTCAAGATCTTGAATCACAGTGTGCGTATCAATTTCAATGTTCTCAGACGTTGTGAGTCTCCCTCTTTTTAAATTGATTTTTGCACACTTGTCAAGACCAAACTTCATGCAGATGTCATTGCTACAGTCATTCACGACAGACAGCATTTGGGAGAGAATCGCTTCATTCTTAGCAAACACTTTCAGATCATCCATGTAAAACAAATGTGATACTGGCCTTTCATCACCATGGAGCTTAAAACCAAAGTCAGCTTGCGACAACTGTCTTGATAGTGGGATCAAACTAATGCAAAACAGCAGAGGGGATAGTGAATCTCCTTGAAAAATACCCCTGTTAATCTGAATACTTCTGGTTTCTACTGCTTCCTTTCCGCTGTGTATTAGTAACCTGGTACTCCACGACTTCATGCTAGCCTTGCAAAATTCAATAAGTCTAGGATGAAATCGATAGATCTCCAGGGACTTCAAAATCCAATCATGTGGTACACTATCGAAGGCTTTTGGTAGTCAATCCAAGCCATGCTCAAATTACGTTTTCGTTTCTTTACATCACTCAAGATGACTTTATTCAGGAGCAAGATTTCCTTAGAGCCATAAGAGCCTTTACGACATCCCTTTTGTTCAGCTGGCATTAGATGATTCTTATCTAGATGTCTGTACATTTTGTCAGCTATGGCTGAAGTTATAACTTTGTACAGTACTGGCAGACAATAATTGGCCTGTAGTTCTTTGCCAAAGAGCTGTCTCCCGCTTTGGGTAGCAAATACGTGATGCCGCGTGTGAGCCATTCCGGGATTTCCTTTGGGTTTTCAAAAATTTTATTAACTGCCTTTGCTAGATGAGAATGTATTGCTGTTAATTTCTTAATCCAATAAATCTGGATCTTATCAATCCCGGGGGACTTCCAGTTTCCCATGTTCTTAATTGCTTGGAAGAGGTCCTCATCCGAGAATTGGTGAACATCATCCACTGTTTCTACAAATTCATCGGCAGCATCAACTTCAGATGGAAGCCAAGATGCGTCTTTGTTGTAGGATCTGGTCTCCTCCCAGATTCCTGCCCAAAACGCTTCGACGTCTTCTTTTGAAGGAGTGACAGCTTTGCCATTCGGTTTTTGAGTCAGATTGCGATAGAATCTCTTCGCGTCTGTTTCAAACAACCGGTTCTGTACACGGAAATCGATTCTACGTTTGTAACGTCTAATTCTTTGAGCCCATGCTTGAATTTTCTCTTTTAGCTTCTCAACTACCATTAGCCTGCTGGTGTCATTTCCAATTTGGTATTTTTGTTCAACATTGAATATTTTTCGTTGAACTTTAGAGGTGTGCGTTGATTTAGAACATGCCTCAGCTAAGAGTGATATTTCGCGCCGGGTGTCGGCTATCCGTTTCATAATTCTGTTCATCCATGGGGGTACAGAGCTGTTTACTCTGTTTTGCTGTCGGCCATTGGTGTTCTTGGCTGGCCCCAAAATTATCTGAGATACTAGATACCCAGTTGCATATATGATGTGATTGATTTCAGTAATATCTAGATCTCTGCCTGGGGTCTCCACCACCTCATTTAAGACAGAATTCATTGTTTCTATCACTCTTTTAGCTTTGGCAGTTTCGTATATTCTCCTCAACGGTTCGCGAGATTCAAACGGGAGTTGACTAACTCTTTCTATCTCGTGCCGAAGGAGATTTCGCATTATGTCCTTATCGTGTAATTCATTGCCAGATGAATTTTCACCACTGACGTGTGTTTCACTGGAAAGAGATGAACCTTCCACGGGATCATCATTTTCAAGTTCTACATGTTCGTCATGTGGATTGTTCGAGCGAAGTACATACTCCGCATTTCTCTCAATGTCAGCAAGTTGTTCTGCTGTGAATTTTCCACTGCTGAGTATGTATCGTCGTTGACTGGCAAGCTTCTTTGAGTCTAGGGTAGGTCTGATATCTGGGTTCCGCTCTCTCCATACCTTGAAAACTTCTATTTCTGAGCCCCCGTTTTTCGCTTTTGCATAGTAAAAGCACCACATCACCTCCTTTAATTCATCCCGGGTCCATCTCTGACGATGGCTTCGAGCTACTGCCGGCTCTGGGTCCCTGGGACTAACATCCGTGGGATGGCCAGACGTCGACAAGGTGACATTAGCTCGGTTTCTGAGCAGGTAATGGGACATTGGTAGAACAAGGCACGTTAAGGTTCATTACATTGCTTGTTCTATCCATTTTGCTCATTGGTTTGAATTGAAGATTCGCAGGACGCAAGTTCGAGTTCACAGACTCACACTTAACCCTCAGGTTGTTTCCTGCCATCCGTTACTGCGACCCACAGTGGCCTCGGGACATCCCCCCGCAGGGCCCAGCAAGGGGTCCCTCCGATCGCCAGTCGGCATTACTAAACCCTACGGGATTTTCACTGACTGCTGAAGGCAGCCTCCTTCGCTGGCTAATGCAAGGTTCGGGCCTCCACTCTAATCAGTGGCCTGGTGTGCCAACCCAGTTTCTCTCCTGTACCCTCTATGGGCCGACAACAGGAAGTCCATAGGTTCATGACCCTTCCCTCTGTACTTACTTCCCACTCTCCTCAAAATGGAGTACTTCTTCGTCTGATCCCTCACCTTCAACCTATTCAGCAAGGGAGGCCCTACCGGTAGCTAGGCTACCACTGACATAGCTTTAAGGCTCATGGGGGTACTCAAGCTCCACCACCAACTGCAAGGTCGTGTACTCCCTAGGTGGAGTTATTATTATTATATTATTATTATTATTATTATTATTATTATTATTGTTAGACCGAAGAACTTCATGCAATTGCATATTTTTACTGGCTGTGCATATCGAAAGGAAATGTATATAGCTTTACCTATCACCAAAAATAAAACAAATCTACCCTATTTTTATTTTGCATGTGTGCAATTTTTTAGTTTAAACTGCGTATTTTAATGTATGCGGTATATTTAAGTGCATATATTCCAGGTTTTTGTGGAGAAGTGGATCGAAGTCAGATCTTTTCGGGTATTCCTCTTTCAACTTACAATGTGGCATTCTTCTGGCGACGCGGCTATAGAAATTGAGCCTCCCTAGTACCCTTTCGCACGGTTTCGGGATGTACTTTCTTGCCAATGCCAATTTATAACTGTGGAGTAATTTTTGGTGCATTAATACGAGTGTTCTTCTTTATTATTTTCACTACGAGATTCTCTTCTTGATCAGAAAATGTCTTCGGGCGTTCTCCTCCGGGTTGCAGTTCAATCGCCTATTCATTGATGTACCATGATATTATGTCACACACTGTGCCTCCTTTATTAATGGCTTTTTGCAAAAGTTTGGGCATCATTAACCCTTTGCATGATGGTAAATAACCAGCTGACGCTGCTCAAAGTTGGTGTTCTTTCCTCAACGATTAATTTCGCTTAAATGTTTAGGTTCCCACGTATCTGATTCATCAACTGAAAGGTGACCTTGATTTGTTTTATTTTTGGTGATAGGTAAAGTTATATACATTTCCTTTGGATATGCACAGTTAGTAAAAATATGCAATTTCATGAAGTTCCGCGGTATAATTGTTGTGACCAAAAAGAAGCAGATGATTTTTATTATATTATATTTATTATATTATAAGTATTTTATTATATAGGAGCGAATATTTTGTCAACAAAACACGAAAAAAACCCTCTCTTTTCTGTATTCAAAATTCGACTAGAATATGGTTTAGGATAGAGACCACAGAATTATGAAAAGGTGCACAAAATTCACTTCTCCCCATAGCTCGTATACGCAGTTTTTAACTGTTTTTGACGTAAATAAATAAATAAGATCCTGTTAGAATAAGTTTATTGACAAAGGAGCAATTACTCGGTACCAACAATGTTCCAGCGATCAATAGAGTTAACCAGGTCGTTGCCAAATCTTCAATATCCAGGAGATGTACCGGGAAGCGCGTAGACCGTTGTGAAGTCCAGGAGAAGTGCCGAGGGAGTCGCCGAGGTCCGAAGTGGTCCAAAGAGAGCGATCCGGGGGCCTAGCGTAGTCGACTCTGATGCCTCAAAACTGCTGCGAAGAACTCACGATGCCGGGAAGAATCGAACTGCCTCGCCGCTCCCGGCGGGGGGTATTTATACCCCCTCGGGGCTGAAAGCTCGCCGGCCAACCCGCCCGTAGGGTCGGGAGCGAGTCCTGTGGTGCCGACTGGAGCGTAACGGGCCCTGTGGTTCCAAACCGCACGCGCTCTTCCGGGCGCCGAAGGAACCCTAGGGCGAACTTTCCGCCTTGCTGCCCCGTTCCTGTGGCGGTTCTTTTAAAGGAGCGCGGGCGACCACCACAATAATAATAATAATAATAATAATAATAATAATAATAATAATAATAATAATAAAACGCAATACACTCACCAACAAAAAACACTAAACTAATAATTTGTATATACTAGGTCTTTTAATGTGAAATAAAATGCATTTTAAATCAGTAAAATCTAGAGTAAGTAAATATTGTGCATTTTAAGTAAACATATACAGATTATTTTAGAATTTTTTCAATTTTTTGAAGATGAGCATTTTGAAAAAATTTCAAAATCAAAATTCTAAATTGAAATTTGAAAAAACGTTTTTAATCCAATCCCTATTGAGTTGTATATCATGCAAAAAGCCATAAAGAAAGCTGCAAAATGAGTTTCTCTTCCAGCTCTCTATCTTAATTTGGAGAGGTTCTACATCAATTTAAAAATTTTCGGGAACCTAATTTTGTAAAATTTTACATGGATGTATTTTACAAACGGGTGGAAATATCTTACTCAAAATTTGTGGTTTTCTTATTCTTCATTCATACTACATATGAGCCATTCCACGTAAAAACGCATAAAAACACCAAAATTTGACCTTCATATTTTTATTTATTTTCTAATTTTTTCTATTTGTTATATGGATCAAATAAGTGAACACGTGTGTTTTTATTTTTTTCTAACTTTATTATTTTCGGAAATATTGTATAATGATATTTGCTAAAAATGACGCGCATCACTAACTTAAAAATATCATACATTTGAATACACCAATTATAGAAATTCCGTTCAAATTCCATTCGAAACTTAAAAACATGTTTAATTTTTAAAATTTTGCAAAATATTTAATTTTTTGAATTTTCAATTTTTTAAAAAAACTGAAATTTTGAAAATTAAATATTTTTGTAAACTCGATGAGCTAAAATTTTTTAAAAATATTTATAAACGCACTAGAGTATTGATAATATGTCCAGAAAAATCAAAGTGTAATCTCAGTAACTTTAAAAGATATTAATATTTTACGAACCAGTGTGTAATAGATTCCTGCAATAGACACGTTTTTTGCGTTACTGGTCGTCGGTTTCTTTGGATGAAGCAGTAATTTATGTACTTCTAGAGGTGGTGAAACTTCATGATTGAATTTATAAATAATAATATTTATGTGTATTAATATACATATAAATAATATTAATATATTTATAAATAATTTATAAATTTATAAATAATTAAATGACGGATTCTTGATTTAGGTTTTGATTGACATTTTGAAATTTTCTGATCCCTCACAACTCACTTTAAATAGAGGTACTCGCGTACCATAGAATTCCTGAACTTTCGTCACAATGCACAGTTTTAATGCCCTACCGAATTTTCTTCAGTTCTGGACAAGATTCCATTTTCTTCAGCCAACGTTTTAGACACTTTTATCATGCGTTCGGTTGCTGCAAAAATTCGTTTAATTTTATTGTATGTCCAACTTTCAAAAATTCTCAAAATTTCAATTTTGAACGTCATGTTATTTGTTGAGTGAAAGTAATCGATTAGTTACTAAACAGTATCTTTGTCTGATTTTTCGATGGACGTCGAAGGATCTTCAATGTGAAAAAAATTATCTGTGTTGGCACTTTGTACTTTCTAAAATTTCTCATGGGGATGCCATTTTGTTCCAATTTTCTTTTCGTGGCGAGGGTTTCTCCTATTCCAATTAAACGCATGTTTATCTTCTCTTTATTCACTTCGCAGACACTTAAACTATCTGAAGAGCTTAAGTTGTCACTTCCTTGATTTACACTTTTTTCACTGGACATTCCGCTACTTTCGTTAATGCCACAGGGAGCCACTGATCTCGATGCTATTTTCATTCAGAAAAGGCCATTTTGGAAGTCCATTCCCTTTCTTCCGAAATGAATCACAAATTCGCCAATCTAAAGACCCCTGTAAATTCACGAGCAAATCGTGGTTTACGCGTCTTGGAGATTTTCTTTTTTAAAAATCGTGATCAGAAAGTTTAAATGGATTGAAACATCTATCTCATACGCTGATCGCCACTCATGTTGCACAGTGTACGCACGATTCACAGAACAAATACTAGCACTCTTGTCTTCATAGGCATTGCGTATTGCGACTAATGTTGAGAAAATTTTACCATGTCCCTTGACAAGAGGACGATTGTACTTCACGAGCAAGGTCAGGAGGGCACCCCATCCCTAGGACGCAATGGGACTCGCAGTAAAATTCGTTTCGCTGACACGAGGAAAAGCATTCGTTTTGCTGTCACCCATCCCTTCTGGGGAAAGAGTGAACATAATTTACTGATGTTTCTTGAAACCCAAATCAGGCAGAGGGCCACTCTTTTTATCGTTCGTCGGCATTAGTATCCAAGACTGATCGAACACAATTCGTTAGTGCAGGGGCAAGAACCACTCGCCCGAATACCATAATTACAATTGATTTTTTTAATCTATACGTGTTGAGTACCCAATTTTTTTTGTTATGTTTTGTAGAAAATTGAACAAGAAATATGCCTATTTTTTCAAATTTTAATCTGAAAGAGTTCATAAAGAAATTTTCGTTTTTTAAAAATAATTACAATTTTTTAATCACATTTATTTTTTGAGAAAGTAATTTACAGATGAATAAAATACACATGTCAAAAAATTAAACGAAATAAACCAGTAATTTTTATGTTAAGTTCATTCAGGGCGTCAATTAATCATATTTTGCAAAGTACGCGCAAATTTCAAAATTTACTATAGGCACAAGTACACAAATAAACACTTTTCAGGTAAATAAAGAAACATGTGCCTCTTTTTTTGATGTCCAGAATGAATGCCATATATTCGTGTCATTTTTTTTTCAATAGTCGTGTGAATTCGAGTGAGATTTGACGTGGAATGGCTCGTATTTCAATTCCATTTGCTCTCACCCATAAGAACATAGGTGACCCACAAGTCACCCACGATGTTATCCACAAAAATATGTATGACACAATGTCATACATTCTGGGGGCAGGGTGAACATCTGAAATACTAATAACTCTTGAAACCCTTATCAGGCAGACGGTCATTCTTTTTTTAGTTCTTCAGCACTTGCATCAAAGACTGGCCGAAAATAATTCGTTAGTGCATGGGTAGACAGAGCGCGCCCTCATACTTACAACTGATTTTCTTAGAACTGTGGGTGTGTGGAGTGCCCACTTTTCTTCTTGTTGTATTTTACAGAGAATTGAACAAGGAACACGCCTATATTTTTTTCAAATTTTTATCTCATCGAGTTTATATAGAAATTTTCCTTTTTTTTAAAAAAAAATACATTTTTTAAAATGAAAAAAAAATGTTTTGAAAAATGTATTTACAGAGGAATAAAATACACATTTCAAAGTATTAAATGACACAAAGCAGAATTTTTTATATTTAGTACATTCGGAGAAATAATTGATCTTATCTTGTGAAGTACCCGTAAATTCCAAAATTTAAAATAGCCATAACTACACAAATAATCAATTCTCAGGCAAATAAAAAAATACGTGTCCCTTTTTTTGATGTCCAGACTTAAGAAAAAATATCGTACATTTTAAAAAACGTCGTGTCAACTCTTGTGCTATTTGACGTGGAATGGCTCATATGTGTCAAATTACATCTGAATCTAAAATGGTGAGGTAAAATTATAATTTAAGCTGTGTTGATTTAATATGGAATGACCCTCCAGCTCTTTGTGGGACTACGGCAAGAATTGATTTTTGAGATTAAATGTGGTGTTTTAAACGGATGGAAAAGGTATAATTATTTAAAATATTACGAATTAAATCTTGGAGATTTTGAGGAATTCCTTAAAGCCAGAATTTGTAGATTAGACCTGGGTACCAATCTGTATCGAAAGCCTTTTCAATATCAAGAAAAACTGCGCTAACGTACTGAAAATTAGGAAAAGCAAGAAGTATGCCTCCAGTTAATCTGAGTATTTGGTGATTCGTGGAGAGAAGAGAGCAAAAGTCAAATTGATGGCAAGGAATAGCATTTATAGAATTTAAGAAAATATTTAGTCTTTGAAAAAACCGTGAAAGAGGTCGCCTGTGAAATTTGCGACAAGTTGACGCTCAGATTAAACCATAAAATCTGCAGCTGGAACGGGGGAGAGATCTAGTACGCGGCGAGAACCAAACCTCACGCCGGCGTACGAATAATACTGGGCGCGAGCAAAAGAACGCGCCGAACGAGATCTGGAGACGGGCGAGTACCGGTCGAGATCGGACGAAGGAGACGGAACCGGGACGGGAGACAGAAGAGGACGACGGAAGCTGGGAGCGGAAGATAGAAGAATAACGGGACCAGGAGAGGGAAAACGGAAGAAGGACGGCGACGGGAGCTGAAGACCGAAGACGGAGGCACGAAGGCGGCGGGTCGCTAGGCACGAGGCCGCGGCTCGGAGCGCAAGCGCCGGCAGCAAACGCGACAGCGAGCGACCAGAGACAAGGACAGTTCACCAGGAAGGGCGAGGTAACGGTGCAAACGAAAATATGGGTCAAGTTGGCGCCGCGTTGAAAGAAAATGTTAGGAGTTATACGAGGAGGTTCTAGACTGTGAAGGCGAAATAACTTTCATGTTGCAGTTATAAAAGCAATAGCCATTTTGACGCCTGGTTACCTGTTGGTTTTGTACATGAGTTAAAGTAGATTGATGTGGTAATAATTGTATCAAAGTGTGGAGGAAATTGTGCTACAGAGCACGTTTATTGTTCAGAGGTGTTAGAATTAAAACGAATGTGAAATGAGATTAGTAAAGCGCACGCAGTGATTGAGTCAAAAAGTGCAAGCAGAATTTAGTCAATTTTATTTTTTTTAAATTCTTAATTTTTCCATGAACAGTAATTGTGTTTAGAATGTGAAGAGTTTTGGTTATTTGATTTAAAGAGGATACAGTGTGAGTTGATGATTTTATTTGGAAAGTTGAAAGAGAATGATGACGAGTTACGTGTGTAGTAGAATTAGTTATTATTTTTGAAATCATTAAACTTTGTTTTACTGTTATTTGTGTTCCTGTGTTTTGGATTGCTCTCTACACCCCAAAGATCCCGCTGCCCTGAGATATAAGTAAGCTCGAAAGAGCAGATATCTGCGCACCCGCCCAGATGCTCAACCATTGTTGAGAGAATTAGCAAATTAAATAAATTTGGGTGTTCGGGGCGGGTTTGCGTCAGAATATATAGGATTAATGAGTTGGCGAGCCTTGGGAGTGAATATTTAGACTAATTATTTATGTCATTCAGGATAGTTGACAGTATTAGAACTGCAGTAGTGATGTAGTGAGAAACTAAATTTTTCATTGGGTGTATATACTATGGCTTCAGTATCTTGTTCACTATTTTTGTTACTAATATAAAAATGGGAGTAGTTTTTATACTTCTGGATTACTTCTTGTGTGTTCCAATCTTCTTTTGTTAAATTGCTATTGTTATAATCAGTGAGTGATAGCTCTAATGTCATTTTTTCTATGGTCCATGGTGGTCTATGTTTCTCAGCACTTATACTTTTAATGTTTAGTTCTTTAAGTTGCTGGGTTATTCTACTGTACATAGGTTTATATCGAAAGTGACTATTATAGATATTCTGTAGCTGAGGAAAAATGTCATTGTGTATTATAGGGTTAGTAGACGAGGCAGCTTTAGCAGCATACTTGAGATTGAGTTTTTTCCTTCGGTGGTTTAATGAGGTTTCTTGTGCTTCAATAAGTATACTTCCTATAGGGGTGGTGTGGAAGCATCCAGTGCATATTCTAAGCCCTTTATTGTGTATTGATTCTATTTTCCTTAGCTCTTTTTTGTTAGCAGATTGGTATAAGAGTGAACCATAATCGATTTTTGATCGAATGATAGCTTTATATGTTAATAGCAGGAGGTTTTTATCAGCACCCCAATTGTTGTTGGAGAGGCATTTAATAATATTAAGTCTCTTCTTGCATTCCATTATTAGTTCTTGTATGTGGATCTTCCAAGTTAATTTTGGGTCAAATTGTAGTCCAAGAATTTTCATTTTGTTAACAAAGCGAAGGGGTTGAGTTCCAAGCTGGAGTTTAGGAGATACTGTATCAATTCTCTTTGAGAAAAACATGCATTCTGTTTTCTTGGCAGAAAATTTAAACCCTGTGCTCAAAGTCCATTCAAAAATTGTGTTTAGTGCTTTTTGCATGGTCTTTTGAGTAGATGGGACAGATTTTCCTTTGCATAGTACAGTAATGTCATCCGCATATTTTCTTATAATAACTGGTGGTTGAACCCCCTTGTCTATATAATTAATTGATAGTAGGAAAAGAGTCACGCTTAGAACGGATCCTTGGGGTACACCATTTTCAATCTGTTTAATATCTGAAAGTTGCCCATTGATCCTAACTTGTAATTTGCGATCAAGAGAAAAGTTTTTAATAAAATCATACATATTTCCTTTTATTCCTATTATCTGCAAAATCTTCAAGATCCGTCGTTTCCATACCATGTCGTACGCATTCTCTATATCCAGGCTAACAGCAATTACGTGTTGATTGTTCATAAATGCCTCCTGAATTTGACTATCAACACTAATTAGATGTGACATAGTGGAGTGTTCAGATCGAAAGCCGAATTGATTATCATTTATGATTTTCTGAGTATCAAGGAACCATCTGAGACGTTGGTTGATAATTTTCTCGAGTATTTTGCACATGTTACATGTGAGTGATATAGGACGGTAGTTATCAGATTTGGATGGGTCTTTACCAGGTTTAGCAACAGGTACTACTATGGCCATCTTCCAGATCTTGGGAAATACTCTTTTCGTCCAAATATAGTCATATACATCTAGTAAAACTTCCTTTCCAAGTGTGGGGAGAGTTTTGATGAGGATATTCGGAATATTGTCCGGACCAGGAGAGGAATTATTGGTGGATTCAATGGCCGTAAGAAGTTCTTCCATGGTTATGGGATTATTTAGTTGAAGGGGTGAGCATTTGTCATCATAATCATCAGGAAGTTCTTCTTTTTCTTCTTCATTTTTATATTCTTGAAAGACATCGGAGAAGTTCTGAGAGCTAGAATTTCTGACAAAAGTATCAGCTAGTACGTTGGCAATATCTGCAGATTGTGTAATGATTTTATTTCCGTCTTGAATAAAATGTATCTGGCTATATCTTTTGTGTCCTTGAATTGCATTTATTTTCTTCCATGATTCTCTTATACCATTGTTCGAGCTAATAGACGACACAAAATTTTTTCAGGAGTTGCTTTTACTCTCTTTAAGGATTCTTCGGGTGAGAGCTCTTGTTCATTTGTATTCAATTTTGTTATCGTCAGTTTTATGTTTTTTGTACCGGTTGTAAGCATGATTGGATATTTTAATAGCTTCTTTACACTTCTCATTCCACCATGGAACAAATTTGGTCTTCAAAGATGGTGTATAAGTTCCTATTACTTCATTTGCTGCTTGTTTAATTATATCTGAGAAGTTGGTAACTATGGAATCCACATTCTCATTCATGAGATTATTGAAGTCAAAATCATGAAGGGATGTATTCATTATGTCACTATATTTATTCCAATTAGCTTGGCTAAATTTCCATTTTTGGATTCCGTAAGTGTTACTATCCACATCATATGGAAAATCAACTTTTGTGAATACTGGAAAGTGATCACTATCATGAGGAGTTTCTTCCACCCACCAGCTGCATTTGTGAGCCAGATTAGTGGAGCTTAGAGTCAGGTCAATAGTACTAAAGTTACCACTACTTATATTTATATGGGTAGGTTGACCATTATTTAACAAGATCATGTTTGTATCCTCAATAACTGTGTCTATCTTCATCCCTCTTGAGTCATTAAAACAGGATCCCCATAATTTATTATGGGAGTTAAAATCACCCAACAATAAGAACGGTTTGGGGAGTTGTTTTATAATATTATACATCTCTATGGATTCAAATGCATAACTATTAGGAATATAAATATTACAGATGAAAATATTAATTGGGAATGATATTTGAATAGCAACTACCTCCAAATCAGAGCTGATGTGTAATTCGGTGGCAGAGAAGTTTTCTTTGACAAATGTAGCCACTCCACCAGACGCATGATGACAATTTGTTCTGTTTTTATTGAAGCATTTGAAACCTTTCATTTTTCCTTTATTGTTGAGTTTGAAATTAGTTTCCTGTATACATATCACCTCTGGGAGATATTGCTGGCATAGTAATTGTATTCTTTCATATCTAGTATGAAATCCATTTACATTCCATTGAAGTACCAACATGCTTGTAATAAGTTGTTTAAAAATTAATCAGATGAAGTGTGTTCTGTCTCTTCTTGTAAATGAGCATCCTCCTTTAAATTCTTCAAATGTTGTATACTTCCAAGTCTTGAATAAAAATCATTGACAATGTAATAATTTAATTAGTGTCAATGATTGAGTTCTCCATGCTGGTATGTGTCTCACTATTTTCAACTTGTTGTGTAGCTCTTTTAAGCTTTTTGGTTATTCTAGTGAAACTGCTTTTTATTGATCTTGCAGTGAGGTATGGATATGTTTCTTTCATCATTAAAATTAAACCAACAATGTCTTTGGTATGGTCTTTCGCGATGATTATTGGATCTCGGGCACCATAAGAGTATTCTATAAATGATGTGAGTTGTTGAAAATTAAGTGGAAATTTGTCTTGGTTAGTTTCTATGAAGTCTTTAGCTGTAACAAGTAATTCATTAATTGATTTTGTTGATGTTTGTTCTAAAGTAGAGGGGTCTTCTTTGTCTTCTTTCTTCTTTTTCTTGGGGTTGGTTTTTTTATGGTCCAGGATTTCCTCAGTTTTTAACTTGTTATTAACAGAATCAGTGAGGGTGGAATTGGTTACTATATTTTCAATGTTTTTCTTACTTTTGTAGGGTTGTTTCTTTATTCTCCGCAGTTTTATCATCCATGTCAGAGATTTCCGAGTTACTGTCAATCTCGCTATCTGACTGATTGCTAATCAGTTCTGTATTCGAGCTTACAGTAGATAACGGTCTCTTTAATCTGACAGTGTTGCAGGAAAGGTCAACGTCCACTGAGTTTTCATTTGAGGCAACTAGGTTTCTCACGGTCGGCTCGAGGGGAGGAGAGGTAAGTAGAAGGGGAAAGCTGTCAAGGCCAAGGTTAGGGCTAGAACTTTAGTTCAGTTTGCTCTCGGGAAGAGTAGTTTCAAATGCATTGGGAGAAACATTATTAGAATGATCAAAACTCTCATTATTTGATTCTGTGATTTCTACTTCCGTAGGGAGAGGTAGGGTATTAGTTAATTGAGAGTTACATGGATTTGGACAGTTTTTAGCAATGTGGCCCTGATTTTTACACAAAAAACAAATAGGAACATCAGGGGTTACATATATCCAATGGGGGACATTATCCATAAACACTTGAAATGATTCAGGTAATTTATGTTCATCATCCGGTGAAACAAATGTTTGTCGGCGAAAACTGAGGATGTGGCTCAAGTTGGGATTATTAAATCCAGCACGAAGAAATGTTAACGGTCCTACAGTTTTAACACCGAATGTTAGTAATGCTTCTTCAATCACTTGATGCGGTATACTCGGGCAAACATTTGACAGAATAATTCTTTTGTCTCTGGAGATTAATCAGGCGCGGATCCAGACTTCTCTTTTGGGAGGTGTCACGTTAGTGCATTTATTTCGGAAAGGGGGAGGGTATTGGAGGTAAAAACATATATTTGAAGTATGTTATACGTAAATCAGAATGACTTTATTATACTATAATATATTAGAAATATATTTATATATTTCGATATATTATATTAATAATAAATTAAATATTATATTAATAATATATTAGAAATTTTCAATATTCCCATAATCACCATATCAATCAGTTTACTATTGTTACTATATCCTCATCCTATCCCCTGGAGGTGAGGCAGGTGTAACTTTCAAATTTTAAATGGTAAACCCTAATTTTTGTTGCAGATTCGAATTATCTACAAATATATGTCAATTTTATTCGGTACGTTTATTTTAAAAAAATAAAATTTATAAAGTTATCAACCATAACGTTCAAATTAGCAAAAATAACTTTCATATGATGCAACATGAAACAATTTGTGAAGAAATTATATTTTTAATAAATTATTATAATTAATAAATACATGCATACAATAAATAAATAAACTAAATTATACTTTCATTTTTTCTCATAATTATTTTTCTCGTTTTCGTTTTTACTTTCCCGTATACGTACGTATACACGGAGTGATATACATAGTATAGGGAAAGTTATGTAATGCTGCGCGAAAAAATGGCCAATTTTCGGCGGAAAGAAATTAATTGCCGGGCCGTGAAAACGAATAAGTGGATAAAACCAGATGTTAAATTAAGAAAAAAAATCCCCTAACACGTGGTGCAGCCAGAAACCCTGTTTTCGAGGTCCTTGATACCGAAAACCCAATTGAAAGAAAACGTCCGTCTGTCCGTCCGTCCGTCCGTCCGTCTGTGAACACTGCTAGCGCCTAAACCATACGTACGATTTCTTCCAAAATGGATATTCCCGGTCAATCTGATTCTAGTCAAAGCTTTGAGATTTTGAAAAAGATTCTTCAAAATTTGGGGGTACTATATATGAAGCCCTTCGGAGGTTTTCAAAATTTTCTCAAAAACGGCTCCAATTTTTTTTAAATTTCTTGTATGAATAGAGTAAAATACACTTTTTAACATGGCATAGGTCCGATTTTCACGTACACCTCTGAATTTTCGAAAATTGTGAAAGTTTGAATTTTTTTCGGCGTCTTTCTCCAACTACAAAATTGAAGATAAGGATTTTTTCTTCAATTAAAATTTGTTGTAGATATTGAGTTCTTTCATAAAGGTCATGTAAATGTTTTTCAAAATTTGAGTAGTTTTCGTGTAATATTGGGTGCAATATGTGCAATTTTAAAAAATTACATAAACAAGATTTTCTCAAAAACGGCTCCAAATTTTTTTTAACTTTTGGTAGGGATAGTGGTAAATGTACTCTATCAGATGACATAAAAGCCAAATTGCTCTATAGGTTGTTTTTTTTTTCAAAAATTACAAAAATGTAAATTTTTTTACTTGTCTCTCACGTCGTTAATATTTACTTTATCTGCGATTTTTTACATTATTATATTTACAAGTATATATGCTTTAAATAATGTCAAGTAAAGTTTCTCGAAAACACTACCGTTTTCTGTGAAAAGTAGCTCAAATTTCGGCATTTTCAGAAACGCTCAAACGCCATTTTCTCATATATGGCTGCCAATTTTTTCTTGAAACTTTTGTAACAGATATTGATAATTACACTCTTTAATATGATGTACAGATTATTTTGAGTATTTTTTTTGTTTTTTCAAAAATTATATAAATATAAATTTTTTGAAAGATCTCTCACATCTTAAATATGCACATTATCCGCAATTTGTAAAGATTATTATATTTGTGAATGTAAGTGCTTCAAATAACTTCAAATAAAGTATTTTTAAAACTCAAACATTTTCTGTGAAAATGAGCTTCAACTTTCACATTTTTAGTAGTGCTAAAACGCCATTTCCTCTTAAACGGCACATAATTTTTAAAAGAAAATTGCCATTTATGGCTAGGTTTTTGTGTTCTTTAATATTCTAAAATTAATGTTTCTGTTTTACCAATAGGAAACCGAAAAATTAAGAAAATGACAAAAAAATGTACTTTTGGCGATGATAGATGGTAGCTGGCAAGAAAGAGTATGTGGCAATTCCGAATAGCTAGCGAAGACCCAAGAAAATAGAAAACTAATACGGGAAAGTCTGTGCCATTCTATAATACCACTAGTTCCTTTTTTTTACACTTTTTCGTTTATAGTGCTCTTTTGTACTACACCGAGGGACAACTACACCGAGACATGCAAACATCTAATAATTTAATTTAATATAACAATTAATATATTGCAAATAACTGATGATTCCTTTTGCATTACTAAGGTGCTGTGTATCATTAAAACTCAAATAAAGTAACATCATTGCAATACTGTTCATCAAGGATGAGAGCTGTCAAGAGATTCTTTTGATACAGGTTTCGGAATCAACGACAGCAAACCACTCAAATAAGGTATTTTAGGCGTCAGACTCTATCCTCGCTCATCAGCCGAACTAAAATTCTCTAACCGGATTCGGGCTCAGCGACAGCAAAATATCCCAATAAGGTCTTTCAGCAGTGGCGAAGCTGAAGGGTAATCTGAGAGCCTTATAATACCCAAATTATTTTTCAATAAAATCTGTCGTTTTGTGCCATTTTTCAATATTTTTGTTACTGAATCTTGAAGAAAATTAAATGTGTTCGACTTTTTTTCATTGTTTATGCGCAAGGAAATTATCAGGGCTGCAGCCTCTTTCGGGCCGGTAGCTGAGCGAGGCCAGTGGATAGACACCGGCTGGCTCTGCCGCGCATGCGCACAAGAGAGCATGAGCTATCTTCCTTTCACTTGCATTCACTAGGCAGAGATCCCAGCTGGAGCCAAGGCTCTCGGTAGACACGAACTTCTGCAGCGATGCGCGCCCACGTCTCGACCAGGCAAGTTCACCTCATCATCTGACGTTGTGGGAAAGTAGAGTTGTTTGTGTGCCGTTTGTGTGATTTTTGTTGGTGTTTTCTTTACGAAATAATTAATGAAGCTAAAGATATAGTGTTGCAGACAATGTCCCACTGACAATGCCAGTCTCATAACTTCTAAACGGTTTACGATATCGAAATGCAGTTTTCGCTCAACAATGCGGAATCACGAGTCAAGTAATACGCCGTAGAGATAGAAATAGTAGCAATACATGGTAATATACCGTGTTATGTATGAAGAGACTATTGAAATCTGCATCAAAGTAGACACGATTATGAATGAACTTTCAGGGTGTGATTTATTTGAAAGGTACAAAAATTGTATCTTTTAAAATTGTTGATACAGTAGTGATTCAGATGGACAACAGGTTTCAAGATTTCAAAAACTTTGTTTTTCGTCAAGAAATTCAATAAAATTACTTTTTCACTCACAAAGCGTCCTTTCGTTCAGAAAAGTTTTTTCCTAATAAAACAATATTTATTCCTTGACAGTGTACAGCCTCGAAATAAACTGACAAATGTATACATTAATGCACAATACATGCCTGCAGTTGTTTTGTATTTGTAGTAGTATTTGTTACACAAATTGATCTAGAAAAATATATCAAGAGACAGTTCGGTTGATACAACTCAGTCCAACTGTTCCTTTATACAGTACAGCATGTGAAGGGAATATGATTACATTCAAGAGTTAAGGCATTCGTGAGAAATTCCACGGGAAATTAATGGTGCAGAAACGAAAGCTTAAAAGAACAAATTATCGACGTTTTTGTTGAATAAAAAAAACGATGAATGGAGCTAATTAAAAAAAATGTAATATTAGATTTTCAGAATACCCAACTGCATGACTCTAGCTTAGGCGTCAGACACTATCCTCGCTCATCAGCCAAACTAAAATTCTCTAACCCTAATTCTTTTAAATCTTTACCACTAAACCCTGTTGATTGCCTTAACTTGTGCTGAAAGCGGCTTCTTACGTTCTCACAAAACTACTCACATCAAACTTCAATGATTAAATTAGGTTCGCCGTTACTAATTACATTAAGCATTTTTAGGTTAAATAAACATTGAGTTCCATAAGAGTTCCGATACTGAATTGGATTGTATCATCGAAACTGAATTCTAACAAACACCAGAAAGCAAGATTGTTGAAAATTGTACATACAGACCATTATTATTACTAAGTTTTGCTAGTTCTATTCCCTTCGAACAACGGTTGTGACTTTTTAAGATGAGACCCTGTGCTGACGTCCATTTTGCCCCAAATTCTCTCGTTCAATTAGTGACAAATATTCACATTAAGTTGGCAACACTAGTAACGCGCAGTGTATTTGATTCCGACTTAAGATGTGTTACTTGTTTAGATATATTTCTTTGTATTAAAAATATTTTTAAAGTGATCTTGAATACACATATGTTTTTATACAAATGAAATTCTAATTTCTATTTAAATTCATTAGTTTCAGCACTGATAAATTTTTAGAAGTTTCTAGAATTGTCTGAAAATATTGAAATGTCTCAAAAATGTCTCGGACAGTCCCGATTCTGAAAGTACACTGGAACGGTTATCAGTTTCTCAGAGTTTTTTTTTAGATATCTTAGAGTTTCTCACAAAATTGTGACGGTTCATCATTTGGTGGGGGGGGCATGACCCCCGTGACCCCCCCTTGGATCCGCGCCTGAGATTAATGGTCTTATGGGGAATACTTGATTAGTCACAACAATGTTCTTATGATTGTAGACTAGATCATCTGCGACATCTTTGCTGGATAGGTACACACAGAGTCTGTTTTTCGATATTTTCGAAGCAAACTTAATATGAGAAGAATTAACTTTAGTTGATAACTTTTTAATAAATTCTACTATTGGTGCACTATTTGCCGAGTCTATGATGATAGCATTTTCTTTCTTTGGAAAGAGAGATTGCATGGTAACTTTAGCATAGTTAATGGTTGTCTTAGTGTTCTGGTCTCCTGAAGATTGATGAACTTGAGAGGGCTCCATGATGATCACGAAAAAGAACTTTTCACTTAGTTAAGCAATATCACTTCATGTAACAATACTCCACTTCTACCACGTTTAACATTGCACTGACAACCACTGAGACAGTGAACGCACACAACGTGATTCAGCCTGGAGCGAACGGAGCGTCCGGCCACCACGGCGGTCAGGACGCGACTGAGAATAATCTTCAATTATTGTTACAAGCACTTTAATGTATACTACTTGAACTTTTGTTTGAAATTTGTTATGCTGTAATAGTTCTGTTAATTTGGATATTAGTTCTGAATGGTTATTACAGTTGTGTATGAAAATTGGTGGTATGGGAATGATGTTATTAGTTTTTTTCACCTGATGTTTCTGTTTCTTCAGTAGGAAGACCTTGAAATCTATTGCCTATTGGTATATTATAGGCGCTATGCGAAGAGCCAGTTGCAAAGAAGCCACTAAGTTACCTTTTAGCGGGATTTGGATAACTTTGCATTTGTTCTGGTTGTGAACTTCAAATAAAATTTGAAGTCAATGTGAAGTCAATGGACTTAGTTCATTTGAACTAAGTTCATTGACTTCACCAGTTATATCACTATTTACAGAAGGCGGGAAAAAACTAAGATTTTTTTCTCATTAGAGCAAATATTTTCATACCAATTCTTACACACAGTTTTTAACTGTTTTTGACGTAAATAAATAAATAAATCTGACTTCAAAATATTGGAAGTGTGGCGAAACCTTGGGGAAAGTACTTCAACAAATTAATCGCTGGTTCTAAGGTGAGGAACAAGATATCCGCGGAAGCGAAAGTAACAATTCCCGATTGATTATGGGTCCATGGATGGATACATGAATTTACAAATAATAAATTTGTTTTTGGTTTAAAACTCAAAACGTTATTTAAATATCAGGATTGCTCCAAAAGCACCCTGAAAGTACTGCCATCTGGCGATAATTTTCTGAACGGTCTTCGAAGTTTGAAAATCCCAGTTAAAAACGTTAAAAATCTGGTTATAAGATGTGGTGTTGTGTTTTGCCTTTTCATGTAATCAGAAGGTAAAATGTCCAATTATAGGAGTTGTTGGGTTCCCAATTGCCATAACAACCAAACAGAAGACGTGGAATGTACAAAGCTGATTACTTTTCTGTGCGATCCTGAAAAAGTGAGTAATATTAAGGCTAAATGTACCGACACTAGTTCAATTTGTCGCCACCACGTGGCAGCACCAAGTTTAGTGAATTTTACTTTACCGATTACGTCTGAACAAATGGTCCGATTTTCGAATCTGTAAACGGCATTTGACTCATGTTTATAATAGAATTTACTCTACGAAGCCCTTTTTCCAAAAAAAACTAGCAGAAACTCGATTTTTAAAATTTTTCTCGTACTTCCGGGAACAATTTCAAAAATGTGGGCTTATAGCGCGATGGCGACACGCTTCCAGAATCCAACGCCGTGTCAAACATGCAAATCGGATAAATAGGAGCGACGGTAAGTCAAATTTCGAAAAACACCTCACCCCACTCCCCATTCCCCTTCCACGCCGCCGGGACATCCCGGCATTCATTGTTGGCCGGCGGCGCGGTCAAGCCGGCACAGGCGAGCCGGGCGGCGGCCGCCGCGGCGCGGCGACGGGCAAGAAGGCTGAACTTTCGGGGGCAGCAAGCCAGACACCCCGTCACTTCGTTGATGCTTCCGTCACTTCGCATCTCAAGATATTTTTTCCCCACATATGAAACTAGTGATGCTGTAATAGGGGTAAACGGTCTCGTATCATCTTTAATAGTAGTATAAAACTATTACCTTATTCACATATTCCATCTTCCTTCGAATACCATCATAAGAATGTCTGAGGTATCACTGAAAACACCGATCCCGCTTTGGTGCTGATTTCAAAAAGTAAAAATCGAACTAATTGCGTAAATATCACCCATATTCCATCTCCTCACATCGTATTTTAGATATATTTTACTTCTAAGATCTTCCATTACCATTTCACTACCAGAAAAAACAAGCGGAGATAACGCAAGAGCTCTTTTATCCTACGATTCGATTTATCATTTCAAAAAGGCGTTTGTCACCTTGATAGAATTCACCTGGTTAATCTTTTTCCCAGTAAAATAGCCGAATCGAATTTTTAAAATGTTTTTATACTTGCGGACATATTTGAAAAAGTGGTAAA
Source organism: Acheta domesticus (assembly GCA_031308135.1). NCBI lineage: Eukaryota > Metazoa > Arthropoda > Insecta > Orthoptera > Gryllidae > Acheta > Acheta domesticus. Next base: position 141,380,211 of record JAHLJT010002406.1, on the reverse strand, counting down.
ATAGCGTGCTGGCGAGATGCACCCTGAATCTAACGCCATATCATACACTGAAATCGGATAAATAGACTTCTCTAGTCATGTAAAAAAATGATCTTCAGTAACGTCAAAATTCTGTTTCGCGGTACTGCTTGTCGATCTCATGGCTAAAGTCCGGGTCTAATGTAATTACATATGTTTTGTCTACTGTTCTCATTTTGTAATCTAGGCGAACTGTTGCAATTCTAACAAAATATTAAATTTTTCGTTACAAAGTTTGTACTGTATTACGTATTTTACATATTTTGCTGATCATTTAATATCTGCTTAACAGTATATTTATTATTTGCTAATTATTAAGGTATTTTCGCAAATTACCAAATTTCTTGAAATTATTTCCGGAAATATATTTAATTAATTTTGAAAAATAGTTTTTATTTAAATGTGTTTATATTTTTGCAATGAGCATATTTTGTCTAATACTAATTCAGAATTGCTGACATTCCTATGTGCTGCACGTAAAGATTTCGAACAGAGTGCTTCAAAGATTCTCTGTTCGTGTCTGCATTTTTCTACGTGCATCTCTTTGTTTTCATTGCTGATAGAGAGAAATAAAAAAAACAGTAGGCAGAAAAAGTAGTTACTTTTAAATTCGATATAATTAATATTTTATTAATGGAATTTCAAATTGTGAACATTTATTTTACTTTATCTCTCTTCTCAATCTTCATACGAAGAGAAAGTTATATCGTGCGCAGGAAAACTCTCAAAGCAGAGTCCTGATAATGAAAATGTGGATAAATCGTGTTGTTGTATAGTAAATTACTTCCTGTAACTCGTGGTGTAGCCAGAATCCATGTTTTGTGGGTCCTTAATACCGAAAAATTGATTGACGGAAAAGCGTCCGTCAGTGTCTCTGGTGTATGTGAACAACACTAGCGTTTACACTGCGTACAAATTTTTTCCAAACTGGAAAAAACAACAACAAAATACAGCTGTCGATCTACTGTCATTCGAAGCTCTGCAATTTTCAAAAACGTGCATTACTTTTTGGAGATACATTACACGAACCCCCCCGGATATTTTAAAAATTTTCTCAAATATGGCTCCAAATTTTTTCTTTATATTTCTCGTAAAAATTGAATAAAATACACATGGCTTAGGTCCGATTTCACTGATAACTGAATTTTCGAAAATTGCAAAAGATTGAATTTTTTCGGCGTTTCCTACAACTACAATATTGACGATAGAGACTTTTCCTTTCTAAGAAATTTGTTGTACATAATTAGTTCTTTCATTAAGATCATGATTTTTTTAAAACAATTTTTGTAGTTATGGCGCAATCTTGTGTGCAATATATGCAACTTTAAAAGATAACAAAGCAAGATTTTTTCAAAATCGGCTCCATGTTTTTCCTTTAAACTATTGGTAGGGATATTGCGAAATGTACTTTAAGAGATGACATAAACATTATTTTGCTCTATTCTTTTGTTTTTGCGAAAATAACACAAATGAAACTTTTTGAATAGCCTGTCACGTCGTTTATATTTACATTATCGGCGATTTGTTCACATTATTAGATTTATGAGCACACGTACTTTAAATTATATCATTTAAAGTTTTTCGAAAACTAAAATTTTTTTTTGGAAATGAACTCGAAATTTCGCATTTTCAGAAACGCTCAAACGCCAATTTTTTCTGAAAAGGTTCCAAATTTTTTGTTCAAAGTTTTTGTACGTATAGTGTGAAATGCACTGTCTAAGGAAACAAAAAAGTTTTGTTGTATTATTTTGTTGTTTTTCTTCAAAATTTACACAAATGTATTTTTTAAATATTTCGCATGCCTTGTATGCACATTTGCAGCGATTTGTAAACATTATTGCATTTGTGAATGGAAGAGCTTAAAATATCTTAAAATAAATTTTAAAAAAACTCTCAAGATTCCTGTGAAAAAGGGCTTCATATTTCACATTGTCACAGACGCTTAAACACCCTTTTCTTAAAAACGGTATCAAGTTTATGAATGAAAATTGTCGTAAAGGACAAGGTTTCAGTCTTCTTTAATATTCTAAAAGCAATATTTTGAATCTACCATTAGGAAACCGAATAATTGAGAAAACCTAAAAAATAAGTTGGGTGCATTAAATGGCAGGTGGCAAGTTGGGGCAAGGCCATAAATCTAGCCCATGCCAACAAAATAGTAAAATTTTACTACGACAAAGTCCGAATAGCTGGACTGAGACTATAGGAAATTGAAAAGCTAATACGGGAAAGTCTGTGCCATTCTGTAGCACCACCAGTTACTTTCTCGTGTTAGTTACTCAAAGTTATGTAATGCTGCGGAAAAATCTATTTCGAGATATTAACGGAAGTACTCGTTTTAGGGTCCCCTGATACCCAGGGCCGTCTTTGGGTTTGAAAGTACCCGAGGCACTCAGATTTCGGGGCCCCTAATTCAAATTTTCGGAAACATGCGTATTTTTGCGATATTCTGTGTCAAACATGTGCAATTTTTATTTCCTTTAAACCATTTTTTCTTAGACACCTCAGAAATTTTGATTAAATTGGGACCTTAGCATAAAGGTAGCTTAAGAGAATGGTGCATGTCTCATGTTCGTTAAAATGCCTGGTTTTGCAAAAATTAAAACAGAAATGTCGGCCACTTCTTACAATACTCCGTATATACGTATGTATAAGGAAAATAAAAATAATTGATTTAAATATAATTTGTTATTGGAAATGCCAATATTAAATTCAATTTTTGCTTCCTCACACTTTAACTTATCGACAATGCTACAAAGGAATTCCGCTTAGCGCTCGCAACTTAGCGACAACGCGCGGTTAGCCACCACGAGTTTGTACATTGTAGGTTCCACGAGTTCGTACATTGCTGTGTGTCTTCTGGGAGCAAATAAAAAAACCTCACTCATGGAAAACATTGCCTTTGATATTAACCAGCCATTCAGCAATACTGAAATTTGATGGATATAATTATTTGTGCGATATGAATGAAAAACTCAATAGCTAAGATGTTAGTAGCGCAGAAAATGCAATATCTTAATATTGCGTAGCTGTTTTTTATAATTCGGTAAAGTACGTGCTGTTCTAACACCACTAGTTCAGTTTTGTTATATATTTTTTATTATCTGTGGGGGCCCTTTGATCATGGGGGGCCCTGAGGCACGAGCCTCGTCTGCCTGTGCCTAAAGATGGCCCTGCTGATACCGAAAGGGTGTATGTGTGTTTTGACTTTTTAACGTCCGTTCGTCCGTCCATCTGTCTGTGTCTGCCTGTCTGGGCATATGTGAACACCACTAGCGCCTAAACTATGTGTAGAATTTTTGCTCAACTGAATAAACCCCTGTCGATCTGGTCTGAGTCGAAGTTCTGCGATTTTTAAAAACATTCATTAATTTTTGGAGATACTTTTTATTAAGCCCCAGGGACATTTTCAACATTTTCTCAAAAATGTCAAACAGTATAGGTGGCTCAGTGCATCAACTGATGTCACTGCAATGCCTCTGACCGAGAGGTGCTAGGCTCGAGTCCCGACGGTGGCAGGATTTTTTCAACACTAGCTTGTCAGTTAGATGTAGAATTCAACCGATGTCTGGAGGAAAATTCTAGCGACCGGCTGCTCTGATTGGAAGTTTTCCATAGTTTCTCCGATCATCATCAAACGAATGCCGGAGAAATACCCTAACAAACGGACCTCCCGCGATATTTCCTTCCTCTTCCTTGTCCTATCTTCACACACACACACACACACACACTAACTTGCACAACACTACCATATATGCTGGGAGACCAGTGGGAGGATTGGAACTTGTCCCGGCTGTGGGCCGTGCACTGCTGGTGGGAGATACCTTGTTAAGAAAGGAACACGGCAAGCCGACAGGTAAATCGGTCGGTGATTTAGAGCTTGTCCCGGCTGGGGTGGTGCCCCGCTGGTGGCAGATACCTGGTTGGGAAGCCCCGCTAGTGGACGGAAGGTCGGCGCCGGATCTCGCCATCGGCACAGCGGGCAACATCTCTTCCACCTCACGATGAAATAAACATGCATTGCACTTACGGGACTAATGACCAAAGCAGTTGACGCGCCCAAAATCACTAACAATCAATCAAAAATTACTCCAAATGCTTTCCTTAAATTAATTGTAAGAATAAAGTAAAATACACTCAAGGTGGCATAGCTCTTATTTTCATTGCTGACTGATTTTGGGAAAATTGCAAAAGTTCGAATTTTTTTTCGGCGTCTTCCTACAACTACAAAATTGAAGATAGAGATTTTCCCTTAAAATTATATTTGTTCTTCATACTTAGTTCTTTCAATAAGGTCATGCACATTTTTTTTGAAATTTTTAGTAGTTTTCGCGCAATATTGAGTGCAATTTGTGCAATTTTTAAAAATTACAAGAACAAGATTTTCTCAAAATCGACTTCAACTTTTTTCCTTAAACTTTTGGAAAGGATAGTATCTAATGTACTCTGAGATGACATAAACGCCATATTGCTCTATTCCCTTGTTTTTTCAAAAATTACAAAAATGTAATTCTTTGACTAGCCTTTCATTTAGTAAATATTTTCTTTAACGGCGATTTGTTCATATTAGGGAACTTTTGCCACCTCGAACGTTAAGTACTATCGATCTTTTGCGCATGCGCAGATGCACCAAAGTGATGCGAAACGTGCACTGCGAATGAGCAGAAGATCGATAGTACGTAACGTTCGAGGGTGCAAAAACTCCCTACTATTATATTTACGAGTACATGTGCTTTACATTATGTCTTAAAAGTTCCTCGACAACTCAGATGTTTTCTGTGAAAATGAACTGAAACTTCCGAATTTGCACAAATGTTCAAACGCCATTTTCTCAAATTGCTTCTTCAAACTTTTCGTACGAATGCTATTTGCATTCTTTAAGTTAACATAAAATTAATTTGGCTGTATTTTTTTGATTTTTCAAAAAATTAATAAATGTATTTTTAAGTGTCTCTCACGCCATTAATATTCACATTTCCAGAAATTTTATACATTATTACATTTGTGAGTAGAAGTGCTTTAAATGTCACCAAATGAAGTTGTTCGAAAACTCGAAAGATTCTTGTGAAAATTCCGAAGCTTCCATTTTCGCATTTACAGTAACGCTTAAACGCCATTTTCTTAAGAGCGGCTCCAAATTTATCAATGAAAATTCCTATATAGGACGAAGTTTTACTCTTCTTTAATATCCTAAAAGTAATATTTCGTATCTACCATTAAGAAGCTGAAAAATGAGAAAAGTTCAAAAAATGTATTTTGGGCGGCGATAGATGTCAGCAAGATGTCAGAAGATGGGGAAAAATGGTAAAACTGGCCCAGACCAAAGATATTAGATTACTATGAGAAAGTATGTGCAATTTGTCCTAAAGTACGAAAACGTTTTAAAAATTCGTTTCGGCTGTTTTACTTGGAAGAGGGGATTAACCAGGTGAATTCTATCAAGGTGACAAACGCCGTTTTGAAATGATGAATCGAGTCGTAGGATAAAAGAGCTCTTGCGTTATCTCCGCTTGTTTTTTTCCGGTAGTGAAATGGTAATGGAAGATCTTAGAAGTAAAATATATCTAAAATACGATGTGAGGAGATGGAATATGGGTGATATTTACGCAATTAGTTCGATTTTTACTTTTTGAAATCAGCACCAAAGCGGGATCGGTGTTTTCTGTGATACCTCAGACATTCTTATGATGGTATTCGAAGGAAGATGGAATATGTGAATAAGGTAATAGTTTTATACTACTATTAAAGATGATACGAGACCGTTTACCCCTATTACAGCATCACTAGTTTCATATGTGGGGAAAAAATATCTTGAGATGCGAAGTGACGGAAGCATCAACGAAGTGACGGGGTGTCTGGCTTGCTGCCCCCGAAAGTTCAGCCTTCTTGCCCGTCGCCGCGCTGCGGCGGCCGCCGCCCGGCTCGCCTGTGCGGGCTTGACCGCGCCGCCGGCCAACAATGAATGCCGGGATGTCCAGGCGGCGTGGAAGGGGAATGGGGAGTGGGGTGAGGTGTTTTTCGAAATTTGACTTACCGTCGCTCCTATTTATCCGATTTGCATGTTTGACACGGCGTTGGATTCTGGAAGCGTGTCGCCATCGCGCTATAAGCCCACATTTTTGAAATTGTTCCCGGAAGTACGAGAAAAATTTTAAAAATCGAGTTTCTGCTAGTTTTTTTGGAAAAAAGGGCTTCGTAGCGTAAATTCTATTATAAACATGAGTCAAATGCCGTTTACAGATCGAAAATCGGACCATTTGTTCAGACGTTATCGGTAAAGTAAATTCCTGCTGATGGTGCTGCGATCTATTGAATTTTCCTACAAGTTTTTTTCGGTACATTTAGCCTGAATGTTTTGCATGATTCTTTAAATAATGCTTTCATAGTATGATAACGAATGTTATTCTCTTACTACTTTTAATATAGTCGTATTATTTTTGTTGCAACAACATTAAATTGAAGGTATATTTTATTTATAATTATTAATGTATATATTACGAATTTTATTATAAGTATAGAGAATGTCTGCTACCTATTAGAACTTCAGGAAATGCGGTCCACAGTGGTTTTAATTTGTGTATTATTCAATTTGTCTTCCTCGCAAGACCTGGTGAGTGCAAAAACCTTGTTTTATAGAGAAGTACAGCACTATACATCTTGAATTCCAATAACATCCCTTTTTTCTATTTCAGACACGTCTCCACCTACTGGAAAACAAGTTGCAAGTGCTATTTGGTCCTGCTGTGCTATGCAGTACAATACCATCATTTTCTGTTATCTCTTAATATTGCTGGGTAGTAATTTTGAATTTGAAGTGAAGTGTCTTAGTGTAGTGTGTTGTTCATTGTCTGTTCAGATCTATTATGGTCTGTTCAGGGCAGTTTTTTTCTGTTTGATCTTAGAAGTAGTTAAATATCACTCTGTGAAGTGTATTTTTTCACCAGATACTTGAAAGGGAATACTAGCTTTTACTGCCTCTTAAGTGTGATTTATGTGTGTGTAGTTGAAAGTTAGAATTGTTTTCATGAGTAATTTACAGTGTTCTAATATCACTATAAAGAATATAGTAAGAATTGACGCGAAATGCCGTGACATATTCCATCGCGAAGATGGGATTTGATTGGCCTTGAGGGTCGCTCTTAGAAAAGTCGCAGTATAAGTCCAAAAATCACCCATCTTGGACATAACTTTCACTTTTATACAGATGATATGTACTAGTGGTGGTATATTGAGGATAGTTTTGTGTTACATATTCTGATTTTGATATTTACATAATGTTAGTGCCCAAGAAAATTATCTGAAATATGTAAAACAATCTTTCAAAAAATTGCAATATAAAGAATAACTGTTTCATTGTAAATGGTGCTGTTAATTTTTAATCCAAAGAGAAAATATTTTTCTCCACTGGTATTGACTATGAAGCTGAGCTCTTTGTACAATTGCACGACACTTATTGGAAATGTATACAATGTTCTAAACATATTTCTTCACAATTCTAAAATTAATATTTTTGAGATTTCACTTTTCTTCTGCATGTGATAATGGTGTGAAAATGTGTGGCCAATCTTCTGATGTGAATAGTTTTTCTGAAATTTTCTGTTTTTTAAGTTGAACATGAGTTTCAGCCAAGTTCTTCATCAGTTCTTCTAAATAATGAGATTTCATGTAGTATATTCGTATATTGAAGTAGACACATTTTTAATCAAGAAATCTTAGAACATCAATTAATTTCAGAGCTATGGGTGACACTTATTCAAGCTTCTTATTATCTATTTTAGTTTCTGCTTAATTATCTTGATTAAATAGTAAACATATTTAAAGTCGGTAATATATATAGAAATTGATATATTGTGTAGCTTAATGTGGTAGTGGACTGAATAGTTTTTGTAGACTTTTTGTGCAGATGCAAGTTTCTTCTTCATTTACAAAACTTTTCAATAATATTCATTGCTATTATAATACCTTATTTGCAATTTTGATAAAGCTAAAATTTTAGCGGTATTTAAAACAGGGATGTTATTTTCATTATACAATATTAAAGGAATAATGGCTACTTTTATTTTGACAATTTTCTAAATGCATGGTTTCAGTATTCAGTTGACAGCAAAGTGAATAATCTGAACGTATTATTGCTTATATTGACTTTGTAAAAATTAAATTAAGCTGTTTATATTGTGAATGACAATGTTTATTTACATAATTTAGAAATAAATATTGTGAATATGAAATAACTTTTTATTTGCACTTATCAGTTCCTTTAACCAACTCAGAATCACAAATGTTAAATATATGACCCAAATGTTAGTTATTGGCTTCTAAATTGCCTAGCGTGTTTCACATAAAATAAATTATATTCATATAATTTTTCTCAATTTTGAAAAATCCCTTAGTGATATAATTTTAAATGCCCCGGTCCACATCTTCGCGCCATCGATCGCCCTTCCATCGGTCGGTCGCCCTTCGATGCTATTGGCTGCTGACGGCTGGGTCCAAGATGGATGCTTCCCCCTCGATGAAAATAAAAGCCGTTAAGAGCGCTGGAAATAACATTGAGTGCCAACTCTCTGGCTGGCAGAATAAGTATTGACGTTCAATCAAGACATTCACGTGTCCATACGCAGTTGCGGGAGCCAGGAGTTCACTAGATTCGTGAAATTCACTCTTAATAAAGACATCCGTCGTAATAAGAAATTAGCGAAGGAACCTAATAGTTTTAAAGTATGTTATCAACCAGCTGATGTACTGGAGTTGCTTGAGTATTAATTCTCGCAGTTGCAACTAGAGCCCGGAAGTTTGGCAAAATGCCTTTTTGTTATTGTTACCATTTCATGACTGAATGGGACGATAGGAATCACTTAACTGTGCTTCTCGAGTTATTTTAGTAGATTCTCTTTTTGCCTTGTTTGCCTATTTTAGCTTCTGATGCCTATTTTGGGCATTTTGCCTTATTTGTGCATTTTTAGTCATAATTTTTCCTTTCCCCCTCCTGGCACCAATCTTTGTCAAACTGGAAAAATGCAAACCTGGACAATATGATGGCACGGTCGTGTGTTGTCTTTCTGTGGGCGCAGGGGCTTCAGTGTCAGGTTGTGTTAAAAATATTAACTAGTGGTGCTTCCAACGCACATACTTTCTCGCTCTGCTTCTATACGGTCCTTTTTGCTATTCCACTACTTCATAAACCAGAAAAAGTGTATTATACCAGCAAACCTTTTCGGTACCAAGACCAGACAACCGAAACTCAAATTCAACGAACCGGCACTTACACCACAACGCAACACCAACACCGTCTCTGTCGAACAGAACCATGAAAGAATAAAACCGACCTATAAAATGGAAAATGCATGATTAAGAAACAATTGATAGGATGGCAAAACGCTTTACAAATACAAGAGAAGTAAAAAATTGTTAAAAGTTAAATATTTGAACAAATATATACAGACATTTCCAGGATATTTATCGCAATTACATATATTTTAGTCAAAACGTAATTCTATCGCTTTTATCATTAGAGGCCGGTAATTTTCAACATGCGAAAAAGTGTCTTTATAACATGACCAAGAAAGGCAGCGATAAACTGCATTACGAAGTATTCGTAAGGCTAGAAAGTAATAGCCATTTTTGGAACCGTTAGGTATATGTAAGTTCATCGCATGCCTTCTGGTTATATTGTGTTACAATTTAGCGTTCAAATGCTCATAAGTTTACTTAAATTGGTTCATACAGATATATACTAGACAACAGTTGATTTGACATGTCATACGCTTCAGAAATCGAATAACAGAGTTGAAAAATAGTTTAAAAGACGCAGTTAGGGAAAACACAGACAAGTCCCGTCTATTTATCTGCATTGATTCAATTCGTGAGTAGAAGTACTTCAAATGATTTTCAATAAAGTATCTACACTCTTCAGTGTTTTTTTCCTGAAACATCACATTCATTAAATTAAAATTCCCCACGGGGTATCGAACTCGGTACCTTCATTATTGAAGATCTCAACCCCAAGGTGCATTAGCCAATCGCGCTACGGGACCGACTTCCTGAACCACTCCAAATATTTCAGTCAAAACGATCTTGAATCAGTTCTATCATTAGGAAGAAGGTAATTGTCAACATGCGAAAAACATGTCTTTACAAAAACAATGACCAAGAAAGGCAGCGGTAAACGGTTAACTCCACATAATTTATCGGATGATCGGCATTTGGAAAATAACTACTGCGAGAAAGTATGTGCCATTCTATAGCACCACTAGTTTATTTATATATTTACCTTCCCTTCTTACACACGTGCAGAAAATTTAAAGAAAAAATTTGGAGCGGTTTTTGAGAAAAGTTTTTTTTGTCAATCTGAATCGCAATTTACGCAAAAACTATACGTTTTTCCCCAAAATGGTACATGACCTTATTTGAAGTACTAATTTCGTACAACCGACTTTGTCTGAAGCGAAAATCTCTACCTTCAATTTTGGAGTTTTTTAAAGAGTTTTTTGCAATTTTCGAAAAATAGGGCCTATAAACGAAAATGATGTCTACGTCATTCCCTTCAACGTTCTCCGCACTATTCAACAACAAAATATAATCAAAAAATTTGGAGCCATTTTTTTTTAAATTCATAAAATCTCAAAATGGGCTTCATGTAAAGTATCCTCAAATAATAAGATATCGGTTTCAAATTCAAGAGGCCTTGAGACGAGTCAAAACCATCGGGGAATATCAATTTTGAAGAAAATCGACCGAACGGTTTAGGCGCTAGCGTTGACCACAGACGGACAGACGGACAGAATGCCGTCAATCGATTTTGAAGTATGAAGAAGGAACAAATCATGGATTATGACTACACCACGAGATGGAGGATTTTTACTTTCCCGTATACGTACGTATACACGGAGTGATATACGTAGTATAGGGAAAGTTATGTAATGCTGCGCGAAAAAATGGCCAATTTTCGGCGGAAAAAAATTAATTGCCTGGCCGTGAAAACGAATAAGTGTATAAAACCAGTTGCTAAATTAAGAAAAAAAATCCTCTATCTCGTGGTGTGGTCAAAATCCATGATTTGTTGCTTCTTTATACTTAAAAATCGATTGACGGCATTCCGTCCGTCTGTCTGTCTGTGGTCAACGCTAGCGCCTAAACCGTTCGGCCGATTTTCTTCAAAATTGATATTCCCCTGTCGATCTGATTCTAGTCGAAGCTTTGTGATTTTGAAAAGATTCTTTAAAATTTGGGGGTACTTTATATGAAGCCCCCCGGGGATTTTCAACATTTTCTCAAAAACGGCTCCAAATTTTTTCTTTAAATTTCTTGTATGAATAGAGGAAAATACATTTTTTAACATGGCATAGGTCCGATTTTCACGTACAGCTCTGAATTTTCGAAAATTGTGAAAGTTTGAATTTTTTTCGGCGTCTTTCTCCAACTACAAAATTGAAGATAGAGATTTTTTCTTCAAATAAAATTTGTTCTGCATATTGAGTTCTTTAATAAAGGTCATGTAAATGTTTTTCACAATTTTGGTAGTTTTCGTGCAATATTGCGTGCAATATGTGCAATTTTAAAAAATTACAAAAACAAAATTTTCTCAAAAACGGCTCCAAATTTTTTCCTTAAACTTTTGGTAGTGATAGTGGTAAATGTACTCTATCAATGACATAAAAGCCATTTTGGTCTATCGGTTGGTTTTTTCAAAAATTACCAAATGTAAATTTTTTTTACTTGTCTCTCACGTCGTTAATATTTACATTATCGGCGATTTTTGTACATTATTATATTTACGAGTATATATGCTTTAAATAATGTCAAGTAAAGTTTCTCGAAAACACTACCGTTTTCTGTGAAAAGTAGCTCAAATTTCGGCATTTTCACAAATGCTCAAACGTCATTTTCTCGTATATGGCTGCAATTTTTTTCTTGAAACTTGTATAACGGATAGTGCTAATTACACTCATTAGTATAGCATGAAGTTTATTTTGAGTTTTTTTTTGTTTTTTTTCAAAAATTATATAAATGTAAATTTTTTGAAAGATCTCTCACATCTTTAATATGCACATTATCCGCAATTTGTAAAGATGATTATATTTGTGAGTGTAAGTGCTTCAAATAACTTCAAATAAAGTATTTTGAAAACTCAAAAATTTTCTGTGAAAATGAGCTTCAAAATTCGCATTTTTAGTAGTGCTAAAACGCCATTTTCTCTTAAACGGCACATAATTTTTAAAAGAAAATTGCCTTTTACGGCTAGGTTTTTGTGTTCTTTAATATTCTAAAATTAATGTTTCTGTTCTACCAATAGGAAACCGAAAAATTAAGAAAATGACAAAAAAAATGTACTTTTGGCGATGATAGATGGTAGCTGGCAAGAAAGAGTATGTGGCAATTCCGAACAGTATTGCGAAGCGAAGACCCAGGAAAATAGAAAACTAATACGGGAAAGTCTGTGCCATTCTGTAGCACCACTAGTTTAATTTTAATTATTAATTAGTTTTAAATGGCGATTTTTTAATGTTTCCTGTGTTTTTACCCCTACTTCAGCCAGAATAAATGCTTTTCTACCTATTTTAGTAAAAATAAATGCCGTTTTGGCTGTCTATTTTTGGGTCTGAATGCCCGAACTTTCAAGCTCTAGTCATAACAGAACCGTAAAGGAATGAATTCTATATTTGAAGTTGGCACCCCCACTTTGTCGAAAATTCAAATGGCATACACCAAAGTTTTGCCCAAGTTTTCCCCAAGTTTGCCCAACCTTTAAAAAGTTTTGCCCACGTCACAGAACGCCGGAAATCGAAAATCGAATTTTGGACTTTAAAGTGTCTAGCACCCCAATTGCGAATTTCAAGGTTTTGAACATACCATCGTGTAGAAGAGTTTAGCTCGTTTTTAAATCAATTTATAAAAAGTTTTGCCCAAGTCAAATAAAGCCGCAAATCGCAAATTAAAATTTCGGACTTAAACGTCCTGGAGCTCTCCCACAAAGCTATTTCCAACTTTCAAACATGCCATCGTTTTGCCCACGATGAGACCAAGTCATAAAAAATTTTTGCCTAAGTCACACAACGCCGGAAATAGCGAAAATCGCAAATCAAATTATCGACTTTAAAGTGACTAGCACACCCACTTGCGAATTTCAAAGTTTTGAACAAACCATCGTGTAAAGAGTTTTGCCCATTTTTGAATCTATTTGTAAAAAGTTTTGACCAAGTCACACAATGCGGGAAATCGCAAATCAAATTTTTGGACTTAAACTTCCTGTAGTTCCCAAAAAACTAATTTCAAAATTTTGAACATACCATCGTATCGCTCACGATTGGTTCAAAGTCATTGAGCCTTAAATAAGTTTTGCCCAAGTCACACCACGCCAAAAATGCGAAAATAGCAAATCATATTTTGGACTTTAAAGTGACTACCACCCCCAATTGCGAATTTCAAAGTTGTGAACGTACCATTGTGTAGAAAAGTTTTTGTCCCTTTATGAATCAATTTGTAAAAAATGTTGACCAAGTCACAAAACATTGGGAATCGCAAATCAAAATTTTGGACTTAAACTTTCTGTAGCTCTCCCACAAGTCTTTTTTGAAATTTCCAACATACCACCGTTTTGCCAACGATGAGCCCGTGTACATCGAGCCTTAAAAAAGTTTTGCCCAAGTCACAGAAAGTCAGGAATCACAAATCAAAATTTCGAACTAAAACCTCCTATAGGTCTCCAAAACAAAAATATCAAAATTTCGAACATGTCATCGTTTTGCCCACGATCGGTCCAAGCTCATCGAGCCTTAAACGAGTTTTGCCCAAGTCACACAACGCCGGAAACGGCAAATCAAAATTTTGGACTTTAAAGTGACTTGCAAAAGCGTGAAAATGGCACCCTTACTTGCGAATTCAAAGTTTTGAACAAACCATCGTGTAGAAGAGTTTTGCTCATTTTTGAATCCATTTTGTAAAAAGTTTTTCCTAAGTCACACAACGCTGGAAATCGCAAATCAAAATTTTGGACTTACACTTTCTGTAGCTTTCCAACAAGTGTTTTTCGAAATTTCGAATATACCACCATTTTGCCTACGATGAGCCTAAGTACATCGAGCCATAAAAAGTTTTCCCCAAGTCACACTACACCAGAAATCGCAAATCACAAATCGCAAATCGAAAATCACGATTTATATTCTATACCCAACAGTAGTGAAGCTTCTCAAATTATGACAAGACTTACAACAGCTCACGGGGCAGGAGCATAAACTAGGAATACTAACTTCTGACATTTATCAGTAATCTGCGTTCCGACAAGGAGTAGTTAAAGGTACAATACATGAAAGGTACACCACCTTCCCCTATTCTCTCGTCGAATTTTATTTCTTACATCTATAGGTATATAAGCAATTATTTCTTCATAAAACTAGTAGAACCCTATATGTCTATGTTAAATATTTATGAGTTTGAATATAACTTGTAATAATACACAAGCAAGAGTTTAGAATGTTTTCCGGAAATACACAGTTTTAGACAGAAGGTGTTTCTAAATGCATGATAAAACTGTTTTATAGAATAGATGTCAATCACTTACAATGACTATACTCTTTATATATGATTAACAGACATCTCCGGAACACATCAAAAACTCTTACTCGTGTATTATTCCCACATGTTTGGATGTGGAAAATATTATTATTTTCAAAATATCAGGCTTAAATATCCACATGGTAAGCACTTACAGCAAAAAACGTTTTTTCGTGTTTAAATTCAGAAAATTATCATTTTATGGCATTCATTTTATTTCTTCGCTTTTGGTATGAACTTTGCTGTAATAGTTACTTAAAAATTGACTAGTAGATGCCTTTCAGTTCATAAATAAAGTAATAAATAGATTAAAACATTTTTTTTATATAAAACTGTTAAACAAAAATTTATTTTTTAATAAAAATTCAATTAATTCTTAAGCTTCCAGTAGGAGTTTGCGACAATGTAGACAATTTCATATGCTTTTGAGTGCTCCAACTGGCAAATGTCCAGGATTTGATTTCCGGCCTATTTTGTAACCATGTTTTTTTTTTGCGATTTCCCTGTCTTAAATAATGTAATGTTTTAAATTGTTTATGAAATACGTAATATTGTGAAAATTGATAAAAATAATAGAAAATGTCTTAGTATTCTTGGACATCTTTATTACACATCGAATAATGTTTTTTATTCAAAATAAATATGCTTTTCTATGTCATAATATAATAAATCGCGAGCAAATTGATCAATTTTTTTAGAAGAACGTTTGTTTACATTCACTCGATTAAGCTAGAAACAAATTCAAGAATTGCAACAAAAGATAACTTCTATGAAAAACATATATTCTTTGCAGTCCTTAATTGTTTTTAAATTTAAACTAAAAAGGGAAATTCTGTTGATTGAAACGGGAAATTGATGTCTTAGCATCAATTTTTGGTTTAAAAAGCGATCAAATTGTATCGCATTTCTGCAAATCTGTTATGGACTCATTTCAGAAAAATGTTTTCCCATATGAGTTTGCCGGCGATGCTTGTAACAGAGAAGAACTTATTGCTAATCACACGTCACCCGATGTAAGAAGTGTGCATAATTTGGATGATCGATTAGTACTGGACGGTACATACATAAGACATGAAAAAAGTGCAAATAATAACTACCAGATGGGCAGAAACAAGTTCCCGTACGCAAACCGTTTATAATCTGCACTACTGATGGGTATATTGTAGAAATCGGTGGTCCACATTTAGGAACTCAAAATGATGCTTATATACTCAAGCATATGTTGTCTATTCCTAAGGGTATATGTAAATGTTTGAAGAAAGGCGATGTTTTTATACTCAAACGGATTTTTAAGGATATACAACAAATGTTATTAGATAATGGTTTTATTGTACTTAGCGGCATTAAAAGGTAAATGAAATCAGTTGGCTGTAGAAGAATCAGAAGAGTCTCAACTCGCTACAAAACTGCGATGTGTTGTAGAAGCCGTTCACGGCATAATGGAGAAATTGTTAAAATTATTACACTATCAGTTAGACAATAAACTACTGTTGTAGGAACGTTTTCAGACTCCAGTTTAATGCAATGAATTTAAACAGACGTTCTTCTGACACAGAGAATCTAGCAATTTGCTCGCGATTTATTATTTTATGACACACAAAGCATGTTTATTTTGAATAAAAATATTATTCGATGCCTAATAAAGATTTCCAACAATACTAAGACATTTTCTACTATTTTTATCAATTCTGACTATATTACATATTAAATAAACATATTAAAACATATTATTTAAGAAATGGAAAACGTAAAAAAGCGTGGTTATCAAATCGGCCCGTCAGGCCGTAAATTAAATCCTAGACATTTACCAGTTGGAGAACTCAAAAACATATGAAATTGTCTACATTTCATAAGTAGCACTATCTGAAATTACTTGTGGAAATTTATGAATTAGGTGAATTTTTATTAAAAAGTAAATTTTTGGTTAACATTTTTATAGAAAAATATATTTTAATATATTATTTCCTTTATCTATGAACTGAAAGGCATCTACAAGTCAATTTGTTAAACTAATTACTACAAAGTTCATATCAGAAGCAAAGAAATAAAATGAATCCCACAAAATGATGATTTTCTTAATTTAAACACAAAAAACTGTGTTTGCGCTGTAAGTACTTACCACGTGGATATTTTAGCCTCATATTTTGAAAATAATATTATTTTCGACACCCAAACATATGGAAAAAATCTGAGTCGAATTGCAAACTAAGGCCGGAAACTCCTCTATCCGGCTAGAGCCTTTTACCTAATAAACGGTATGAAACAAACATTATTTGTGGGAGTCGTCGTTATTCATATATTTCTGATTTGGTGACATACTATCTATTTTAATTTTGTATTATTAGGCTGTTCTACCATACTTTTTTCACTATTACATGTGAAGCTTTTCTTTTGTGAAGATTGATGAAAAACTCATTTGTACACTCCTTTGATTGAACAAAAATTACGTTCACTTATGATTTACTGTATCCTTTGTTTAAAGTATTTTGAGAGCTTTAGAAAATTAACATCGGTAGTTTATGTAAACTCTAAATTCGTTGAAAGATTATGTTGCAACACAGTATCTTTGTGCGTGGGTGAGTATATGGAAACGATAGTTTTTTTTAACTAGGTGTTTCGCATCATACTCTCAAGCCAATTTACCAACTTAGAATTTCCCAACCCTTTTAAAACTCAAGTACATATCTCAGATATTCATATTGACAAAAAGAAGAGTTTATGGAGACATGGTGGAACTATAAAAACATTTGCGTTAATTGAAATACTTAGGCCTTTTAAATAACCAATAGTAATATATAAAGATTGAGTTCGTATTTAGAAAACCTCTTGATTATTTCTAGGGGCGTTTTTCTTAATTTTCCCCTTCATAGAGTAATGCATAGCCACTAGGAATCTACATGCAAATTCCGAGGCGAGTCTCCGGACCGCCCGCGACGCCGCAAGGAAGCGCGGGACAGCTTGGGTCTCCTTCCAGGCAGTGTCGTAAAAGAGCCAACGCCTCCGAATAGAAAGGAAGCGATTGTGCCTCGATCACAGATGTTGCCACTAGCAGCACACATTGACGAATAACAGATCATAAATATTAGTGACAGGTTTTTCCCTCAGCAGAGGCTCCTGGCGTGTGAACGGTAATGGTTACTGCTGGCGGCAGGGTGTTTGAAGTGAATTATGGAATACGCAACCCCTTGAGTTGCAAATTTTGTCTAGGCTCCCTGGGAGCAAAGCACGGACCCTCTGCGCCATGAGCTCCATCGGAGAATTATGCGAGTACTACAGTAGAATGTCCAAAATCCGGTTTTAAAGCAACCGTATACTCTTCCGGATTATCAAATTAACCGGATTTCAACCCGGAAGAATAAATGGGATTGTATTAAGTAAAAAGCTTACTAAAATCATTTTTAATTCAATTTGATGGTTAAAGAATTATAATTTTCTGTAATTAGTAGTTAAAATAAATATGAAGTCGTAACAACGCCTTACGCATCATATATACATACAGTAGGAAATTCACGCGATTTGTTTTCGCCACAATGGGGTCCGGATTATCGACGTTCTGAGTTTTATAGTCCGAACTATTGACGACGCTCTACTATTTTGTCATGTTATATTTTTCAATATTCACCCTTTGCTGGATTTAAAAATTTATATCAGAACTACTTTTTGTATGAAACCGTTAAAGCCATATTTTTTTGTTATTGCAAAACTTTTTTTGCATTTAATTTTCACATACAGTAACATAAATGACGAAATTAGTGTTTATTTCTTTCGTATCTTAATTCACAAGTTACAGGATGGTACATAAATGTACCGCTAGGCGCTTACACAGGTAGTTTGTGAACCACCCAAAATAGTGTAATATAACGCAAATGGGGAAAAAAAGTTTCATGCTAGCTTCCCGTCGTTTGTTTTTATTTTTTTATTTTCCCCCGACCATGTCCCTGGCATGGCGATCATTTGTTGTCATGAGGGATACATGCGGTGCAGCTCTTTGGTTTATGCGTCAAAAAAGGGGGTAGTACTTTTACTGTGAGCCCAATTTTTCAGAAGAAATTCAGTTTTCGAGAAACTTTACAAAATGGCATAAGAAGCACTCATTCTCACAAATTCTACAAGGAATATAAATTGACGATAATGAAAATATTTATGACTGATGAGATATCAAAAAATTACATTAGTGTCATATTTGAACCAGTGGTGCTTCCAAAGCACATACTTTATCGCAATGCTTCTATATGGTCCTAAATGTTATTCCTCTACTTCATAAACCAGCAAAGGTGTTTTCTACCAGCAAACATTTTCCGTCCCGAGACCCGAAATCCGACCCTCAAAGTTAACGAACCGGCATTTATACTACTACGTATACTACTACGACTATATGGGACGAACAGAGCTATAAAAAGCATCGAACTGAGCTATAAAATGGTAAATGTATGATAAAGAAACAATTGATACGATGGTACATACGAGAAAGTCTGTGCCATTCTATAGCACCCCTAGTTTATTTCTTTATTTACCGTCCCTTATTACACACGCGAAGAAAATTTCAAGAGAAAATTTGGAGTGGTTTTTGAGAATTGTTTTTGTAAATTTGAAGCACAGATTACGCAAAAACAATTACTTTTTTCAGAAAATTCTACATAACCTTTTTAAAGAGCTAGCTTTGTACAAGATACTTTGTCTGAGGTAAAAATCGCTATCTACAATTTTGTAGTATTAAAATATTTTTTTGCAATTTTCAAAAAAACAAGTATTTCTCAGAAGTAGGACTAAGACCATATTTTTATCGTCCCTCATTACATAAGTGAAGAAATTTTAAAGAAAAATTTGTAGCGGTATTTGAGAAATGATTTTTGTAAATTTGAAGCGCAATTTACGCAAAAACTCGTTGTTCCAAAAAAATGGTACCTGACCTTATTTAAATTGCTAATTTTGTACAACCGACTTTGTCTGAGGCTAAGATCTCTATCTTCAATTTTTCAATATTAAAATAGTTTTTGGCAATTTTCAAAAAATTAGGGATGTAAACGAAAATGATACTTACATCATTCCCTTAAACGTTCTTCGCACCATTCAACAACAAAATATTATCAAAAAATTGGAACCATTTACTTTTAACTTTGAAAACCTCAAAGTGGGCTTCATGTAAAGTATCCTCAAATACTAAAATATCGGTTTCTAATTCCAGGGGCCTCGAGACGAGTAAAAACGATCGGGGAATATAAATTTTGAAGAATATCGGCTGAACGGTTTAGGTGCAAACGTTGACCAGAGACGGACAGACGGACGGACGGACCTTTTGCCGTCAATCGATTTTGCAGTATCAAGAAGCAACGAAACATGGATTTTGACTACACCACGAGGTAGAGGATTTTTCTCCCAAATTTAGCAACAGGTTTTATCGAATGTTTCCTCACCAGACTCCTAGATAAGAGATTTTCTGGCGAAAATTAGCCGTTTTCCGGCGCACAATTACATAACTTTCTCTTCTTACGAAGTATTCGTAGGGCGAGAAAGTTAAAAACTAAAGGATGAAGCAGAATGGCGTTTATGTCATCTGTTACAGTGCATGTAGCAGTGTAAGTAGAAAAATAAAATAAAAAATTGGAGTGGTTTTATGAGTAAGTCTTGTTTTCAATATTCTTTAATATTGCCCGTATTCATCCAAAATTACTCACAAACTGCTAACACTTTCAAACCTCACTAAACCGCGCGAAGAGATTGTACCTTATGTTATAGATATGGAAGTGGGTAAATGAAATTTTAATTTTTTAAGCTTTCTACTCCAGCTTGCAACCACGTACCTAAGGAGCAGGTCTAGGGACTGTCGGTACTTTGCGCAAAATGTGGGCGGTTCAAAATAAAGCGATTTCTTGCACTTCCGAGTCTTTTGAATTACCTGGGAGTTTAGACAAGTTCTTACACAAACTTTGCGGAACAAATCCCAGAGCTCCGATGACTATCGGTACAACTTATACTTTTACGCCCCACATTCGGCTGATCTCGATTTCCAAACTCTTGTATTTAATACGTTTTTCTCCCTCCTTGGTAACGACGTTTTGATCGCAAGGTACAACAACATCGTCATTTAACAGGACTTTTTCTTTAAATCCCGGATAACAATATCCTGTTTGTTTGCCGCTAGCGTGCGGTCAGTTTAAATTTGTTGGTCGTACAATATCGTACACAATCCAACAGACGTCACCGGTTTTAGTGAGTGTTCTTAGCACTTTGGGCGTGTGTTCGGAACTTCGAGGGCGGGACAGATCTGCCAGTGGAGGTAGCTAGCTAGCTCCTTGAAAAATACCACTGATTACGTACATCTGATTTCCACTGCTTTCTTTTCCGCTGTGTATTAGTAACCTGGTACTCCACGACTTCATACTAGCCTTGCAAAATTCAATAAGTCTAGAATGAAATCGATAGATCTCCAGGGTCTTCAAAATCCAATCGTGGTACACGACCAAAGGCCTTTTAGTAGCCAATCCAAGCTATACTCAAATTACGTTCTCGTTTCTTTACATCATTCAAGATAACGTTATTCAGTAGCAAGATTTCCTTACAGTCTTAAGAACCTTTACGACATCCTTTTTGTTCAGCTGGCATCAGATGATTCAGCTATGGCTACAGTTATAACTTTGTACAGTTCTGGCAGACAAGTGATTGGCCTGTAGTTCTTCGCCAAAAAGCTGTCTCCCGCTTTGGTGACGCCGCGTGTGAGCCATTCCGAGAGTTCATTAGGGTTTTCTAAAATTTTATTAACAGCCTTTGCTAGATGAGAATGTATTGCTGTTAATTTCTTAATCCAACAAATCTGGATCTTATCAATCTCGAGGGATTTCCAGAATCCCACGTTCTTAATTGCTTGGAAGAGGTCCTCTTCCGAGAATTTGTGAAGTTTCCACTGTTTCCACAAGTTCATTTGCAGCATCACCTTCATATTGAATCCAACATGCGTCTTCATTGTAAGATCTGCTCTCCTCCCAGATTCCTGCCCAAAATTTATCCACGTGATCTTTTGAAGGAGTGACAGCATTGCCATTACGTTTGTGAGTCAGATTGCGAAAGAATCTCTTTGCGTCTGTTTCAAACAACCGGTTGTGTACACGGAAATTATTCTACGTTTGTAACGTTTAATTCGTTGAGCCCATGCTTGAATTTTCTCTTTTAGCTTCTCAACTACAAATAGCGTGCTTGTGTTATTTTCAATTTGGTATTTTTGTTCAACATTGAATATCTTTCGTTGAATGTTAGTGATGTGCGTTGATTTAGAAAATGCCTCGGCTAAGAGTGATATTTCACGCCGAGTATCGGTTATCCGTTTCATAATTCAGTTCGTCCATGGGGTACAGGGCTGTTTTCGTTGTATTGCTATCGGCCGTCTGTGTTCCTGGCTGGACCCAGAATTATTTGAGATACCAGATATCAGTTGCATACACGATGTGATTGATTTCAGTAATATCTAGATCTCTACTCGGGGTCTGTTCCACCTCATTTAAAACAGAATTCGCTGTCTCCATCACTCTCTTAGCTTCGGCATTTTCGTATATTCTCAACGGTGCACGAGATTCAAATGGAAGTTGACGAACTCTTTCTATCTCGCGTCGAGGGAGATTTCGCATGATGTCCTTATCGTGTAATCCATTGCCAGATGAATTTTCACCACTGAAGTGTGTTTCATCTGGAAAGAGGTGAACCTTCAACAGGACCATCGTTTTCAAGTTCTATGTGTTCGTCATGTGAGGAATTCGATCAATGAAGCTACTCCGCTTTTCTCTGAATGTCAGTAAGAAGTTCTGCTGTGGATTTTCCACTGCTGAGTATGTATCGTCGTTGACTGGCAAGCTTCTTTGAGTCCAGGGGAGGTCTCATAAATGGGTTCCGCTCTCTCCATACCTCGAAAACGTCTATTTCTGAGCCTCCACTTTTCTCTTTTGCATAGTAAAAGGACCACATTACCTCCTTCAATTCATCCTGCGTCCATCTCTGAAGATGGCTTCGAGCTACTGCCGGCTCTGGGTCCCTGAGACTAACATTCGTGGGATGGCCAGACGTCGACAATGTGACATTAGCTCGGCTTCTGAGCAGGTATGGGACATTGGTAGAACAAGGCACGTTAAGGTTAATTACATTGCTTGTTCTATCCATTTTGCTCATTGGTTTTAAGTGATGATTCTTAGGAGGCACGTTTGAGTTCACAGATCACACTTGTCCCTTGGGTTGATTCCTGCCATCCGTTACTGCGACCCACAGTGGCCTCGGGGCATCCCCCCGCAGGGCCCAGCAAGGGGTCCCTCCGATCGCCAGTCGGCATTACTAAACCCTAGGGGATTTTCACTGACTGCTGAAGGCATCCTCCTTTGCTGGCTAATGCAAGGTTCGGGCCTCCACTCTAATCAGTGGCCTGGTGTGCCAACCCATTTTCTCTCCTGTACCCTCCATCGACCGATAACAGGAAGTCCAAAAGTTCATGGCCCTTCCCTCTCTACTTACTTCCCACTCTCCTCAAAATGGAGTACTTCTTTGTCGGATCCCTCACCTTGAACCTATTTAGCAAGGGAGGTCCTACCGGTAGCTAGGCTCCACCAAGGAAGCTAGGCTTCACCAAGGTCTTAGGCTCTCAAGCTCCACCACCAACATCAAGGTCGTTTATCCCTTCATAGGATTGTGGTTCTCTCCGCGACCACATGCTGTTCGGCGCCGTTTTTTGCTTAACTATACCAAGCAATTTTCATCCTTATCGCTAATTTCACATGGTAGAGTCTTTTTCAATGAAATGCGATTGTTGCAGATAGTGTGATCACATTTATTCTTAGAAATCTTGCTGTTGCGCCATGCATGTGGTCGTCGTCGCGACCACAATGCATACAGGCACTGTCGCGGAGTGTTCATTTGAGCATTTTGTTGAGAAGTGATTTTTCGCGTTTTGAGTTTCCGGAGTTGTTCGAGAACAGAGGATTATTACTTATTTATTATTGTTTATTAAGATATTTTTTAGCATTACAATAGATTTATTTATAAAATACTCCATTTTTACATCAATAAGGTTAATTTATATTTCAAGGGTGTAGTCAGGAGTAAGTACACAATCGTAAAATTTGTTTTGTTCTGTGAAAACGTGAATTTAAAAAAAATGTTTTGAACAATTAAATTTATTGTGTAATAATGTAATATATTCGCTAAATAGATTTAGTTTTCCGAATATTTGTGACTTAGAAAATATTTCAATATTTTTACATTTCTTCGGTGATTACGTACATTTGCGTAGTATAATGTAACACCCATACTTGTTACTACTGGTGTGCTATCTTACAGAATGGCTAAAATTTGGAATTTCCACAGTTCTAAACCCATGGTCTAATAAGTATTTAACAGTTTCTAATAAGAATTTAACAGTTTCTTGGGAATATTGACGAGAATGATGATGTGGCATTAGATTCGGAGTTTAGAGGGGATTCCAATGCAGAAAATAACCTGACGCTAATAACGCAGCTTATGAACTCTAGCAGCCCACGTTTCTTTCAATATTAATTTCTTTAGTCAATGATTTATTATTTAAGATTTTTGTTTGTAAATGTATATCATATTTATTTTCAGTACTTATTTATTTGCACTATTTATTTTCAATTTTCTTGCTTTTTGTATTTCACGTCTGTTCCTACGTGTTTCTTCTATTTTGTAAAGAACATGCACACGTTTATTTATGACTGGATATTAGATTTTTATTCAAGAATTGGACGAGATTCTTACGCAACCACAATCGCAACCACACGTACGCAACCACAATCCATAGAGTAATGCGTAGCCCTAAATGGATTGTGGTCGTTTATACGACCACATCATTTTCGCAATTATCTCACTTTATATTTAAACAAATCACAAATTAATATTTTTCTCATGTTTCTAAGATCAAAATTAAACAATTAAAAGATAAATTAAAATAATTCCGGAGGAAAAGTTACCCGACCTATAAAGGGTTAAACCCTAGGTGGAGTTGTTGTTGTTGTTGTTGTTGTTATTATTGGTATTATTATTATTATTAGTGTTGAAGTGACAGGGTGATGATGAGAGTTGAGAGGACTAGGATGATGTTGGGAGGTGCTAGGTGGGGTAGTGGGAGGAGATGGAGGTGTGCGTGGTTTTTTTGGATTATCTCAGCATTCGCCTTATGACCAAGTTAAGCCACGAAAACCCCCAGTCAGGATGGCCGGCCCGGGGATCGATCCCCGGCCTCCCGATTGCGAATCCAGCGCGTTATGCATTGAGTCACTTCGTTCGGTCAGAAATAATTTAAAGGGATTTTATTCTATCTTGAAAACAATTCCAAAACCGTAGGATGAAAAGGAGCAATGAAATAAAATTAAGAATAAAGAGGAAATGTGATGTGTTAATAATTAAATGTAATAAGAAATAATGGTAATTATATTAGTAATAATAATAATAATATAATAATAATAATAATAATAATAATAATAATAATAATAACTGGATATCTGGCATCTCATATAATTCTGGGACCAACCAAGAACACCGACGGCGGACAGCAAAACAGAGTAAACAGCCCAGTACCCCCATGGACGAAGAGAATTATGAAACGTATAGCCGATACTCGGCCTAAAATATCAATCTTAGACGAGGCCATTTTTTAAATCAACGCACACCACTAAAGTTCAACGAAAGATATCCAATGTTGAACAAAAATACCAAATTGAAAATGACACAAGCAGGCTAATGGTAGTTGAGAAGGTAAAAGAGAAAATTCAAGCATGGGCTCAAAGAATTATATGTTACAAACGTAGAATAGATATCCGTGTACAGAACCGGTTGTTTGAAACAGACGCGAAGAAATTCTATCGCAATCTGACTCACAAACCGAATGGTAATGCTGTCACTCCTTCAAAAGATCACGTCGAAGCATTTTGGGCAGGAATCTTGGAGGAGAGCAGATCCTACAACAAAGACGCATCTTGGATTCAATATGAAGTTGATGCTGCCGATGAACTTGTGGAAACAGTGGAAGATATTCACGAATTCTCTGATGAAGACCTCTTCCAAGCAATTAAGAACATTCTCATCTAGCAAAGGCTGTAAATAAAATTTTAGAAAACCCAAAGGAACTCCCGGAATGACTCACACGCGGCATCATGTATTTGCTACCCAAAGCAGGAGACAGCTCTTTGGCGAAGAACTACTGGCCAATTACTTGTCTGCCAGTACTGTACAAAGTTATAATTGCAGCCATAGCTGACAAAATGTACAGACATCTAGAGAAGAATCATCTGATGCCAGCTGAACAAAAAGGATGTCGTAATGGTTCTTAAAGCTGTAAGGAAATCTTGCTACTGAATAAAGTCATCTTGAATGATGTAAAGAAACGAAAACGTAATTTGAGCATGGCTTGGATTGACTACCAAAAAGCCTTCGATAGTGTACCACATGATTGGATTTTGAAGTCCCTGGAGATCTATCGATTTCATCCTAGAGTTATTGAATTTTGCAAGGCTAGCATGAAGTCGTGGAGTACCAGGTTACTAATACTGAGCAGAAAGGAAGCAGTAGAAACCAGAATTATTCAGATCAACAGGGGTATTTTTCAAGGAGATTCACTATCCCCTCTGCTGTTTGGATTAATTTGATCCCACTATCGAGACAGTTGTCGCAAGCTGACTTTGGTTACAAGCTCCATGGTGATGAAAGGCCAGTATCACATTTGTTTTACATGGATGATCTGAAAGTGTTTTCTAAGAATGAAGCGATTCTTTCCCAATGCTGTGTGTCGTGAATGACTTTAGCAATGACATCTGCATGAAGTTTGGTCTTGACGAATGTGCAAAAATCAATTTAAAAAGATGAAAACTGACGTCAGAGAGCGTTGAAATTGATGCGCACGCTGTGATTCAAGATCTTGAGCCAGGTAAAACTTACAAATATCTGGGCATTGAAGAATGTGAAACCATCTCGAACGACAGAATGAAAGAGAGAATTCGTAGGGAGTATTATAGGAGAGTGAGACTGGTCCTGCAATCTGCTCTGAACTCCAGGAATAAAATATCTGCAATTGATAGTCTGGCGGTGCCAGTAGTAGAGTACAGTTCCGGACTAGTGGACTGGACTGAGCGAGAAATCCGCATCATGGATCGAAAAACCAGAAAACTGCTAACAATGCATCATATCGCCCACCCTCGAGCTGATGTACATAGACTTTATGTGTCACGTAAGGAAGGAGGAAGAGACAAATTGAAGCCTCCTGGCACAATGCAATAGTTGGAATGGGAAAGTACGTAGTCAGTCATCGAGATGACCCTCTAATGAGGCAGGTCATGAAATCTGACCGAAGAATGGGAAACAGAGGCCTTGTTAGTGTAGCAAAAAGCATTGCAAAGAAAACTATGCAAGACACGTCAGATAACACAGACACTGAACTTCTGGTACTACGTAACATGAAATGTGAGACACAAAAAATGTTGAAGTTGTGGAGGGACAAACCCCTCCATGGACAATATCTAAAAAGAATGGACAAGGAGCAGATGAATAAAGATCAATCATTTATGTGGCTTAAAAGGGTAAGAATGAAGCCAGAATCGGAAGGAGTTCTAGTAGCTGCTCACGATCAGGCGTTGAGAACACGACATTATGATAAAGCGGTTCTCAAAATTTCCTATGATGACAAATGCCGAATTTGCCAGGCGCAAGAAGAAACCATTGATCATATTGTCTCAGCTTGTCCAATTCTAGCAAAGACCGAATACTTGAAAAGACACGACAGGGTGTGTAGTTACCTCCACTGGCAGTTCTGTACCGCCCTCGAAGTTCCAAACACATGCCCCATGTGGTACGAACACTCACCAAAAACCGGTGAGATCGGTTGGATTGTGTACAATATTGTACGACCAAGAAATTTAAACGGATCGCACGATAGCAGCAAACAAACCGGATATTGTTATCCGGGATTTTGAGAAAAAATCGTGTCTACTTGTGGATGTTGCTGTGCCTTGCGATCAAAATGTCGTAACGAAGGAGGCAGAGAAACGTCTTAAATACAAGAGTTTGGAAATCGAGGTCAGCCGAATGTGGGACGTAAAAGCACAGGTCGTACCGATAGTTATCGGAACTGTGGGATTTGTTCCGCAAAATTTGTGTAAGAACTTGGCTAAACTTCCAGGCCATTCAAAGGACTGGCAAGTGCAAGAAATTGCTTTATTTGGCACAGCTCACATTTTGCGCAAAGTATTGTAGAGGCACCGACAGTCCCTAGATCTGCTCCTTAGGTAGCTGGTTGCAACCTGGAGTAGATTTTATAGTCAGCCAACTCATAACATCTGTAGTCGTGATATGGAGCAACAATAATAATGATAATGTGATACACAGCGAGAAGAAAGAGTACTAGAGGAAGAAAGAAAGAAGGACAAAGGGAGAAGTAATGAAAGTGGTGCGTGGTCCCTAGATGACCCAAACGAAAGCCGAATAATAATAATAATAATAATAATAATAATAATAAATAATTAGTTTAACAATATCGACAAATACGAGGGTTGGGGCATAAGCCAACTTTTTTGTGAGAACATGAGCACGAGTGGAAAAGGCAAAATAGACACATAAAAGGACAAGGAATGAACACAGTCAACGACAAACCAAAATTGGGTTTCTCATGTTATTTAGGTATAGTTATTATGGTATTGGAAATGACGGTACTGACTTCATGTTCGAAAGTATTGCAGCATATACGAGTTCACAATATTCCAATAGCTTTCCGTGCCGTTGTAAAGGTCCCCTTTAGACAGATGCCTATTACCGCATGTGCCACATCGGTCCGCACACTCACAGGTTGTCACGTGCGTTGCTAAACTCTGTTGTTTCGCGTTCTCCCTGGAAATTTCCTACCCATCTCGCGACTGACCCGTGTGGAAAGACGTTATTCCCAACAGTTTTATCTCTGTGACATGTTCGGACATTTTTCCCATGGAGGACGACTATCTGGGAGTATGAACGCTGCTCGAAACGAGTTACATTCATATTGCTCTCTGTGCGAATAGAGACACTCACATAGCCATCCGCTGTGCTGAACAAACATTAGTACACCATTTTGTTCACGCGACAAATGAAATTGTGGGATCCGATAACATTTCTCTTAGAGGAAAAATAGTGGCCATGACTTGTGCTTGACATACAATGTGGAGAACCACAAAAGAGCGATGCACAAACCTATCAGCAGCTGGTGAGCCGGAAGTGCGTAACTGTGTGGGCTGCGCGCGGCGCGGCACGGCATGGCACGCGCGTTTGCACTCCGCCGACGCACTCCGCGGTGTGGTTGGGCGAGGAGTGGGGAGCCGATGGGCGGCGGGCAGATGCGCCGGGAGCCGCCAGAGCCACCCCTCCCCCTCCCCTTCCTTCCCCGTGCCGCCCGGTGCGAATCTCGTGCGCTTTGTTGCGAAGTGAGGGAGGGCTTTGCGGAGGCGGCGGCGCTGGGGGAGGGCGGGCGCGCGGGCGGTCAGACGCGCGGAGGGGGCGGGGCGCGAGGGCGAGCGCGAGGGAGGGCGAGCGAGCGGACGGGTGGGTGGGTGGCCGGACGGCGCGGGCGCGAGCCACGCGAGTGCGTGAGACGGCGGCGGCGGCGGCGGCGGGTGGCGGCGGCGGCGGCGGCGGCGGCGGCGGCGGCGGCGACGGTGGCGGCGGTGGCGGCGCGGAGCCGCCACTGCGCATGCCCGGGGGCAGACTGAGGCAGCACCAGCACGCGGTTCAAACGCAGGTTCAATAGTGGGGCCGCCCGCGCGACGAGCCGTGGCACCCGAGTCGACCCGGACTCCGCGCCTCCTCCGCCGCCTCCGCCTTCGCCGCCTCCACCGCCTCCGCCGTCTCCGCGCCGCCGCCGCTGCCACCGTAGTCGGCCGACGGGACGCGACCCAACGGCACACACGCCGTTCTTCCTTCTCTTGTCCGCCGCCGCGGCGCGCTCGTCTTCTACTCTCGCGCCGTGCTATACCCGCGCGCCGCGCCGCGCTGCCGACGCAGATGATGCAGCCGACCCCGCGCGCCTAGGCGCAGGCCATGTGCTCGCTAGCCGCACTGCCGCGTGTGGACGTCGCCCCCGCCGCCGTCACGGCGTCGCGCCACTAGCACCGTCTCGTCGCTGAGCGTCGCCCCAGCGCGCCGCACGCACTCCCGCGGCGTTGTGACAGTGCGCGCCGCGCCGCGTCCAGGGACCGCGTCCGAGGGCCATGGGGCGCTCCGCGGGGCACGCGGTCGCCGCCGCTGCCTCCGTCGCCGTGGCCGTGCTCGCGGCATGCTTGGCGGCGGCGCCCGCCCGCGCCGCGATGCTCGCCGCGCCCGAGGAGCGGCGCCGCGCCGACCCCGAAGCGCCGACGCAGCCGCCGGCGCTGCCGCCGCCGCCGTTGGGTCGCGCTGCCGCCGGACGTTTCTCCGTCCAGCAACTGCTCCAGGACAAGTTTCCGCACCGCATAAGCGACGATGTCGACATGGACCCTTGCAAAGGAGGTAGGAGGCCTGCCTGCCAGCGGTTCGCTTTGGTTCTTTTTTGTGCCCCAGCTTCTTTCGTGTGTTCCTATTTGCGCTAACGTCATGCGGAAGGCATGTGACGTAAAAGGGCATGGGAATTGCGATGATGGAGATGCGGAGATGGGAATTGCGATGATGGAGACGGGATTGCGGAGATGTGGACGTTTGAGAAAGTTGTTTATGTGTAATCTATTACACGTTCGTTAGAATTTACATGTCAACAAAGGTGTGTAATTTCATTATTTTGCACATTACTGTTACGCCTGCCACGAATCCTTTTAAAACAACAGTTACTTCTCCAAAATCTCTAATTATATAATTTGGCCCCAAATACGTTCACACAAATGCACGGCGCATTTATTCAAGATGTGTTGACACGACATTTCTAATTGTTTCTAAGTTACAAGCAAGTTCTTAATTATGGTGTTGATAATAAAGTAGGAAATTTCCACACATTCAAATTAACCCTAGAAAAGAAAACTATTATCGGAACTACTTTGCGAAGAATGGTGGCAGCAATGTTACTTCATTTTCAATACGAGACGTAGAATCTTGTAAACACGATTTTCTTTAGGAGGCCAATACTCGTCGCGCGCACTCATTGCCGTCGTGAAGTGGAGAAAAGAGCACGGCTAATGGGTTAAGAAATGTTGGAGAATTTGAACATTTGCTTTCATGAAAACAAAACATTCATAGCACAGCTCCGAGAAGAAGAAAACATTTAAAAACGCGGC